>JAHREE010000279.1:23610087-23704957 GCA_033628505.1 Tringa tobata | reverse complement strand
TTCTCTTCTCTTCTCTTCTCTTCTCTTCTCTTCTCTCTCCCTACCCCATTTTTTCCATGCTCGTTGAGTCCAGTGCAGAAATGGTAGCATTTACCAATATAGCAATGCACGCAGCATGAATTTCTTTTTCCTTGACAGGCATTCCTTCGTGGTTTGCTAGCTGAAACAGGGAATGTTTTGGTAGACTTATCTCCTTGGTCAGTTGGAAATACTATGCAATCAGTGGCTGCTCTGTAACTAGTAGGAATGCACTGCTGACAGCAGTGGTGATTTCACCAGCAGCTGGTGATTTCATGGGTCAAAATTGGCAGTGTCATTCAATTTAAGGCCACTTGGCATCAATTACTATCTAAGTATTGTATTTTTATATGCTAAACTCACCACTAGGTTCTGAAATGTGAAGAAAATGTGGAGAATTGGAAAAACGTGATGAGGATGAATGCATAAAATTTCAGAGAACTTTTAATTTTTAGAGCTGAAATAGTAGTGAAATATCTTTTTATTGTTAAAGACCCAAAAATGTATCAAGAAATACGATGTGTCACATCTATCTCCTTAATTCTCTTGGTCTTGATATAATTATTCACTAACAGAACTAAATTCTGAATTTTTAATATGACACTCAATATATAATATAAATTTTCTACCCTTGTCAAATCAGCAGGGAAAAGAACAAGGGATATATCCTGGTTACTGAAAATTAAAACTGTATATCAGATGAGAGCCCCAGTCATCCAGGAAAATTCACTCAGGATGGAGAGTCATAGTGCCTTTGTACACATTATGCCACACTTAAGTCTGGAAAACTTCCAGTGACATCAATAAGAGCAGGTCAGGTGCAAAAATTTGAATTAAAATTACCTTCTTTTATCCCTTCCTGGAAGCCCCCAAATTCTTAAAGTCTGATGTGATTTCTCACACAAGCAGCAGGGTTTAAGATCCAGACTTTAAAAGAATAAGCAGTAGAAGAGGTTCTTATTCAGTCTCTTTTCTTTGATATTTTCCTGAGAGCTGCAAGAAGTCTGATGCTAATAAAAAGACGTTTTGAGTTACCATTAAGAACTCAGTTTCATCTGCTGTCTGAATTCAAATGGGATACTGAAAAGCTAAATGCAAATGCTGTCCACTAGCTAAAAGACTGCAGCCTACCTTCACTCTGATTTTGGCTCCAACCTCCATTACCTTAAATTTGCAGTTGGGTAATAAGAGGCATTCAGGTCAGAGGGCTTACAGCATGTGCAGAGGTTAGTAACTCAGGATTGCTGAATCCAGTCCTAAATGCATGCAGATATCCCTCTGCTGTATAAAATGACTTTCAGTGAAAGCCTTTCACTGAATTTAATCACTAAATATGGGATTAACAACTCCTTTAGAAGCTATGTTATCAAAAGGCAGTATCAGTTCATGTGTGCAGCGTAGCTGACAGTTCTGTCTACCCAATTATGTTTTTTTGAAAGGAGTTATGCTCTGAGCTATCAAGCAACATATTATTTCCACAAAGCTACGTGTGTGATTTTTCAAGAAAAGTTGGGCTCTGAGATTGTTTTTAGTTCTGGAGTGAAAGGACACTTCTCAAAAGTCAAATTCAGTGTTAAATATCCCTTTCAATAATCTTTTAATTTACAGACAAAACCAATTGGTCAGAAAATTATCAGTTTCCTATAATAATTGCACTACTTTAATATCCTTTGTGCTCCTGGGCTCTGGTTTTAATTTCATGTGAGAACAGTACATTTTCAAATTTATATAGAAATAACATATGGTATTTTGTTGCTATGGCAATATAGATCCCTATTTCTTCATTTATGAATAATATTAAAACCCTAATTGAATCATGTTACATTTTCGTTCCACCATTTCCTGAAGCTAGCCTTTCATGAAGACTTTGTATACACTCAATTTAAACTACTTTATTGCCCTCGCTAACAGGATTTTATGTTCTACATGGGTTTCTCTGTTAAAACTCTAAGCATTGATTTTAGCTTATGCTACCCCACTGGCAAACATTAATGCATAAATACAAAATGTGTCTTTTTTTATTAGGACAGTCAAGCAGTGAAACACGTTGCCCAGACAGGTTGTGCGGTCTCCACCCTTGGAGTTTGTCCCAGCAGACACTGCTTGGAGCATGAGGCTGTACTAGAAACCGGTATTATTCTGTGATTCTTTTGTTGGGGTCCATCTTACCTGCGGATGCCAAGAGCCCAGTCTATGTCAGTTGCTGCAGCTTGAAAATGCAAAATGGGAATACACAAAGACTTTAGGAAGTAAAAACCATGAAGTTTAGGAATGTAGCCGGTGCTGCTGAGAAAGTCTGTTCTCAAAGGCTTCATCCCAGTGTCTCATTTTACCCTACTGTTATTAGCTTTAATTTTATCTTCTATATCATTTGAGGTCACACCTTGTTCTGAATGATGTTTTTCTTGGATCATTTCAGGAAATTCTTAGGCCGGAAAGGCATCACATTTTGAGTGATGCCTACTAACCTGTCTTTATTTCAAACTCCAATTAGTAATTAGGCGTTGTAGTCTGATAATGCCATATGATCTTATCCCTTCCTTAATAAAGGAGTCAGGCTTTAGGGTTTAGGCCGCCTGACAGACTACCTAGGAACACACCCTCAGGCAGAAAGACACAGCGAAATCAGCCCTTTGGCTTCTCAGATTATGGGCTCAGCACAGCAAATTTTGTCTGTGGAGGGCATTTCTAAACGGACCATTAAGCAATTGAGGTTTTCTATTTATATATATATGAAGTTTTTATATATATGTATGTGATTTTTATATATGTGATTTTTATATTTGATGTTAATATATATAAAAATCATATTATATATATGTATAATAGAAAAACCTGCATTGTTTTTCATGTATATGTGCTCGAGATTAAAAGACTCATAAGATTTTTTATAAAGGCACCGTAGTGTAAATTATTATTACATGGTGAAAGTCTCATTGGACATTAAATACAATTATAATACACATTCTGAAATGCCCACTTCAAGTCACTTAACAATGAAAAGAAATTTCCTTAATTGTATTCTATTTTCAAGAACGGATATTCCAGATTATGTGGAATTCCATGTGATATTCTTAGTGATATTTCTTGCTGTCTCACTGCGTTACATACATACATAAATATATATATGTATCATATGCAAAAATAATAAAAAGAAAAAATATTATATGTTTGTAGGCATGTATGTATAAGTGTGTGTGTATATATATATATACGTGTATACACACAACCATACAGAGAGCAAATTTAAGGGCCTTTTTCGTACTGTTTTCTGTATTTCCAGGATTCCAGGCAATTATTTGAGACTTTCAAATTAGAATGATCTGTTAAAGAGGAGTTTGCCTTTATTATTCTGATCTGTCATTTCTTTTATGTAACAAGCCAGCTGTTATTTGAACAGCATCATTCATTTCCTCAATGGAATGATGACACTACAATCAGCCTTCATTATCTTCCCATGCTCTTGTATGAGAACTAAGTGTAGAGGAAATACTTTGTAATTACTCTAGGCAGATTTCCCACATGTTAGAGATGCCATAGATGGGATTAATGAATATCACTTGAAAAGGTTGAAGTAGACAAAAACAAAATTAGGCTTCAGTAATCGCAACATGCAGATGGGTTGAAATGCTAGTGGGAAAAAATCCCATCAGCAATTAAACTTGCTTCTTGGAACAGCAGATGTGCATGGTCTCTTACTGAATACTGAATACACTTGAAAGGAATTTGTAGAGGAAGAATGTTGAAATATATCCAGCTCTGCTCAGGCAGAGTTGGGACAAGTGACAGGGTTGTGCTTATTTTACTTAGCAGGTGTCAGGACCCCCCACCTCTGCTCAAAAGAATCCCAAACTTCTGCTAGCTGGTGAGTGCTCCTCTTACCACTTCTGTTGCTTTCTGCCTTGGAAAGCTCTTCTGTCTTCAGAGGCCTGATCTAGGACAGCAACCATATGGTACAGATTGACTCTTTAATCTCTGAAGGGCACCATTGGTTCTACAAAGGAGATGTTTCTCAAACCCTATTTTGCAGCTGGAAAGAGCAAATGAGCGTCTCTGCTAGCTTCTTCTTCAGCTAGTCTTCAAACATTTTATTGACAAGAAAAACTGTAAAACAAGAAAAGACTGAAAAACAAGTCACCAAGCAGGGAGCTGCAATCTAGACAGCCAAATGTGAACAACAAAAGTATCAAATTGGTCGTTTCAGTTTCTAGTGCTGGGCATTTCAAGCAATGGGCTGTAGGCCAAATCTGACTTGTAAGGTCCAAACAAAAGGTTCACAGTCACCACTGCAGGATACCTCTCAGTATGACAGCTGGTGAAAGTTGGGAAGGGTAAATGAACAAGGAGGCAAGTTCACAGGGTTTCTGCTTGTGCTGATTTTTCATTGATGGCATTTTTTATCATATATTCTGTTGGTCATCATGTCCAGCAAAATCAGAGCATTTTGGACTAAGTATTCTAACTCCTTAATTAATGAAAATCAGACTCCAGTCTCTTTTGGTTGTATTTGACAATAAGAAAGAAATTACCATCTTCCACCTTGCCCAAAAGAAGTGCCATGATCTGACCCAGTGGTTAAAAATCCTACTCTTACTGTCCAAAGCTGCTTCTTTTCTTCTCTAAGGACAAACTTAAGTTCCCTTTTCCCTCTCCTGCACTGGGAAGAGATTGGATTTCCCCCTCTCCACTTGCCTGCGGAGAGTAGCCCTTCATACTTCTCATACTTCTCTCACTGGCTTCTACTGTTCCTCAGTCACAGCCAGACCTCAAGCTGGATCCAGAATCTGTCACTGTGGACACAATAGGCAGAGAGGTATACAGCCATAGGTACATATTCATACAGAGAGAGGTGCAGCATTATAGAAATAGCCAGTTAGACTCAATCTTGCCTGTGATTTGATCCCAGTCTCTACAATAACTTCAGCTCACATCTTACACCTAACACAGTTACCAATGAAGAGAAAATTTTTGGGATAGCTCAGTTACAGTCCAGAAGCACTGGTCTGTCACCATACAAAGCCAACTGTGTTCTTGATCACAGTTATACTATATAAAATACCATGCTTGCCACCAAAAGATCTGTATCTACCTATCAGTATTATTTCCTATTTGAAGGATGTGGAAAAGCATGTTGTACCCCAGCTACTGTTACACTTGAAATCTTGCTAGGGACAAATATATATATATATCTCTCCATATATATATTCATATATAAATATATATGTGGAGCAAAGAATTTACTGTCAGACTAACCAAAATCATAACTACCTAACCAAAATACAGCAAACAGTTACTCTTAGTCAATTCCAATACTATTAACACTCATAGTCCAAGGTAATATGGAAAAACCTCAACAATAATAGTCTTGAAATTGTTAAAAAAGAAAACTTAGGAACACCTACCCCTTTTTCGTGGAGCTATGCTCCCCCTTCCAGTGTCCCTATGGGACTTAGAGCCAATAGCTCCGGTCTTGTTCAAGCAGAGGGGTGTGCATGGAGGGGTGAAGTCCTCCATGACAAGTCCTGGGCATCCTGCAGTCTTCAGGAGGAGAATGATGTGGTGGTAGGGATCCCTTCCTCGTCGATTTTGGGGTCCACTTGGGGTTACTTTAATATATTTTCTTAACAAGACCTTCTCCTACTCACTGAGTGTCACCCAAAAGCTTTCTCCAGCTCCTGTGAACATAAGGGGCAGTTGTACATCACACAATGACCTACCTAGGTCTGTTGGACCTTTACCACACAGTAACCCCAGAAGCTGCAAGAGGCCAGGCAGTAGTTCCTTGATTATTGCTAAAACTAGCTCAGGCCCAAAGAAGTCTTGAGTCCCTCCACTGATAGGTCCATGCCAAGCCTGGGGTCCTGTGTGACTAATAGCAAAAATTGTATTTACTGACACATACTACCACTATGTGATTACGGGTGGTGAACAGAAGCCGTTAACCAATGACTATTCAACATGTGAATATCTATGTGGGAGTGGTGTAAAGGTTACTGCTGCCACCCTAATAAAATGATCTTCAGTTTTTATTTGATTTGCTCAGCACCCTTCCGCCCATTCTGCCTATATGGTCAAGTTTCTTTGCATGCAAATGCAAATAGGCCATTCCTAAATATACCATATGATAAAACTTTGTGAAAAATATTTAGGAATCACAACTGTTGTGAGCATACAGCAGCCTGATTTGGATTGAGGCAGTGCATAAAATAAAAGCCTTACCAGTGACATTAGGGATTTATGGAATTTTCCGCAGGAAGAAAAAAATAGTCCAGTATATCCTCTTTCGATTTTCTGTTTATTCATCAATTTATATTTAGGTCAGTATATATTAAATTATTATGGCAATGTCCTTTTTTGAACCTCCTTTCATTTCAGAATCTCATGTTTAGTTTTGGTTAATGGTTGATGAATTAAACCACAAGATATAGAAACGTGTTGTTAGCTCTGACGAGAGTATCTCCACAACAAGGTGATGTCCAGTCCCTAGAGAGGTCTTAACAATGTGGTGGTTCAATTCCTGTGAGTGGAACCCTGCGAACATCTGCCGCACACACCTTGTTTTGTCTGCAGCTTTATACTCAGCTTCCCATTTCTGCACAAGTCTTTCAAGCATAGATAAAGAATTCATTGCAGAGATCAGCAGATGGTTTTCATTGTTATTATTCCCATTGGCACCAAAAATGCTTAAATCAATGAGCAGGCTTTGGAACAGTATTTCCTCCTCTATTTCTCATTTTGTTTTGACAGTCATTTGAGCATCTCCAGATTCCCAGATTAGACTCAGTATGTGGTTTATCTATTTCATCAATAGTCTTACAATGAAAAACTTATCTTCTGCTTCAGCCAGTCCCCCTCAGCCGTTTCTGAAAGCCTAGCAGTTATGACATTATATGCTTCTCTCACACCCTCTTGTTATCGGCTCAGATTGTTGTCTGCATTTAGTGTCAGATAATAATTTAAAAAAATCGGAAAAGTCATAGATTTGGAGTTGTTAGCATCGGTTAGCCATCAGTTATGCCTTATGCTTCCTATTAGAAGACTTTTTTTTCAGCTGCTTACAAGCCTTCCTTGATTTGGCTGTTTTCAGCTCAAATTTTCCATATTGAATGCCTGTTTCTGCCCAGTAGATTTATTTATTTTTAAATCAACTTGTAAATGGTTTGGTAAGAGTAATGGAATGGAAAAATACATTTGTTTTGCTCATGTTGAAAGATTCAGCCTTTTTTTTTTCTTTAAGAAGACCCATCATTTACATATGCGGTTGTGTGTTTTGGCAGGCACGTGCCTTTTCTCTCTTTGGAAAAAGCTGCTTGGTTTGGCCTTTGAAAAACCACTGTTAGTTTATGTCCTACAGATATCCTCTTGCTGCAGCTTTCCAGGATAAAGTCTCCCAAAATCCCAGCTGTGGCAGGTCTAGCATGTGGTTGACCGAAACTATGTTTAAAATTGTAGTTGTGACCTAACTATTTGTGCCAAGCCCAGGTTTCAGATCTTGAGGGTCTCCTATGTGCTGGGTAGTGACTTTCTTGCTGGGCCCAAGAAACCTGGAGGAAGACTATAATTTATCGATATGCCAAGGGGTTAAAATAGCAGGGGAAAGTAAGGGTGACCACAGAACAGCACATAGGAACACATCCTGGGGTGTGGGAAGAGATGTGAGGTTGTAGATAGTGAGCTTGTATTGCAGGCTGTGAGGAAAGTGGAACTGGAAGTGGGGAGAGGAACAGTGTGTTTACCAGGGCTAGAGATTGAGGTTGAAAGCGGAGGAAGAAATACGGAAGAAGGAAATTAAAGTCTACTGTGTAAATGTGAAAAAAACAGGAACTTCAAGCAGATTGGGCATCTGGCTAAGAGCCAAGTTGGGAATCAGTGAGCCAAAGGACAAAATGTAACAGGGTGGGTAGATATTACCTGATGCTGAGGCAGGGTTGAGGGGCGGGGAAAAGGGATGTGGATGCAGGAAGATCCATGGATGAGGAGCTAGATGGAAATGAAATCTGGCAAAAACTCTGGGCGCTCAAGGTTCAGTACTGCTAAAAGGGAAGTGGTCAAAAAGTTACAGCATGTCAGTGGGCTCAGGAGGTTTAAATGGAGATAAAAGAGTTGTTCAAACAAGGAGCCTTTCACTTTTATTAGAAATTGGAGAAATGGGACTGACTGCGTGGGACTATGGTGAGGCTGCAGGGACTATGGTGAGGCTGCAGGACAGTGTGGGAAAGGACTGCAATGGAGAGACTCTTTTGCAATGGGCCAGATAAAATTAAGTTTGGAGGGTACGGGAAAAACAACCTGTAGGCAAGAAGAAAACTCCTACCACAGCTTGAGTTTCGTACAAGTATCAATCTTAAATGCACAATCCATGGCCGTGTATGTGTTCCATACCTGAATCAATATAACCGTGCAAGCCACAAAGCTCTGGGCAAATTAACCCTGTTTAATTGCACTTGTCATCAGGAGGAATTAGGCCAGGAAAAGTACCACACTAAAAGAACCGTGATCCAGTTTCCCAGTGCCTTTGCATTGCACAGTGCTTGGTATAATCAGTTTTTCTTGACTTCCACTTATTTTCTTTTCTGTTGTCAATCCTACGTGAATCACCGCTATTGCTAAGAGCTTGTTACCTCAAATGACAGAGCTGGTAAAGTTCTGATTGTTACAGTTTACTTTCTTAAAAACCTAGAGACTTCTACACAAAAAAACCCACACCCTGCACACAAATACATTAAAAGAACATTTTGCAAGATTGAAAAATCACTGTGCATGAAAACGTCGTTAACGTTTGTCAGAGCAAAGCTTTCTCATGCTGAAGTGGGCAAACAATCTGCTTTTATCTTCTATATCTTTTCTGAAGTGGCTGAGAGATTTTTGCTGAAACATACCAATATAAATTTGATCTGTGGAAGAATAGGGTCTCAGCCTAACTAGAAACATAAGCATACAGCAAGCAATAATAGTGTATGTTACCAGGTTTCCCACAGCAAAAGATGTTTTGCAGATCAATTATGATCTCTTTGCACCTCTGTAGTTCGGCAGTTGATCAGATCTGGCATTTAAATAGTGCTATCATTTTTAAATTAAAAGATTGGGGAGGAATAAACTAGCGAAGCACTTACTTTTCTGTCTCCCTGTTCTCATTCTACTGTGCACTCCACGAGCACAAGGTTTCGTACAAGTTCAGTAAAGCAGTTGTGATCCAAACTGTGATAATTTTGAATAAGGCGCGTGGTTGAGTTTGGGGTTTTTTTTCTTCTTCTTTTTTTTTTTTTTTTTTTTTGAAGAGTAATGAAAAGGAGTTGGCGAGATGACAGCAGATGTAAAACCCAGACTGAAGCTGTCAGCATGGACGCGGCAACGCAGCTGCTTCCTGCCTTTGGGAAAGGTCAGGAGGATCTGCACAGCACGGAGATGCTGCTGCGGGCAGGAGCGTAAGCACAACAGGAAAGCGAACACAACACGCAAGTGCAACATTCATAGAGAAACACACATTTTCCCCACGTCGAGTGATGTCAGCCGTAACAGATAACGTGCGCGGGTCGGACAGGCAGTCACACCTCACTTCTTCCGACAAGTGAAAGGTGCTGGCTCACCTCTGCGGACACCCCGCAGGGAAGCAGAGGCTATAAGCCCACTGAAATCAATCAAAGCTCATTTACTTCAACGTGCTTTGAATTGGGTCTTAAGACAACATGTGCCTCTGGGTCCTCCTGCTGTGCCAGCCTGCATCGCCCGCCAGGCTGGGCTGTAAAATCCCTCAGGGGCCTTGTTTATTCCACGCATCTTCGTCACAGCACCCTGTTTATTTCAGGTCCTCCTTCATCCCTAATTTATCCTAATTTTTAGCAATTAGGAACAATGATTAAGAATGAAGTTCCCCCGTAGTTTCTCATACAGACATCCTAAAAGAGATTTAGCTTGTTTAAGGGCTGAGTCACCTTTGTTAGTGCCTGCATTTCTCCTAGGCTACAATGGAAAGTGAGGACAACCTGGCTTCCCAATTAGGTGCCTTGGTTGGGTCTCTGGAGTCTGGTGGAACAGGGGGCTCAAGGAAGTTTAACGAGTCCATGCACATCTCGTACTGTTGCTTGACAGAAGAAGGCAGCAATGAAATTCTCTGGTTATGATCTGGATTAAGTAGCGCAAGAAGGGAGTGGTGATTTGAAAGCTCATTGACTGCTAAGGGAAGGGATGGATGAAATTGGAGTCACTGAGTGCTTTCTCTCTTTTGACAGCCACAGACAAAGTACAAAATGATCCCCTTGGGACATATCATCTTTTTTTTCATATTAATGAAGGCTTGCCCTCTATAAAGATCTTTTTATTTTACATTTTCAGCAAGCATTGCATTATTTTATTGTTCTCTGCTGCTGATGTGGCAATCTCACCCTGTTAGCCCTCTGGATATATTAGCAATCCTAAAATGCCATTTTTCTCTTGTGAGAAAATTGCCGAGAAGAAAGATCTCCTTTTAACTCTTGTTGAACAACCCAAAATGTATATTTCTCCTTGTCATTCATGTTAACTTCCTGTATGTTTTGGGTGAATCGCTTTACAGCCTGAATCAAAGTCATCAGCTCACTTCATGTAGGTAACCAAAAGTCATCTAGCGATACAACAGTATATCCAGTGGTACCTTGAAAAGGGTAACTAGAGCTTTTATAAGGTCAGTATCCTACTCTGATCTAATACAGCTTTAATGTGGTTCCTGTTGATTTATTTTTAAGTTTTTTAACCATTTTTTCTGGTTGTAAATTCCATCCCTGGATGAGTAAGATAGATTTATCTGATTATGAGTATATCCCCTGCTTCACAATATATTACCTTTTTTCCTTTTTATTATTCTCCCTATTTCTATGATTCTGTGATTCTATGATTTTTTTAATTTCAAATGATGAAATGTTTATACTGCCAGCCCGAGATCTGTCAAATAATTATTACCTTCTCACACATTTTTTCTCAGTTACTTACTGAACACAATCAAGTTACAATCTATTTAAATCACTGATGTTAAGTTCCATTATTTACCTCCCATTTACTTACGTAGAAGAAATTGAAAGCGGTAAACTACTAGCACCACTTATAGCTTTGTAGTTAAAGCAAAGCTACGCACACAGCAATTATTTCCATAAACACGAGCATCTAATTCAAAACAGGAACCAGCATGCTAGGCCATTGCCCTGCTCTGCCCCAGCTCCTCAGCGAGGGAATGCTGCTGATGAGCAGCCTGCAGGGCTCGGTGTACGGAGAGACATCAGCAAGGAGGAGGGGTGGAGCGGGTTGTAGGAAAGCCAGAGCAGAGAGACTCATCAAAAAACAGGGGAAGGCAAGAAGCTGGAGAAAAGGAGAGAAATAACCACCGGAGAAGTAGTGAAGAAGAAAGCCAGAAAGGAGAAAATCAAGGAGAATGATAAACAGAGATGGAGGGCAGAAGAGAGAAAGAAGGGAGGGGAACAAATGTAAGCACTGAGGAGAAAAATAATTAGCATATTCATCACAATATCCCTTACTTATTGAGTCCTAAGGAACATTTTCTCTCATATGAACATCCTAGAGCCCACATGTCAATCAAATCCACAGCACCAGAGTTTCTGAGGCCATGATATTATGATACAGGAAAGCCCATCATCAGGTTCCCAGAACCAGATCAGGTTGCTGCAGCTGCAAGGAGCTAAGCGCTGATCCCGTGTAAGCTTGCTCTGCTGGTTCAAATTAGTGCAGAACTTCTGGTATGTTAACTTCGTACCATTAACAGGCTTTATCATATGTCATCTGTCCTCCCACAGCTGACATAAAGCCAGCATAACAGCGTAAATCTAACATAAAGTTTGTGTTGCGTGCCCTGGCTAATTCAGCGGAAATGTGTTCATGTGTTCGTAATCAAATTTATAGCCCTGGTCCAGGAGGGCATAGATATGATAGCAAATGGTCTTGATACACTACAAATGTTATTATGAGCAGAAGGGAACATACCAGATACTTAAAACCAAGTATTTGCTCTAAGTCAAATTAATATTTTAACAGTCAAAATTAGTAACCCTGTTACAAAAATATATACTAATTGTTCAAATTTATACAGAGATGTCTCATCAGTAACAGCTTTAAATTGCTTGGGTCTGCTTGGTGTAATTTTGTATGTTTTGCCAGCAAGATCTGCCTGCATCTCCTCTGTTCCTAGGTGAAGTGTGAAAGCTGCACAGCAGCCCTACCTGACATAAAGGGCTGCTGCCTGTCCCACGGTGACTACCTAGGTTTGTCAGGCCTTTGCCACATGCAATATTCCCAGAGATGAAGTTACAACAGGACAGTCATTAGTCAATTGACCACTACACAATTATTAAAACAAGCTCAGGCCAAGGCAAGGCCAAAAAATCCTTAGACCCTGAGCTGTCAGGTCAGCACAAAGCCGAAAGGCTTGTACTAATACAGGCAAAAATCATGTTTACTGGGGTACAGCCTCAATGTTGTGTGTTCATCTGAACCCTTTGTAAAACTGTATGATGGTCTGTAAATCTGCTTTATATAACTGGTAATTGAAAGCATGATCAATAGGAGCTTTCTTTTGCTTTTCAGCTGACAAATCAGCTGTGCTATGGACTTGTGAACTGAGATATCTGGGTTACAATGACTAATGTTTAGAATGAGGGAGGTCTGAACTTATATGCTTATATATGAGAAAATGTCCCTGATGCACCTTCTGTTCTCTGTAAAGCACTTAGTTTAGCCTACCCTGCAGAAAGCACAAAAGGCATTAGTTCCATCTCAATTATTGCAGTTCGGTTCTGTTAGGATCTAAATTTATTTCACAGCAGTATGTATTTATGTGTTGTTAACACCTGATTGCTGAAAGTACCAGGCTTAGGAAAGCATCACTGGCAATTTCAATGGGTCCCTTGAATGACGGCTTCTAGTCTTTACAGAAAAATAGCGGATGGGCAAACAAAACCCCAATGAGGGAAGTGCTGACAACATCTGCTATGCTTACCTTTATCTAGCTGAAAATTTTGGCTACAAACTCCCCACACCCCTTCCTTTCCCCTCCTTTTTTTGCAGGTCTGCCAAGCATGAATAAAGAGCTCATTTCAGAGCTCAGCAGATGGTGTTCCTCATTGTTATTCCTATTGGTACCCAGGGACGTTTGAGTCCACGGACATGAGAACGTTATAGCCCACTGGTGGTGTAGTTCCATTTTGACTTTAATTTCTGAGTGTCCATACTATCAACATAGTCTGTGATATCTCTTAATTAATAATACTTGGCATCCAGTATTGCTCTTGACAGTTTTGAAGTTGTAATATGTAGCTGTATATTAACAGATTGCTCCTGCTGCATTCTGAGCCTGTCAGTAGAAAGCAGAGCGTCCAGGTGATCCTTATAACCTAGTGAAGAAAGCTGAATCACAGGAGACAACATACTCACTTATACATATACAGAGAAAATTCTTATTAGAGCCCTGCCTCCTGTGGTACCCATGCTGGAAGGTGATCATGTTACTGCTAGAAGAAGTATTTTGCAAAAGATGCTGTTTTCTCCGTTTTAAAGATAAAGTGGTGGGTTTTTTTTCCTATGTGACTTGCTCATGACAATTTAAGTGAATCTGAAAATAAAGTATGTCTTTTAGTTTTCTATGACTTAATCCATGTCTTCTACTAGCCTTGAAAAAGCAGATTTAAATGTGGAATTTCCTAATTTATTTGTGGCTTAACTTCGCAGTTTTCATCACTGCAGTTGTAATGTTTCTACCCAAGATATCCTGGTAGAAAGATGCCTTTCTATTCCCAGATAGAAATGAACTTGGGTATGCCAGGATGCTGCAAAGGTTTTATAGACACCCAGAACAAGTATTAAAAGCAGTTGCAACTTCTAGAAAGTGACGCTGAATGAATCTTTGATTCCAAATGAATCTTTGGAAAAGATCTTCAAAACCAGAGAGAGATGACAAAACCTCTCTCTTTTTTCAGAAGGCTTTGCTACCTTTTTGCCTAGGCTTTAAATGATATTAAAGTGTGGGAAGTCTATCTAGTTAGCCGTGGATAAATAAGAGACTTGCTCACTGGCTCAAGGGAGCAGCACATATTTTCAACAGGTTTCAGATTAGTTATGTGACAGTGTTTGTAAGTACGTGCCTGTATGTGTGCTAAATGTCTAAATTCCCACTGGAGATCTATAAGAGGATTCAGTTGCATAGAAAAGTATCCAGTACCATATGCAATACTCCTAAGAATATCCATACTTTCAACTGTATTTCTCTAATTAAGTTCTCTGTAAAAGAAACAATAATAATTGTGAAAATCAATCTGCCAATATTTTTGAAGACCTCCAATAAGTGGCATACCAGGGAGAAAAAGAATTCTCTTGTTCTTTCAGCAGTGTATGATGCATGGGAAGAGATATGTTAATCGAGAAGAATAGAAACTACTGAATAGATGTGCTGACCACTTCATCCACTGCATGAGGAAGAGTGTGTTTCTTTTAAAAATAGTAAGAAATTCAGTAGTGCATCATAATGCATACATTGCAGTGATGGCACAAAAAGTGATGTTGCACTAAAAGGCATAAAATCTTAACCCTGGATTTTGTCTCTATGGCAATCTTAATATTCCTTCAGTTAAATTTGTGGATTTTAGGCTTAGAAGTTGGCACTTAATGCTTTGTAAATAATCTAACAGGCTTGAGCTTTGAAAGTTTGGCTACAGGCACATTTTGCCTCTGGGTAAGATGCAATGGCAAATGAGATGCATTTTGGACTTGGTTTACTTATTATATTTTTGCTGTTAATGAAACTTGAAACTCCCTTTAATCTCTGAGGAATAGCTGTTATGATAAGGAAAGAGCAATTAGAAAAAAATGGCAACTATATCTTATCATTGGGTTTAGTTGGGCTAGGATTTCACACATGGACTGTTAGCCATAATAAAAGTAACAAAGTCTGGGTACACTGCTGTACTTCATTAAAGTGGCAAAATGGAATTTTCCCTACCTACAATATTTTGTTCCCTACAATAATTTTGAAATTGTTTAAAAATAATTTTCCACAAGTATTGAGTGGGGAACTCTCTAATAATTTTTCTGTCAGCAGATTTCGATTTACATTCTTGCATTCAATGGAAAAAGGGAGTCCTAAGAGTCAGGAATGAAAGTACTATGTTGCCTGAAACAATTACATATCAAGAAAGTACCAAAGGAAGAGGAGATAATTATTCCTGGGATTCTTTCCTTTAGGAAATGAGTTATCATAAGATATTTTGGAATTGTAATGATCCTAACTCATGCAAATGAATGTCAATACTCTATTAGAATTTTTCATTGAGAACATGGTATCTTCTTGTTTTTAAAGGTGATGATTTTAATCAGCTAAGATCCATGGCAATATCAAATATATATATTTAGTAACCAGTTTCCTTCTCTGCCTTCATTCAGACATTACACACTGTTGTAACTAGCCATATGAAGTTTTGAAAAGGAATTTCAATATCACACACGGTCTATCTAATGTGGCATTTCTGACTGAATCAAATACAATAGCAATGGTGGTCTTCAGGACCTGACCTTGCAATCCATTATTGAAGATCCAAATGACTGCCCATGTGGCTAAAACATCTAATTCCTAGAGTTAATTTCTACTCTCTAATGTTACATTTTTAGGAATGGATTAAAAAACTAAGAGCTCAGACCTTTATCCCAGGTCTTCACTTACTGAAGAAGCAGCAATTATTCTCTCCTTTCATCCAAATCATCCTGGCAGGTAAGTGAAGAATTATTTTCAAATCTTTGCATTTGGAAATGACAGCTACATTTCAACACCATTATCTGCCTTCAAGCTGTGTTTCTCTGCCTACCCAAATCTTTGCTCTAGGTTCTGTCACTTTTTCAGCAATGCAGAGTGCTCATTTTAAAAGATGACAGACTGGGCAGTTATAATTCGTGATACTGGGTAGTGTGAAGGCAAGAGAATTTGCGTTAATGCTTTTTTTCAATTCAAAACTGGAATAGACAAATAGAAGACAGGTCTTAGCAAACCAAGACCAGACTGAAATATTTCTCTGTAACATATGCATTAATGTGTACATATGTGTCTATGTTTTTATGCATTTCATTGCAGAATGTGATTGCTAGTCTTAAGACTGTGTTACTTTTTAAAACTTCTGAAGGTGTTTAATTTACATACTTGGGAATGTTTTGGTATTTGTACCCAGTATTTGCATTATGTGCGACAGAGCTCCCAACAGGCTCTGAATTACTGGGTGTTAAATGGAACAACCCTTTAGTCCCTCCTGCATGCAGAGAGTCATTTGTGAGCAAGGAATTAAAAGTCTGGATTCTAATATAACAGCTGGCAAATCAACATTGTGTTTCATTCATTCAATTAAACTACACAGTACGATTTTGGATCTGGTCCAAGTTCTATTCCAGAGGAACATGAGTCTTTCACTGAGAGTTTGATGCAGTCTTCAGTGACTTGCAGCTATCAAATAAACTGCAGCTACCACAGCCCTGGAAGATTTATGACATTCACTCTAAACTTGACTACTGCTGTTAAGTCCAGAGTTTGAGTGTCAGAATCTCTGACACTCATTGAGTACGTGGGCTGTATTTGTCAAGCTGACTAATCTCATATAGGATAGATGTGAATCATTCTTCAAGGAACTGTTAGAAAAATGTTGGATGTCAGATGTGAAACAGGTCTGTCATCACTGGGGATAACTGTTCCAGTGACAGGCATATAGAAGGAAAATACTCTGAAATACAATAGCAACTTAAGATATTGGCAGGTAGAAGAACAACAAAATTCCTTTTTTCTTTCCCCACACAAACTGAAATGATGCATATCAGCATGCTATAGCAAGTCTCTCTCCTTCCATATGGGTCAATAAATGAAATTATGTTAGATGATCGTGTGTCTTTCTGTTCCAGTTGGTCTTTCTGACTTTGTCCAAAGTGACCTTTTCTGTGTGAACTCCATATGAATTGCTTCAAGGAATTACTTTCCGTATTCACCTAAAAAAACCCTTCCTCAGAACCCCTACCATCATTGTTGCACAACATTTTTGCTAGATGTTACTTTTATTTTTTGCATTGCTTGCCTCAATTCTCTTTGAGCTGCATTGAGACAATTCAAACACAAGTTTCCACTGATTCTGTGTGTATGCAGTTTTCTTTTTCCAACGTGCTTTTAAAGGCGTATCAAGATAAGTTCTAGAAACTGCATTGCAAAATAATATCACATAGTTACTTTTCAAATCTCCGACAGGTTTCAAATATAAACTCTTCTCCAAAAAAATCCTGTTTTCTGTCACTTAACTTTAAATAGCTTTGTAGATCCCTTCCCTGCTTCATTGTCTATTACCTACCTTATTTAAATCTGTTGTTTTTCAGTTACAGCTGAACTTTTTCTTTACATACTGGAGAGTTAGAAAAGACAGATGCTTTCAATGTTAGTATCACTGCTAACATTTTTGTTTACTAACACAAAAAATCCAATGTACAATCAAACAAAACTCCTTTAATTTTCAGAACAGTAAGGAATTAGACTTCTTTAATGAAATTTGATTGTGTGTTAAACTCCAGAGTTAAAATACTTTTGCTTTGTTATTATCCCTTCAATATTTGGAAGTTCTTACAGTGGCTGTTTGATACATTTAAGAAGCCTGGCTTCCTTTCACAGTTACTTGTATCGGTGTGAGTCATTGGAAACATTAAGGCAAAAATTTGGGAACAGAGAAGAAGACCCCTGTAGGAATTTTATTCCTGACTTAGTGAAAAGTGGACCAACATTTCCTACATACAAGGAAGACATTGCTTTCACAGAAGATACACGACAAGGCATAGGACAGCAAACAGCCCTCCTGGTGAATCGCTTTCCTGAGAACACAAACTAAGGAAGATAAGTGCCTCTGATTATAACTTCCTTTATTCACCATGGGTTTTAATAGCAATTAAGGGATATTGCAACATCTGAACATGTGTGAAGGGAAGGAAGTGGAGGAAGACTGGTGACACCAGCAAAATGGGAATATCTTCCCTTTGGGTGGTCAGAAAGTGGTGAAGACAACAGGAACAATAAAAACCCCTGTGCTTGTTCACTCTATGTTCCTAGTGTTTGGTACCATCATCTTTTCTACTCTTCTTCCCTGAGCCTAATGTATATGAACTGTATAGCCTTGAACTCTACAGCCTTGGTAGGAGGAATAGTTGTTTGACACCTGACTGGAAGGGAGCCATGTGGAAAATAGGAAGCCAGGTTAGTGAGGTCTAGAACTTGAGAAGAAGTGACTCTGGTTCCTGTAGCATAGGAAAGTGTATCCTTTTCTACTTTGCTAATCCCTGCAGGAATCCTTCTCATTTAGTACTGGCCATAATTGTGAGTTAACAAGAAAAAAAACACATGATGAATTCCCCTATACCCTTTACATGTTTGATATTGTAATCTGAACGCTTCATCCCAGAGTGAAGTGTGCTCATAACAGACAGCAGCTGAGATGAAAGCTGATATCTGGGACCTAACAAGTTGCTTTTACTGGAGAGATTTAGGAATATTTGTCTTCCTCTGTGTGTCTTCAAAAAAGAGATTATCTCTGCTGTGAGCAAGGGAGTTCAAACCTGCTAGCTAGATTCAACCTAAAATGCCATTGTGTGAGATTCTATGTCTGCTTAGTTTTGCCACATAACTTGTGGTGAATTTTTAGGTGCTTAATGAAGGAAAGTGCCCATGTTCCCCCTCCAGTCTGTCAACAGAGAGAAGTCAGGTAGGAAATCCTGTCTGCCACTTGCAACTAATAGTCCAGATGTCTAAACTCAGACAAAAAAGGTCACAACTGAGGCTTTCAAAGACACCTCTTGTTCCTCTTGCCAAAGTTGAGAATTTACTCTGGAATCACTGTTCCTAAAATTTAGAAACACTTGAGGCATGGGGTCTGTCTGCCTGAAGCAGGCATGCCTCCCATTGCATGTAGCCCAGAGCCAAACAAGGACTTTCCCTCCCCTATCCTCCAGTGCCCCTCAGATCTCCAGGTCCTTTATCTCTCTGAATCCAGTCTCTGCCCTGCTGTTTTCTGCTCTCTTGAGCTTCCCCCTCTGTTGTTCATCAGCACTTTCTCCCTGCTGACCCTTTATTCTTTCTGCTTCTGCTGATTCCCACTTCTGCTGATCTCAAACTAGAGACGAACACTAAAGCTGTCCTCATCTTCACCAATTTATATTATGTTTGTGCAGAACTACCATCAGACAGTTTTCTTCATAGATCTTCAGAGGCCTGAAGGCCACCAATCTCCAACTGATGATATTCCCTGATGGAAGCACCAACAAATGTAACTTGGTGCTTTCTGGAGACCGTGTGCAGAAAATCTAATGGTTGCTTTTTGTTTTCAATGATATCTTGCCCTTTTCTTGGAAGAAAGAGAATATTTTAGGAGTAGGTTATAGCTATCCAGGTGGCACCTGGCATAAGTTTGTGTCTGCAAGCTGTAGCCTGGTGCTTCTCCTACAGTACTGAGCTGTAGGCAGGCAGTCCAAGCACCTAATGGAACAAATATTGTAATTAATACTTGCTACCTGGTTATGGACAGTCCAGCCCTAGTGGAAAGCATAGATAAGTGAGAGTGAGTTCAGAAAACCAGATCTCCTATGTTTCATTAATGCTTAAATACCACAAAACATTTCCCTCTGCTACATGAATGCGAAGCAGCAGGAAAGCAGAGTAACAGTCTGCTGAGGTAGTTTCCTAGTATGGAGGAGACTCTCAGATCTGGTCAATCCCAGTGTACAACATAGAGTGAAAATATTTATTTGCTTACCTGTTATTTATGGTATTTTATATATGGATGGGAATTACAGAATAATTGACTGTATTTTGCTCGTACCCTCCACCAGCCCTGGAAAGAACCAGTTCCACACTGTCATGGTTTCAGTTGAGATGATAGAGTTAACTTTCTTAGTAGCAGTTGGTATAGTGCTATAGAACCATAGAATCATAGGATCATAGAATTGTTTTGGTTGGAAGAGATCTTTAAGATCATTAAGCATTGGAACAGGCGGCCCGGGAGAGTGGTTGGGGCACCATCCCTGGAGGTATTTAAAAGACGGGTAGACATAGTGCTTGGAGATATGGTCTAGTGATATTTTTTTCAGTGTTAAGTTGCTGCTTGGATTAGATGATCTGAAAGGTCTCTTCCAACCTAGGCAATTCTATGATTCTAAATCAAGCCATTATCCTTTTATACCAGCTGCATCCCCATGAGGCTTCTGCCAAGCCCAGCAAAGAAAGACTTTCATGATTTCTTCCAAAGTCATACAACAATTTTCTGCCAGTTTTTGAGAGGGTGATACTAAGTATGGTTAAAAATGAACATTTTAATAAATAGCATTGCATGAGAAGTATTCCCATTTAACCTACACCAAGACAGGAATGAAAGGGAGTGAAATTAAAATGAGTGCACTATCATAGAATGAGAGAAAAATCCCTGCCAGTTTTAAAAATGCAAAAGATAGCTCAAGATCCAATAAACACAAAATATTAATTATAAATCAAATACATTATCAAATGAAAAAAAAAATTGCAGACAACCTGTAAAACCTCTTTGATAACAAGTCAGAAACAGGTTGAAAATCAGTTACTTGCCTTAGAGACCAAATGCGTACAAAAAGAGATCAACCATAATTAAGTTGTAACTTGTGTAATAGTGAGGTGACAGAAACCAGTGAATTAATTCCTCTCTGAACTTTCAAAGTCTCCTAAATAATTAATGACATTTGAGCAATTCATGCTTGACATCATGGTTTTATAACATACATTGTTTAAAGGGACTTGTCTGGATTTTTTTTTTTTAGTGGAAAATAATTATTTTTATGGAAGAAAAGCACTTTAGCCCAAGGCACCAAACCCCATACTGAAAAGGAGGTTCCTCTAAGCCAGAGGGCTTTCCGTATTTTAGCAATGCTATGTCTTTTAATAGTCTTAGTTATATGAATATTTTTTTTCAAACCGGTTGTATAATCTCCTGCCTATTGAGGAAGTAGGGGAGAAAAAAATGGATATCAGAGACAGCAGGAGGTATGTAAGGGTACAGTACTGGGAAAATGAAAGGAAAGTGAATAGATGAATGGAGAAACATTGGAGAGGGAAACATGGGGGGAAAGCAGAGGGAAGAGTGAACACAGCAGGAGACTGAACTCTGAAGAAAGGAAGTGCCATAAAAACAAATGAGAAAAGGCACAATGGAAGAGGAAGAGACATTATTTTGGTTGGTTGAAGCAGTGCAAAATAGAAAGATGTGGATTTTCTCATTAAGCAGGGTCTTCAAGGGATGGAAAGCCTACTAGGTGGCTCTCTGTCCATTGTTTTGCAGGCTAACCTGTGGGAAGCGAGGAGAAAGCAGGACAGAAGAAAAGAGAGAGCAGGACAGAACCCATGCTCCTATTTCCGATTTTTGGCTTAAGTTGCAGGCAGTACCCAAAATTACTCAAATCATCCCAGCACTCACTCAAAATTCTGCCCCAGCTGACTTTCAGCCCTAGCTGCCATACTATCCAAGAGGGAAGTGTGAAGGTGAAGTTAAAGTCAGGGTCCGCCTTGTTCTGCCTATATCAACTATTGAGCCTGGGGTCTCCTTTCTGAGTAGATAATAACTGTTTGTGTCATTTACCATATCTCTCCAAAACATATTATGTTCCTTTACTCCCAGTGGCAGAAGCAACTCTTTTATGTGTTCTTTGTTAGCTTTTTAAAAGAAAATAAAACACATCAAGACCATCTACAAAACAAAAGCCAGGATGTCAAAGTAATTTTCGTGCGTTTTTATTTTCAGGCCAGGCTGATTCTCTGCTGTTCTGGTTACATGTAATGATAGCTATAGCTATGATTAATAACCTTGTCTGCATGTTGACCATGATGCTAGCTATGGTGACTGCCAGTTTTGTAAGTGGAAAATTCCTGGGTGAAATGCACATTGTAGAGTTCTCATCCATAGACATGGATATTTGTAAAGCTTCCATCCACATGCATGGATGGAAGGCACTCTGGTATAATTTTCAACCATAGTAAGAGATTATGTTTCAGACATTTAAAGTAATTTCTACATTGATACATTAGGATAGTGCTGTCTTTATACACTGATCATGGCTCTTCTAGCTGCATACATAGTGTTCTCTCTGCAGATGGCTCAGTCACTGAAAAAACACACTGAATGTCACAGTACCTATCACATCAACTATAAAAAGTGGATATAGCAGCAAAAATTCTTTGATGCTGTAACTCCAGGGGAGGGAAAGTAAGCTGTAACATCTGGAAGCTTCAGGAGATTTGAGGCACAAAATCTCTTTGATTCAGATCAAATATTATGTGGCTAAGCAAATTCTAGTTTTCCAGTTTCCAGACAATTTTGCCTCTGTCAGCTTTCTAAGTTAGGTATTCATCATGTATGTCTTCTATATAAAAATGTGTGTTATGGCTCCGAATGGATCGTGTTAATGCATGAGGGCTCTCAGGCATGAGAATTTGTATGGCTTCTTATTTTGTCTGTACAAGGTACTGAGCTCAGGAACGTTTTCTGAGATCATATATTTGTCACCTTACCATTTTATTTTTTGTGCACACAGCTCATAGTACCCCTTACACTCCAACAACAAACTTATTTATAGATTAATTCCAAAAATATATCAATTGTCATCAAAATAATTTTCAAAGTTGTGTTCATGTTTTGTTGATAGTAAATAAAGAAGAAATGATTACTCACACACAAAACTATGGTGCAGTAACAACAATTTTTTGTAGGACTAACCATGACTGGAGAGAAACAGCTTTGAAAACCATAAAAATAAAGCCATATATATGAAAAACTGTTATTTGTCAAGGATGATCTTCTAATTAATTTAGAAGTGGCTGATTTTCCAAACGATATGTGAGTAGCAGGAAAGACTAGAACTGTTTTTGCATGTTCAGCACTTGCCATGAGAAGTCTGCATGGCACCTCAGCATAGAATCATACAGTCATGTAATGGTTTGGGTTGGAATGGATGTTTAAAGGTGATCTACTTCAAACCCCTTGTAATGACCAGGGACATCTTCAACTAGATCAGGTTGCTCAGAGCTGTGTCCAACCTGACCTTGAATGTTTCCAGGGATAGGACATCAACCACCATTCTGGGCAATCTGTTCCAGTGTTTTACACCCCTCATTATAAAAGATTTCTTTCTTACACCTAGTCTAAATTTACCCTCTTTCAGTTTAAAATTGTTACCCCTTGTCCTATCACAACAGGCTCTGCTAAAAAGTTAGTCCCCATCTTTTTCATAAATCACCTGTAAATACTGAAAGGCTGCAATAAGATCTTCCCCAAGCCTTCTATTCTCCAGGCTGAACAACCCCAACTCTCAGCTTTTTCTCACAGGAGAGGTGTTCCATCCTTCTGATCATTTTTGTGCCTGTCCTCTGCACCTGCTCCAACAAGTCTATGTCCTTCCTGTGCTGAGGGCTCCAGAGCTGGACGCAGTACTCTAGGTGGGGTCTCACCAGAGGGAGTAGATGGGCAGAATCAGCTCCCTCAGCCTGCTGACCACGATTGTTTTGATGCAGCCCAGGATACGGTTGGCCTTCTGGACTGAAAGTGCACATTGCCAGCTCACGTCCAGCTTTTCATTCCTCAGCACCGCCAGTCTTTCTCAGCAGGGCTGCTCTCAGTCCCTTTGTCCCCCAACCTTTACTGACACCAGGGATTGCCCTAATCCAGGTCCAGAACCCTGCACTTGGCCTTGTTGAACCTCATTAAGTTTATATGGGCCCATTTCTTGAGCTTCTCCAGGTTCCTCTGGATGGCAACCTGTCCCTGAGGCATGTCAACCACACCACACAGCTTGGTGTCCTCTTTAAACTTGCTGAGGGTGCCCTTGACCTCACTGTCTATGTCATTGATGAAGATATTAAACAGTACTGGTTCCAACATGGACCCCTGAGGGACACCACTTGTCACTGATCTCCATGTGGGCATTGAGCCTTTGATCACTACCCTCTGGATGTGACCATCTAACCAATTCTGTGGCAAAATTCATACTTACTGATGCTTGTTCACTTTATGTAGAACCTCCAGATGGTGGGAACATCACAATGGATTTCATTTACAGGCTTCCTGGCTAATCATATGCAGAACATTCTTTGTGTCAATATAACTATATTTTCAAAAGGACCATAGGGCTGAGGAACCAATCCCCTAAAACAACATTGAGAAGAGCAATTCTGTGTTCTCTCTTGCTTCATTACGCTTGTAGACTTAGCAATAACATCACCCTGATTAGTTAGATTCAGCATGATGCCAGGATTTTAGTCCACTCCATGCAGACAGAGTCCCACTGATAGTACTTGTTACAACCACATAGGGAAACTTGATTTAATAGCTTGTGGTCATATTCAGAGAAGATGTAAATAAACACAGTTGTGTTAGTTTCATTGGACCCGAGACAATTTAGTCAGGAGCTAAGCAATGTACTCTAAGCTCACAATCTCCAAATTTTCACTCTAAAGTGGCAGTGGACCGAGGGGGACTGAAATGACAGGATAAGACTGAATTTTTATGAGCAGGTATGGGTTACCTGTTGCTTTCAAACCATTTATGGTTTTTAGGAGGTCAAACACAGCTACTGTATTGTAGCCATACTCTTTTCTGGCTAGTGGACAGAGGAATAAACTAGATCTCTGTTGTGGGAGAAAAAAAGCCCATCAGGAGCGACTTAGACTGATACTGACAGACTACCCTGCAACACATGGCAATGTTGAGAAGAGAACAGTGGAACTCCTGAGGAGCCTGGTATCACCCGTACATGCAATGCCCCTTGTAACCTTCCTCTTGGAGGTTACAGTGTGAAGTGAGGTGTGCCATCTGTCCTGCTGATTTTGCCCACAGGGACATGAAGATGTGAGTTGGAGGATCATGAAGACTGTCCGCTCTTCTTCCAGCTCACATGGGCAAACATAAAACTCACTTGTTTCACTGTTCAGGTTCTCACTGACTTCAGTGTTTGCTTTGCTGGGGCTGTGAGTCAGAATGGCACACAAGTGGTGGGGATTTACTTATCCCTTGAACACTTCCTGTGTATTTTAAGCAATAATACTTATCTGGTTCAAATGAGTTGAGGAAACTCAGTGTGCGGTTTGCAACTAATTCAGGAGGAAACATGCAAGAGAAACTCACTTATGATCTGCTCATATTCATATATGGCCCTAATAAACCACAGTTTTCTTGCTGTAAATAACATGCTGCTGATGGAAGAAATGAAATGTATAAACTATCCCCTCCCTTTGTTTTATGCTTTTCTTACTGGAGGCTGCTGGCATGAGACAATTCTACCTAAAAAGCTACGTCTCTGTAATGTAATCTGTTATGGACAGCAAGTTTTAAGGCATATTTGAGGCAGTATGAAGAGGTGAAGAAAGGTGTGTCCAGTAAGGTCTCCTAATGTTAATACATGGGATGTGTATTCCAATAATCACATTTGGACCTATTTGGTTCTCCTGACTGGTGAGTCTAGGAGCCAAAAAAAGGCATTACTTTTAGGAACAGTTAATAATCTTTCTTAGATCAAGTGATTTAGCTGTAGAAAATGAACAAATGACCCTCTTGAAATTCAGGCAGAAAGCCCCGGAGGTATACTGAGCAGTCAAGGCAAGTAAGAAGCCATGGAGTCTCACTGAATTCTTCATTGATTTGTATGAAGTGCACAGCTCAGCAAGAAGTGAGTTCTGAGCCTCTACAAATCTTGTAAACTCTGGTTTAGAGACTTGAAAGAGATGGGGAAAAAAAAAAGGCAGAGAACCTTTTTCCTATTCTCTTCCCTAATGCATGACAGCGACAAACATGTCCTTTCATCTTACAATACCTTCCTGTAGCAGCAATTTTTTCCCTGTAAATCTCCAGGTACTTTGTGCCGTGCTCTGATTTCCTGAACAGAGACACTCCTGCAGTTCTTTATGTTTGTGCTGCCTTCACTAATGAGTTCTCAGAGGTAAATCAACTTAAATAGCTTTATAAAGGAGAAGTGTTAAAGGTGGTCTCTCAGTTAATGCAGAGGGCTTGGGAGTATGCATAAGAAGCCCTCTTCTCCTCTATTCTCTCTCTTCTTGCATGGAATTTGCTAAACTAGCACTTTTCCAGGGAAAAGAGAGCTACTATTCCCATTAGGTGCTGAGCCTAAACTTGATCAGACAGTGTCATCTTTCCCTGCTGCGTAGCACAGTACTCAAAAGTATCATATATGCCCATAAAATAAAAGCCTTTTAGCTCTATTCCTATTTTTCTTCACCAGTTCATCAGTACTGGGGGACATCAGCTACTCAAACAGTAAAAATGAACAGAACTGAGCATTATAAGGGATACAAGCAGACACCTTGGCATGAATAAGGAATCAGATATCTCCAGGATTTTCATGTT
This sequence comes from Tringa tobata, assembly GCA_033628505.1. Taxonomy (NCBI): domain Eukaryota; kingdom Metazoa; phylum Chordata; class Aves; order Charadriiformes; family Scolopacidae; genus Tringa; species Tringa tobata. The sequence continues at coordinate 23,678,531 of JAHREE010000279.1, read as the reverse complement.
GTTAATTTTCATTAGTACTTCTTTAGTCCCAAGACAAAAAAATATTTTAAAACTTCATGTGCAAGTTGTCATGCTAAAGGCAGAGAAACCATTCAACCAGGAGTTGTGCTGCAGTGAGCAGACTGAAGTTTGTACTCCTCATTAATATCTACTACCATGAAGCAAGGAAGCGAGAGAGTTCCTCAGGCAAGACAGGCACACAACTACATGGGGAAAGATGGCAGCATTCTCCCCATGGATGAGTGCTACTGATTATTTTGCCTCCTTTAACCAGTGGCAGATAACATGAGGGAGAGAATGCAGCTGTTTGCAGCACGCCTAGCAATCACCCATCATCTTTGTATGGCGGTAATTGGAAGGGGAAACAAAAATAGTTAAAATACTTCAAATGGCATCATTGGATAAAGCTTGATATTGAAGCTACTGCAGGTGTGAGACTTATTTGTTCAGCTTTTTTCTCCATGAAGCAAATTATTGGCCAACTGCTGGAACACCATTAGTGCTGTGGGATGACATTTTGTGTTCATTTTGTTCAGCAGCAATAATGTATAAATTACTGTGACTCTACACATAAGGCCCCCTATTACAAAATACCACCCCAATCTTTCTTCCATTGTGGCTGATAGAAAAGCTCTTATTGGTTGTAATAGGAACTGTATAAAACCCTGTGATTGTAGTGGGGAGTCAGGAATAATTTATGCCACCTACTGATCAACCAATAGTCTCTGGTGTTTTTTCTTTGTGTTTGGAATAAGGGAACACAGAAGACTTTCTATTTAAGATAATTTGACTGTAAGACTGCTGACTGAGATTAAGCTATGTGGAGTGTTTTATGGTGTTCTTATTTGATACTGAATAATAGTAGTAATAGGACTTGTAATTTCTGCACTCATTAAGGTCTTTGAAGAAGGATGGAAAATGAGTTACATATTTATGACTCTCTTGAGCAAGCTTATTAAAAATATTTATCAATAATGTTGAACTTTGAGGAAGAACTCTGTCAGGTTATTTAAGAGAACATTTAAGGTTTTCATTAAAGTTACTGTATTTCAATTATCTGAAATTCTATATTTATTCCATAAAGATAGCCTACCTTCTTTAAAAAAAAACCCAACAATTAACCAACGAGAAAAAAAATAAACAACCTAGTCTAATAGTTTCCTATGTGGCCTTCTTCCCTCCAAAAATATATTAATAAATCATGAAAACTCATTGTTTGGTCAAAATAATCTTTATAAAAGTTTAAGGCCAAGCTGGATGGGGCTTTGAGCAACCTGCTCTAGTGGGAGGTGTCCCTGCCCATGGCAGGGGGGTTGGTACTAGATGATCTTTAAGGTCCCTTCCAACTCTAACCGTTCTATGATTCTATGAAAAGTTAGCTTTTCTCAGTGCATTACAGTTGAGCTAGGAGGAGAAATGGTAGGGAAGCACATAAGTCACTCGCCAAGGGTATTGAGAGGGGAGACAGAGCTGTATGAATGATCAGAGGGATGGAACACCTCTCCTGTGAAGAAAAGCTGGGAGGGTTGGGTTTGTTCAGCCCCTTCTTCGGTCTTATTGAGGTTTTCCAATACTTAAAGGAGGCCTACAGGAAAGATGGGGACAAACTTTTATCAGGGTCTGTTGTGATAGGACAAGGGGTAATGGTTTTGAAATCAAAAAGGGAAGACTTAGACTAGGTGTAAGGAAGAAATTGTTTACAGTGAGGGTGGTGAAACACTGGAACAGGTTGCCCAGAGAGGTGGTAGATGCCCCATCCCTGGAAACATTGAAGGTCAGGATGGGGCTCTGAGGAACCTGATCTAGTTGAAGATGTCCTTGCTCATTGCAGGGGGTTGGACTAGATGACCTTTAAATGTCCATTCCAACCCAAACTATTCTATGATTAATACATGGCTCTTTTTCATGGATATTCCCTGATTGTATATTATCTGTATGTTGTCTTAGCTCCTCTATTCAAAGCTGTTTCTACTTCTTGAATGTCTACCAAGGTGTTCTGTGCATACCTCATATTTTTAAGGAAGAGAACTTTGATTAAGGATTATAGTAGCACAAGAACACACAGATCCAACAGTCTTAGATTGGCAGTCCCTCTTTCTTATCTCACCTGTGAGAGTGGCAGTGGCACGTGCTCTTTAAGGGGAGCAAAAAAACCTGCCTGTTGTCTGCAGTGTCTCTCTTTATACCTTGCCAGTATCTACAATTCTTAGATTAAGGATCTTAGAAGGTACATCCCCGTCTATCCCCTATAGTACATGTCTATATTTATTTCCCATGAATTTGTCTAATTCCTTTTTGAATCTGCTGTTATTATCTCCCTCCACAACTTCTATGAAAACAGATTTCAGAACATCTTTTTCTTTGTAAAGAAGAGTTTTGCATCTACCTCTGTTTTGAACTATCTTTCTACTTTTGACAATCGTCCCTTACTTCCAGTACCGCAAGATGTGGCAAATAAGGTTCTGCTCTCACCTTATCCTTTCATGACTTTTGACTTTTCAAACACCTCAGTCACACCTCCTTAGGCTTCTTCCTGTTGAATTGAAGTCTCAGCCTTTTTAGCCTGTTCTCACAAGGAATCTATTCTGCCATCCTACCCATTTTAGCTGTCCTCACTGTTACCCTTTTAAATCTCTGATATGTCTTTCTTAAACATGAAGATTTCCATATTTTTCTATTTATTCAGCCTAAACTTTGAGGACAGTGATCCTTAAATAGAATTTACACTATTTTTTTCTGAATTAGGATTTTTCAATCTCTTGCAAGACCATGCTTCCACTGATAAACTTGTACCAAGGATGGTCCAAATAACAAGGGTGGCAGAGAAGAGGGCTAAAGAATAAAGAGAAGAATCTGAGAAGGAATGTAAACATATGCTATGCTTTGCATGTTTGGTTTTCACGTTGAACTCAAGAGATGGTTCAAAGCATTCTGCCCACGTGTTTCTTAGTGGGGAAATAAAGTGGTAACATGTTTTGAAAATTTTTTTGATCTTTCAGAAAGTGCAAGAGAAAAGTCAAAAGTCAAAATCTCTAAATTTTTGCATTTTGCAGGGAGATTTTTGTCATCTAGACCTGCACACAGTCCAGGGCTACAAATGCCTGTGTTTATCATCATTAGCAGCACTTGATGTTATTCAGTACCGTAATTAAATTAGATTGAGTAGTATTTAGGAAAGTTTACACGTTTGCATACACAGGCCCATTTTCTACACAGTCTCCTTGAAACAAACATCTTTCATTTTCCAGAAACATCATGTTATGTCTCTGAGTAGCCCTTAGATCACTTCTAGCTGTAGAGTTTTGCATTAGTAATTGGCAGAGCACTGGAATACAAATAACACTAAAACCTCACAAGTGAATGAGTTAGGAACATGAGGCTCCCCAGCTGTTTTGGGGAAATGAAAAGGGAGTCCTTTAAAAAGCTCAACAGAATCATAGAATCATAGAATTATAGAATCATCTGGGCCGGAAGGGACCTTCAAAGGCCATCTAGTCCGCCCCCCCCGCAGTTAGCGGGGACACCCCAAACTAGACCAGGTTGCCCAGAGCCTCGTCAAGCCTCACCTTGAATGTCTCCAGAGAAGGGGCCTTGGCAACCCGTTCCCATGCTCCACCACCCTCATAGTAAAGAACTTATTCCTAATGTCTAATCTAAATCTGCTCTTCTCTAGTTTAAAGCCATTACCCCTTGTTCTGTCATTGCCAGCCTTTGTAAACAGACTGTCTCCAGCCTTCCTGTAGGCTCCCTTCAGATACTGAAAGGCCGCTTGAGGTCTCCCCGGAGCCTCCTCTTCTCCAGGCTGAACAACCCCAGCTCCCTCAGCCTGTCCTTGTAACAGAGGTGCTCCAACCACCTGATCATTTTTGTGTCCCTCCTCTGGACCCGCTCCATCAGGTCCATGTCCTTCCTATATTGAGGGCTCCAGAGCTGCACACAGTACTCCAGGTGAGGTCTCACCAGAGCAGAGTGAAGTGGCAGAATCACTTCTCTGGATCTGCTGGCAACACATCTCTTGACGCAGGCCAGGATGCGATTGGCCTTCTGGGCTGTAAGTGCACACTGCCTGCTCATGTCCAGCTTCTCGTCCATCAGCACCCCAAGACCCTGTCCTCAGGGCTGCTTTCTAATACCTCATCCCCCAGTCTGTATTGATAGCGAGAATTGTTCCAGCCCAGGTACAGAACCATGCACTTGCTCTTGTTGGACCTCATGAGGTTCGCCTGGGCCCACCTCTCCAGCTTGTCCAGGTCCCAAGAAAGCTATTTCTCCCTATTGCCAATTGAACAATATTGAGCTCAATTACTTGTGGATGAACTGGTTTGTAACACTAGAAACACTTTTAATCCTGTTTTAAAGCCTTACATGGGAATTAAATTAGCATTCAACTTGGCAGTAGTTAATCCAATGATTAATTGCTCAGTTACATTTATTTCATATTGATATTTTTTTCCTTCTTCAGTTTCCAACCATTTCCTATCATCTTCCAGTAATGGGTAAGCCAGTTTGGACAAAAACAGTAATTACTGTCAACTCAACTTTACAATTATCCAAGGAGAACCAGAGTCCTTTGAGACTGGGAAAAATTTAGGAAATGTTGTAATAATTCTTATTTTTCATTCTGTGTACACTTTGTGGTTCTGATATTTTGACATTAGTTTAAAAAAAATACTGCTGAAATATGTTCTTGTTGAAAACAGTCATCAGTTCTACTTATTCCACTTATTCCACAGTGGATTGTGATCAGTAAAACTGATTACGTGTTTTATAAAAATTATACTCAGATTCAAAAGTCTTTTTTTTATTTGTGTGAAGACATCCTTTTAAAAAAATCTCTATTCAGTTGAAAAATTGTTTGGAATTTTTATATATATGATACATTGGTGATGAAGTGATACAATTGTGATACAGTTGTGTCCATCTGATCTTATATTTGGCTTGCAGAAGTCTACTTATTGATTAAAATCAAATCAAATTCTGAAATGCATTTTTCTCTGAGCTATAGTTCTCATTTGGCTACTATGTAAGTGACTACCAAACTATGATTAATTTTCCCTCCAAAGTGATTAATAGAATTGGTATGAGTGTGGCTGACTAAATGTGCATATGTCTTGGAAAGCAGACATTCCCAGAAAAAGGAATATATTAGGCAATGTGCAAAGTTGATTTGTGGTCAGTTGTAAGCTTTTTAAGAAGGCCAGTGAAAAGATTCTTTGGAAATGTGACTGAGAATCTGCTCAGTTTCTTTACAGTCATTAGTGATTTATTCTGCCAGAATGCAGCGTGCTGCCCTGGAAAAAAATACTGCTGTTAGTCAGTGTCTTTATCTAACTGATCCTTACAATCTCACCTGTATCTCAGCTTTAAGCTTCCTGTGCCACAGTTCTGTTTAGTGTCATATGGCATAACCGCATTAGTTACTGACCAGTTATTCAGGTTTTCCAGCATAGGAAAGGAAAGAAAAAGTTGGCCCAGATTGTGAAAGATGCATGTCAACCATCCCTGTGGAAGTGGCGCTGAAGAACGTGCACACCTCTGGGCTCTTTGCCAGGTGAAGGAGATGGCTGAGATACTGCACTACACGTGTCCACAATGATTGGTGCTATGCCAGGTAGCCCTCTAAATTGAGACAGAAATAAATCCCCAAATTCCTTTTCAATAAAACGCTTTAACTGAAAGGGTGCCTCATAGCTAGTATTAGCAAGCAAGCTTCTGTAGCATTCCTATCAGCCTCTCATCAGAGAGATGGGCTCAGGAGCACCAGTAGAGCACAGCCTGGAGGCCTTTGCTCTTGCTGTCTGTTGTCTTCAAGACTGACAAAGACAAAACTCTGGAGTATGCCGAGTCAGCTGCTGGATCCTTCTGTGATTTCTTCTGGAATTAACAATGCTACTGTTAATTAAAGAGGGTTGGCATTCCATTCTCCAGTGTGTTGTCTTTTAGTTAAATACCCTTCAAGATCTTTGTGCTGAATAAGCTAGCTACACGACAGGGGTCTGTTTCTATGAATTATTTAGTAAAGATGTTACTTTATGACTCAAGACAAAGAAGTGCAAAAAAACATGTCATCAGTTAAATGACATGTATTTTAGAAAAAACTGACAGATCATGTACTGTGAGTCAAAGCAGCTCTCAAACTCCAGCTACCCTCTCGGAACAAAAATTAACTAGATTCAGCTTTCTAAGATACAGCTATCTGTAATCTCTTTTGCAATCAAATTAAAATTTCATGATGTGTATGAAATTACCTCATGCTACCAGAACACCTATAAAATAAAAATAATGTAAAGTGAACCTCACAATGGATCTCATTTGGCAAACTGGTTACCGAGTTTTGCGCTACTGTCAGTGAAACTACCTTTTCAAGTGATGGAAACCCCTAAAGTCTTACGGCTTAGAAAAGCAAATATAAACTTACAAGGTTCATCAAGGAATATAATAATAATATGTTTTATAAGAAGCTGATTTTTGAGGATTTTTGGGAAGGGAAGGGAAGGGATAAATGTATGATAAATTCTTGTTGCTTCTTTGTCTTATGTTTTCCCTTCCTATGTCCTTGGTTCCCCATTTTGTAAATAAATACATACATTAAAGAGAGGAACTGAAGTCCCATTTCTACCTCCAGGCTAAGGTACCAAAATCATATTTTGCTCATCTCTCAGGGGCTGCTGGGTTATTTTAAACATAATGGAATAGGTTAAAAAAAAGCCCTAGTGACTAGTGCAGTGTCAGCCAGTTAGGTTGTTGAAGAGCTGTGTCTAACTACGTGTTTTAATGAAAAATTATTTCTGTTAAATAAATAACATCCAATAGAGTCCATTTCAGCTCAGGATAGCGGGCAGGTGTCTCTCAGAAAGATACATGGTTTTTACATCTTCTGATGTAAAAGATCGAAGTGGACTTGATTCCTCCAAGTCTTGGACAATCACATTATTCACATTCACCTACTGAATAAAAAGAGAGTAGTACATTATCTGCTTTTAGTAAAATCACGTTTCTAAATAGAAATGCATTTGTATTTTTCCAGTCAGGGTTGATTTGTAAAATATGTTTTTTGGCAGATCTAATATTTGTTCTTTGGAACATGTGCAGCTGTAATCAGAATTATGGTGGAAGTGTAATGCATTACTCTTGCCATGACTGTTGAAACAATTGTAAATTAAGAAAACATATACAGTGTTACTACAAACATTCAGGCATGCATTTAAGTCTTCTGCTTTGCTGAATACGGACGTAGCACCAGAATTTTATGTACCAAGTTTAAAAATTTGATCATAAATGTCCAAAGTTAATTTAAAAAATCCCCTTACTTATAGACTCAATATAAAAGGAATGTAAAATGGAGTAAGCATAGATCTGAATGATTAAATATGGAGTTACAGTTCTCTGTAATTAGTAAAAATTAAAGGAAGATTTATTTGTATGCTTAAGCTTTTATAAATCTAAAAGTTATTACTTTACTGTTAATTTCTTAAATGTTCCTTCATTTAACATGTGATTTAAGTACTGCTAAAAATACTGACTCCAGGTAAGTCATATTTTCCTTTTCTTAGTCTGAAAAGTTAATATCTGAAGCATAATATATTTGCAAAACTCTAGTCAGATTATTGAGATTTGACACTGTATTTATTTTTGGTGAAGAATCTTTTTTAATTTTAGTAGAATAAAAGCATGAATTTATGCATTATGGGTATGTGGGTGACGGTTTAATCAGGAGTTGTCTTGAAATATTAAGTAAATGAATAGAGTTTCTCTCAATGTGGCTCTGGTAAAATTCCTATTCATCTCAAAATTAATGTTATGAATTTACAACTTTGAAGACTTTGTAAAAAGATAATCACCACATTGCTGTGCAGATAAACAAATTATGTTTGGCAGGTGGCAGCAGGTGGCATTATTACACATAGCCTGCAAGCGAATCCTCGGAGTTGGGAGAAGACGTTGTGTCATGAGTTTTACATTAAGTCACACTCAGGCTGAGACCATAGCCTTTGGAAGGGTGCTGTGTAACCAGCAGGACAGTTTTCTCCCTTCTTTATGATTTGAATAAATACCCCAAACTTAGAGTTTCCTTGCATGCCGGGTGTTGCATAATGACTTTATTTCTGGAAGGGAGACTGGCTTCCTGCTGTTTGCAGTCATCTTCATTTTATGGCTGCTATGATGTGTGTGTATATGTGTCTGTGTGTGTGCTTTGACAAAACAAGCCAAGTTTAAAGTCTGTTCACACTATGCCCTTGATTTCTTCTCCACTGGAAATTCATATATGAGCCCTTGGAACTCTACCGCTGATGGATGAGGCAGGACCACCGTAAGAAGGGACTATTGACAGTGAGAGAAGGGTCTGCAGCATACAGGGAAAGCTAATCCAATTAAACTTGTACCATCAAAGTCAGTTGTAACAGCTTAAGTGTGTGATTGATTAAACCTTTCTATGGGAAATCTTCAGATTTATCTGGAAGCATATGTTTAACACCATTTTAATTTTCCAGCTAGCTAAATTAAGAGGTATCCTCCACAGTTTGTCCTTTGGTTATGTTTCCATAAGTATAGAGATATCTTTGCAGGAAGCAAATTTAGAGAATTTGTAGACTACTTTGGAAAAATATTTCAACAAACTGTTGTCAAGAGCTGTGAATTCTGTCAGGGTGAAACTTATAAACTGCAGCCCATTGCAACCTAATGTGTATTTGCATCCTGCACTGTCATAGTTATTCAGTATCTTGCATTCAAAGAAATGGTGGTGGAGACTAAGAATGCAGTGAATGTATAGAAACTGATTAAACAATTACTCATGAGAATGGACTAAACATGTAGCTATCTATTCCCTATAAAGCCAAAGGGGAAAGATATGTCTAGTGGAAAAATAGTTAACCTCCAAACATATTCTGGAGGAAAGAGATTTCAATAACAGTCATTTAATAAACCTCTTGTTAGTATTCCAAAATATAACGAGCTATGAGTTCAGGATTAATTGTTATGAATACCTGGGAAGGGGGAAGCATTTTCTATGGCCTACGTTTCCATTACAAACTGGGAACTGAGTAAGGAATGTAATTAATTACCAGATGCTGCTATTTACCTTTGAGACCTGTAGAGCATCACCAACAGTTTGCCCATCAAGAGTATGAGTCCTGGACTTCCTGTCTATATTATCCCATTTGCTACTGAATAAAGGCAGACTTCTGACCCTGAGGACAAATACCACAGTGCAACCACCATATAAACTTTCTCTTCTTCCAAAAGGTAACTTTCTTCATGCTTTGTTTTGGAGCATTCCTGAATTTATTCTGTACCTCATAGCCTTCCCAGACATTCTCCAGCTGGCACAGGCCAAACCATTCTGAATTTGCTGAATATTAAACAATACAAATAAATGTGTGCCAGGACTCCAATCTATCCTGGTCCTGTTTGGTTTACTGGTTTAGATATACATATTGAGCTGGTTTGGAGGAAGGAGTGATAGACATTCCAGATTCTGACCTTGTTAACATAATTGTCAATTAATACATTGAATTTACAAAGAAATGTTTAGATTCAAAGGCTAGTGTGATCAGAAACCTGGCTTGCAGTGCTGGTTTCAAAGGCCCAGTCTCAAAGTCCTAATGGACCCTTAGGTATAAGCTAGAGATCCAAGTAGCTCCACAGTGACAGGTGAGGAAGGAGGAGGACTTTACTAAGGTCCAATTCGTCTTGAGCTAAGATAGCTAGCAGAAATGGGCCACATGAATAGCACGCTAGATGACCCCACTTCTCCCTGCTTTATGTACAGCAAGTCAAGGCAAATAATTTAAACATCTCTTCCATGAAATTAATCTCTCCATGAGAATTTCTCTGTCTGTAGTCTGAAGTCATTAAAGTAACAGAATTTTGTTCTTATGACGTATTGTCCACTCTAAGGTAGACAATTGTTCTGAACTTCATCTGCTGACTCCTGAAGCTATCGTCCAGCCACCAACCTCCTAATTAGCAGCTGTTATTACTGATTGTTATGTTGTATACAAGCCTTTTTTTTGTTTGGTTGTTTGGTTGAGTTTTTTATGTTTTGTTTCTAAACACGTCTAACTTTCTAGGAAAGGGACACTAAATATCTCTGAAATCAGTCGGTGACTTCTATTGACCATGCAAAACTATAACTCAAAACAAACACATGTAAGGGCAAAGCACTTTAAGAATATCAGCATGGTAATAGAAATGTCATTAGATCAAAAATCTTAACAACAAATAAATAATAATAATCTTGAAAAAATGAGACATGTAATCTTACAGATCTTTATGGCCTGCCTGCTCTTACAGCTCACCTTTCTTGTATGATCGATGAGGTGAAAAAAAAATAAAAATTCTTCAACACTGTTATTCTAAAATCTAGGTATATGTGCATTATACACAGACAAAAGAAGAGCCCTGGTCTTCGTGAATGGACTTTGGTGTCTGTTCAAAATAACACTTTAAGCTGTATGGGCAGAAGAGATCTTTGGTCACTATAAGTTGACTTCATGAGAAATGAGGGAGGAAGATGTCAGAGGGAAGACTATTGGCATAGATCTCTACCAGGAAGCTATTTGAACGTGCATAACGACTAAAGACAGCACAGACTGCGTAACAGCTAGACACTCACATTCACCATGTTGACATATTCATGGAAAAAAAAAGCAACATACTTTTAAGGAGATTCTACCCAGAAGACTAATCTCAGAATAACAAGCACTGAAAGGAATTTAGATAGCACAAGTCTGGGACTGTGTTTAGTGTTAGTGATGGCCCACTGCAATTACCCATTTGGATACCATACTTCCAAGTTTTTGCCTACCTTTAGCAGATACTAATTTTGTGGTGCTTTATCAGGGTGACAGTTACTGCCCTCCAGGGAAAATGTATCAGTGATTTACTGGTTTTCTTTTCATAGAGGTAGTGAAACTGAAGGACCAGTGGGAATATGCACTATGTTTCCTTGAAAAATATTTAAAATTTACTAGTTGAAGGTTACCGCTAGAAAGATCATTTTCTGACAAAGTCTCTTTCCAGGTTTGTCAGAATAATGACTGGAACTGAAAAACTGAAGGCGTTTACTTGCTTTGGTGACTGAGTTACAGAGAATGGTCTTAATAGGAAAGCAATGAATTCCCAAAGCTTCAGGCTAGCACTCTGGTTTCAAGATGAAAAGACCAAATTGGATAGCAATATTTTGGTAACAATTCTTTAGGAAGCAGTATGTACTTTGACATAATGACTGTGGGTTTTTCAGGGCTGAAAGCAAAGTTTTATATAACAAGCTTTCCAGCAGGAAAGACCAGTAGGAGGAGGAAGTTTGTATTGTGGATACAAGCAAGTATTGTGGATACTGCTCTCCCCCAGCAAGGTGGGAGAGCAGTACATGGTGATGACTGGTCTAGGGATGTGGATCACTCCCTGGGCCATACGTATCTAGCAATGTAGTGTCATTTAGGGCCTAGTATGATTGGAGTAACAGAAGCATGTTTATTTTTCCTTTTTTTTTTTTTTTTTTTAATGGAGGGAAACTTCCCCCTCTTTCTGCAGTTATTTAATGGGTAGGCACCCGTTGAAAAAGCAAATATGAAGAGTCATCTCCCTCTTGGCATAAAGGGGTTTTTGAGTCCACATCTGCTGCATTCTAAGGGGGTCTAGTCAGGTCTCCAAAGGCTGGCATCCACCTGGTAAAAGTGATGTTGCCATGCATGGAATGAGCAGGAGAGACAGCAAGAGGGTGTGAGGGCTACACAGCTTGGCTGAGGCAGTTGAATGGCAGGGACTAAAAGGATGAACTCAGCCCTTTAGCTAGGACTGCTTGTACTTTCTTGATTAAGTTCATTGGAAGTGGGGAAAAATACATCTTTCAGCACCTTGGAATTACTTCAAGATGCAATGGAGGGGGTGGAGAAGAGCTTTGAAGTGTCTCAGACTGTGTTGTCTTCTAGCTGACAAGATCCTGGCTTTCAGGGTGTCTTGGTCAATAGCAGCAGAGGTGTTGCTGATGGCATTTATTAAAACAGTTTAGGTTCTGCAGCAAATATACACTCCAACTTGTAACATTCACAGTAGACCCCATGAGTTCTCTCTGACACTCTCTTTTTATTCATCTTGATTTTTCATAAACAGCTCAGAGAAATATTTTCTTTCTACAACAGTGGAGTGAGTCATAGTGGCGCCTCTCACTTAAATGTGTTCAGATAGATACTTGTGCATTCAGCTCAAGCCTAGACTAGAAATAAGACGGATTTTTCTGATTAATGTGAAAATGCAATTTTATTTACAACAACAAAATAGAGCTTGTGGGAGTAAACCATCTTCAAACAAACAAGCTTGTCTTAATTTGTGCCAGATTTCTATGACTTTAGTGGCTTTTCATAATGGGCAAAACTCCTTGAATGAGATGTCACTCTACAAAGAATGACAACAAGGAAAAAAACCCAAGGAAAAAAAAAAAAAAACAAGAAAAAAAACCCCACCAACTTTCTTAGAACTCATCTTCTGAAGTGGGTTTTCACTAAAGATGGCTCCAGAAGACTCATAACAGAGCCTGGTTGTCTGCATCCTTGGCATGATGCACAACTCATTACTTGCTGGAAACAGTCTCTTCTGACAGATGAATCTAATTGTTCTTTACAGATTCTGCTAAGGAATTGCTAAACCTTGTGAGGATTTCCCCAGGTTTCCCCTGTTCTTCCTCTAGTATATTTTCTTCTGTTGCAAAGCTGTAAATGGGGGAAATTACTGCCAGAAACAATGGGCACCATCGTGCCTCCTGTGCTTATGATCTCCCATCCTATAAATGGTACTGATTTATGTGTTTGCTAAAGAGAAAGGAAGGATAATCTCACAGAATGTTGTTGAAGGATAATCTCAAAGGCAGTTAAGAAGGATTAATGTTATCTTATTGAAATAAAACTAGTTCCATGTGTAGAAGGATATATATTGCCTAAGGAAAGAATAGATAAAATGAAATCCTATGAAATACATTTAACTGGGTCTGTGCAAATAGATTTGAAAATAATAGCACTTAACTGCTATGTTTAACATGTAATGTGAGTTGGAACCGTAAACCAAAGTTCGTATCTCATGCTTTTCCTTTATCTATAACTCAGTTTTTATGAGATACTCTTTTGGTGTCATTACACTTTATCATGTCTAAATGCACACTGGTAAGGACTTTAATCCAAAGATTACTGCCACAATAGAATGACAGCTCCAAAATGTGTACTTGGTTATTCAGAAAACTTTAATCTCTAGAGCTGTGTTTTATTTAAAAAGCGATATATTGTATAATCCTGTAGAATCCTCTCTTGCACACACATATTGCTGTGTGTTAAAATCCGTACCAAAAAATACTCCAGACCAACCTGTTTACCATTTGTTCTGCTACAGTTCTCAATAATTAGGGGATCAATTAATTAAAAGATCAAAAGCACTAAGTAGTAGGTCAATTATGATTTTCCTTTTAAAACATATTTTATTTGCTTCTATTAATAAACATAAGATAGCTGTTCATATTGAAGCAATATTTCGGCTTCAAAAGAACAGACACATCTGAAGCCAAATTTACCTCTTTTTTTTCCTTCTTCATTTTTGCCATGCATAATTCCTAAATGAACACCAGACTTCATGCTGTAGCAAGTTAGAAGTCCATGTGTGTAAGAAACATGCAATTGCTGCACATTTCAAAGGAAAGCTCTGAGTCTTGCTTGATAAAACCCGAATAGTGCAAAATGACTGAAGAATACACAAACCTGTAAAGGAGGAAAAGTGTTTAAAAGCCATTTCTGATGTACACGGGACACATTCCTAATACTGTTTCTTCTTACCAGCAAAGACTCTTGTTGACGTGGCAAAATTGTGTTACAAATTTTCATTCCGACAAGGCACATCACCGTTCACAACCACCCATCATCCTGGCATTTCCATCCACGTTTCCCCCAGCTGCAAACATACTATTCTCCCTCCTGTTACCATACAGCTTACATCCCCAGACCCTATTTTCAACAATCCACATCCCTCTCCCATTTGCCCAACTCCTACAAACTGGGACACCACCAAATTGCTTGCACCTCCTGCACTCCCCCACACTCATATTTCACATCCTACCTCCCCATGGTTGGCTTTGAACCTGGAAATGCAAACGTTGACACTGGTTGAATTTCTGCATTCCTGCAGGATTTAAATGGTACACGTTACTACAGATGGGGCTGAGAGCCTTAAGTCAGTTTATCCTCAGGAATTTGCTGCACTGATGAAAGAGCAGCTCCACAGTTATTATTATAGCTGGGTATTGTCACCTGGAACGGGCTGTCCCTATGTTTCAGGCATCAATACTGTTATTTGGACAGTTGGTCAATAGGCAGGATTTGCACTGTTCTCTGGATGCAGTCTGGGCATTCCTATAAAATCCTGTTCATGTCTGAGGGCTTGGAACTCATCATGTGGCTTTTGGAAAAATTTTGACTTTTGTGTAGTTCTGAATCCTTTCTAAAAACTTTTTGCTTTTTACCAAACTAGCAAAAAACTGCTTTATTTCACTTATATTCCCTCATGTAATTAGTTTTCCCTTTCAGTAGCTTTCTGCTCTGTCTCTGTTTCTCTTTGTTCCTGATACAGTTATATATACTCAGAAAATGAACTAGGAAATTAGCACTCGGGGGATATCATGTTTTTCTGTTACACTTCTTCTTTCCATCCCTCCTTAGAAGTTTTTCAGGAAACTCTGTATTGCAAATGGAATTTATTATTGGAATTCACTTTGTTTCATTATCCCTAACAGATAGAAGAGATTTAAAATAGCATAACTTAAATGCAACATTTTTCCAAGGATATTGTTTTATGGGAAAACTTTTAAAAGAGTACCTGTTTAGGAGGGTTTTTTCCCTCCTGTTGAAATGGTACTGTGGTGATATTTCCTACAAATACCATTCCATGAAGTTAACAACAGATGAATGCCTAGATCAGCAATTGTAGAGTTACACTTTCTCAAGGCCAAATGTTAAACATGACGGCAAATGTTTTCTAAATTAAGGCTGCAATGAAGAATACATAGTTAAAATGCTCTGAGAAGAAGTTTCTATAGAACATCTCTTATTTATGCTTTTTGGGGGGCATCTGAAAGATGATTCTGATATGTTTAAATTGTCACTTAAGACGAAGTGCTACATCCATACAGATAAATTGATGTTACTAGGGAGAACTAGTGGTCACTTGATTGTGTTACAAATAGCACTAAATCAATATGTTTTAGACCTGGACCACCCAGCATCCTCCCAAACAACTCGTGTACATAGCTTGGAATATATGGACCATTGCATTATTTTCAATAATTTTGAATGTGACCGATTTCAAAACGTTAATGTGTTTGTTACTGTGAATATGGGCTGATCCATATTGTTGCACTCAATGGCAGACAGTTGCACCAGACCTACTTAGTATAGAGCATGGAAGACCTAGTCTTGCCTTCAGAGGTGTTTAGATCTAACTATCCTTTTCAGAGGTGGAAATAAATTCTAGCCAACTTAATTCTACCAGTAATGAGAAATCTTTTTTTTCTGTAACTTAACATTGCATAATCAGCTTCTGAGTGCTTCCTCAAGTTTCAAATGGTTATTACCCAATCATGACTTCAGCCCTACTTGCAGACATTTTTGTATAAATGCGTTTAGTTTTGGTGTGGCATTTTCCCCGCAAGAAATATGCCAGCAAAGAGACACCTGTACGTATTAATAGTTATATATATCTATTTCTTTTTTTTTTTAGCTTGCCTGTTCTTTGCAAAATTAAGGATCATACTGATCCTTCTTTTAGAGGTGCAGTGCACAAATAATGTCTTTAACTAAGTGCATTAGGACCTTGCAATTCTTGTGGGACTTTTAGTATTATCAAGAGTTTCTACCAGACATCAGCTGTGAAAATATTCCCACACTAAGCCAAGCTGCAGAAAAGCTTTACTGGGATCCACATGGACAGCACATCATCAGGTTGTTCACAATTCCCTCGGTCCACCCAGCTGAAAGCATTGCTACATTGGGACAGCAGTGAAACCTAGGTAGTTAAAAAACATGGGGAAGCAGCAGCAGCAAGAAGACGGCACATTTCATCAGCTATTGTCAGTTATGCTTATTGTGAACAAATACCATGCCTCCTTTTATTTCATCACTGTGTCTGATCTGCCATCCTCCTGTCCCTCTGCATTCTCCTCTTGAGAAGGCTAGTGTGTATTACCTATTAGCTGTTCTCTCTCTGTGTCAAGGACCCTCTCATGAGTAACTCTGGGTGCTATGTCATCCCCCCCTTCCCTCAGATCTATTTTTCTCTGCCCTGAAATCCTGCTCAGGTCTCCCAGCTTCTCCCCCTCCCCAGGGGGAAGGCCATCTGTTCTGTTAAGACCAGACTAGACCAGTTTGTTAATTCAGCCCCATAATGCCAAATGTCTTTTTTGCTGCTTCATCCTTTCTCCCCAGAAGCAGCATTCCTTACTCTCTTCCCAGACCAGGGGCCCTGAGTATTGCCTTCTCCTATTCCCTGTTCCTCCTATCCCTCCATGCATTCACCCATTCCTCTCCTTGCTATCCCAGGGGCAACTCCAGTCTTTCCTTCCTTAGCTCATTTCCTCTTCCTGTTCCAAAACACTATCACTTTTTTATGCAAAGAAACATTATCAATCCATTCTGTTCTATCAAGACAGTGCCAGGAGTTATTTGATATTTCAGGATGGCCCTATCAAGTGTGAAATGACTGATGGTTGGAGCTACACAAAAGTGCTTTAACCTGGGGTTGTGCTAAACAGATAGCAAAGAATGCACACATCCACACTTTTCCATCTTTCTTTTTAAATGCTTCCAGTCAATGGTTTGCTACCCGTAAATTTGTAGAATAGCCCCTAAAATTCAGCATGTGATTGAATACCATCTTTAAAACTACTACTTCATGAATAAAAAAGCAGACAAACTTACAGATATTTCTTTAAGTGGCTGAAAGCTCCCCAAATGCTGCTAGTAGGGCTATCCTACAACTATTTTCACCTTTTCTGAAATTCATCTTCTATCTTAGTACGTGGTATAGCCATGCACTTTAAAGATATAACTAAATTCATCTTTTTCCCACTGGCTTTTCTTTCCTTTGGAGTTATATGGCTCGAGGTTTGTAACTGAGAAGAGTTCAACTATTCACTACAGAAAAGTGGTTTAAGAATTTGCTGAACCATAAAGTGGTTTTGACCAAAAATACAAAATATAGCTGGGGAAAAAATGGTATTAAGAAGAGAGACTTCTGTTCCTCTCTTAGAGTATTCCTATATGTTTTCTACATTTTTTATTTCACTGGTATTTTGATAATGACCATAAAATCTGCTGCGCTCACTTAATCCTCCCATTATGTGTAAAAGAACAATGCTACATGCCTTAGGTTAATTAGAGCATAATTCCCCAAGCAACATACATAGGCACTGGCACCAAAATGAAAACTTTAAGCTGGTTGACTGATTTTAATGCTGCTTTATCATTTACCATCTGTCAAAAAACAAACTAGTAGGCTATTCTGTTCCCTTCCAACCTCATGCAGAGATAACACTCAGCAGAGAAACACATGGTTTTATCAGGAAGACTTGAATCGTCACCCAGTCTTCCAGTTTTGCACAATGCTAAGTGTGGCTCGCAAGGTGGTGAGTACCCTGACATACCATTTGGTCATGAGATTTCTTTGGACTTCAAAAGTGGCTGTGTTTAATAGTTTTCTGTAATTTCCATATATCTATGATAAACAGGCAGCAATCTGCTCTCTATTCAGTAATACTGCTTTTCCTTCAGTGCAAGCCCTTGCTCAGAATCCCGTGTGAGCAAGGAATATTTAATACTTAGGCAAACTGCCTGCAATAAAACTATTTTGAGCTCTCTTGTAGATGATCTGCCCTTTAGATTAGTTCAGGTTCACACAGCTGCACAGCGAATAGAAATATTTCACAGCTCAATAAATGTGGCAGCTGGTATTTTGATTCATCTCAGAGCAATTTCACCGGGAATCAATAAAGTATGGTGCTCATTCTGAACAAAAGAGCACGTTTGATGGGATATCATCATTGTCATCGTGGTCAGCTTCTAGCAGCCTAGAGATGAATGAATGTGTCTCTCAGAGCCTTACCTTTTCTCATCTTAATGTACAGATTGGCATTTTACTTCCCTATCAGTTGTTAGCTCACAAGCATTTGTAATAAAACAAATAAACAAACCAAACCAGCAAAAGGATATAAGAAAAAAGATAGAAAGAAAGCATTGAGCCTTGCTTGTAGGGAAAATAGAAAGCAACTGAAGTTTCCCTTGTTTCCTGGGAGGAATTACCAAATAGGGATACCAAATAGTATCAACAATCCAGCAGTACCTCAGTGCTCTAGAAACAGATTTCCTTTTTATTTTTTTAAGTTCAGCAGTGGTAACCTCTCTGCTCTCTGCTCTGGTTTTAACTTGGCTGTTTTGCACTTGTCAGTACCACCCTTTCCTCTTTGTCATGTTTCAGTCCAGTGGCCTCTGAAATAAGGCTCTAGTCTGCATCAAGAACTTCAGCTTGCACTTTTGTCCATAGAAATAATTCTTGAGTATTCATTTTCTTCTTCTGTTTTCTTTATGTCAGTGATATTTCCTATCTTTTCTGTGAGGTGTTGCTTGAAAGGCTATTGGCAGCATTTCAGATATTCCTTTATTTGTGAAATGCAGTGATAATTCATTTATTTTGTGGAGACGGAAAGATGGAACCAGGCATCATCACTCTCAATAACACATCATTTGAAGGCCACTGAAGGTCACATCTCTGGCTATTCAAGTCCAAGACTACATTTATTTTTAGAAAAATGATTATTTTTGGCTTTCGGCTTTTCCTTCTTTTGCTACCTCTGATTTAAATAGGTTTTCCTTGCATATTTTTCTGAAGCCTAATTTTCATCCATCATAATTTCCATTAATGCATAATAAAGCTAAATTGGTAACCTCGCTTCCACAGTCATGTAGTTTTTACTCATATGATCTCTTTTTAGCCTGGAATTCTCAGCACTTGATCTTAGTCCAAAATTATTTCCTTTTGCTAACATGGAAGTTCCTTCATCCTTCAGAATTAGGATAGAAGAACCTGCTTTTAAAAATCCTGACTGTGCTTCATGGGAAACAGCTGGACAGTGAAACCTTGCATGTAGCTAAGGTTTTTTTCTCTGAGTAACTAAGTAACAGGAATTCTAAGCTCTTCTAATCTTACTTTGTATAATTGATCATATCACAAAGTGAATACAAAAAGATCTGTATGGGTCAAATTTTTATTTTTTGTTTTAAATCGCAGCCTTTCAAATCTGGCCTGGAGGTTGGGTTAAATCCTCCTCTCCTCAGCTCATTTAATCGTTTGTCTTTCATCAGATCTATGACACCTTTTTTTTTTGAGTGCTGTGCCCATCACTCCCATACCAAACAAGAGGAGGATGAGAGTCAGTAAATGGTCTTTGGACCACTGCTGATGTTATTCCTAGAAGAAACTGTAGATGGAGGCAGTCAACTTTGTTTTCTGTTCCCAACTCTAGAAAAACTGTATGTATTGGCACAGACTACTAATGTACCTCTTAGAAAAAATATGAAAAAAATCTAAATTTTTTTCACGTTTTTTTATGAAGCTATGTCTCATTCCCATTCTGGGAATTTGTGGCTGGTTTTGGCCAGTAGGATAGACAAAAGGGTTTCTTGTCTCTTTGCGTGATGTTCACACTCATAATTTCTCTGTTGCAAAGAGTGGGATGGATTTGCCTGTGGACTCTAGCGGCCATTGAACACAAGTGGGAGGTGGCATGCAATTTGCCAGTTGTTCTTATCTGGATTGTGATTTCTTCACACCAACATAACAGACTTGTGTTAACTCTGTTTTGCTAGTAATTTCATATTACTGTGCTTTTGGCAAAGAGTAAACAAAAATATTGGGCAAAATAAACTGTGCTTTATGCACTGAGGGATCTTTATTTAATATATTTTTATCAACTGGCAAAATATCTCTTTTATTCCTCAAAAGCCCTTGCAGCAGTAACTTTTTCTTGAATGTTGGTATTCCCCATAATCCAAATATTTTTCACCTTCCAGAAAGCATTTTGAAGACACAATTAAAATGTACTTACAAAAGACAAACTGTACTGTTACAGGAGTAGCCGTCAACAAAGAGAATTATATTTTAAAGCTATATATAGGAGAAAGGGTACACTCATTTAACTTGCTATTAAAATAAATTGAAGCTCCTGGGATTTTCTTTTTTTTTTTTTTTTTGTGGTTTTATAATGGGAAGAAAGGCCAAGAATCTTAAAAGTATTTGGATGTCCAGCTGCCTCTAAGGCCATGAACAAAGGCCCATGAGCCAAGCTAGTTTTCCTGGTAAATAACATTCATATTACTGTGGTAGGTTGTTGGCAGCTCCAAAATTTTCTTGTTTGGCTTTGTAGTCTTCTATCTCAGACCTGAGGAAAAGCGTTTGTGCCCAAAATATTACCACATTTCAGCTGAATAGATTTTATTTTTCTACAAAACTGTAGAGTTTTAAGTCTCCAAAACCCTCCTCAAATCCTCTTCAAATCCTGCCTAATTCTGAGTATGTCTACAACCATATGGTTCTACTTTTTGCCTAGGCATCTGCAAACATATCTCTGGGGCCACCAAGAGTCACTTGCGTTTTAAGGTGTAGGAAATGTGTTACTGAGGCCAAATCCACAGAAGTCCTAGCAATTAGAGGAGTGAAGTAGGAGATGGAAGAGAGCTTCATGTTCTCGGCTCTTCTCACTTTGCTGGGGTATGGATTTTCTATTTCCAGCTCCCAGGAGAGCAACACAAAGCTGGGAAACAGGCTAAATGCTTCTTCATTTTTCCTGTTGCATATGTCACTCTGTGGAGAGAAATGTGGGACTCAAAGGCCAAAAGAGAGCAACTGAAGAGCCAACATGATTTGACCCAAAGGAGATAGTGCTCACCAAGAGAAGGGAAATGTCCATACTATAATTTCCCTCGCTCAGTCTTTTTGGCGCTATGCGTTGTACATTCATTGAGTTGCTACCAACATCTATGCTACAGCAGAGATTCTGGCCATTTCAGTAGGTTATAGCATCCCACTTGGAAGAGTAAATGTGGCCATCCTGACAGTAATTCTTGAGCCAAAGTAAATAGCAGTATGGCTGCCATCATCTAAGCCTTCATGATTGCTCGCTACCACCACCTCTTATTTCAAATGACTTGGGTCTTGGCAACTCTTCTTCATTTGTGATCTGACCTCATCCAACCTACAGACCTTTAATGTTTCTAGTTGTGTTTAGCAGTAGAATAAAAACTGCAGAAAATATTTTAATTCAAAAAGGGACATGACAGAGGGAGCCTGTAGATATTTCTGGAAAAAGCAGATATCAACACTGGCATTTCTGGGGGAGAGAAAGGCAAAAGGAGAAGATTTCAAGCCGGAGGAGTAGACTCACCAAAGGATTTAAGAACATAAATCAAGATACCTGCTCCTGTGTTTTAGTGGCAGTGTTATTATCACCCAGTTTGTATCTAGATTTGTCTACTTCAGACTTTTGTGTCATCAAAGAGATACTTTGAGATGCATATTTATAATGCTGTGTGGATGTCACCATCTAGACTCATTGCATTCCTCATGTGCCAAGAAAGTCCTAGATGCACAATGAATTCTACTCCAGGTTCACAAATAGCTCAAAGACACATCGCATGTTATAATTAAAAAGGAACACATATGGCTATTATAAAAAAACTTAATATATAGTGTGATTTCCTTTATGATGAGCCTCCAAGAAATATGTTTTTCTAACCTCTGGACTACAGTTTATCAACTCTGGATTTGTTTTTAATAGTGCTCTTTCTCCAGGGAAAAAAAAAAAAAGCTGTGATCTTCAAAAAGAACATGGGAATTTTACAGTGGACTTTTTCCCACTGTCCAAAGTCTAATGTATAGGAAATGACTTTCTACCACTGGTAAATAAGCCAAATGTATGATTTGTATAACAGCCAACCAAACAAGCCTTTAACTGCCAGTGCTTTGGAGAAAAAGAGAGAGAGTAAAAGAGAGACATCTAGTTAGTGCAACTTTAGTAGAAAAACAATAGATTTTTAGGGATTTTTTTGTTTATTAGTATTCACAGAAGGCAAAATCAATCAAATAAAACAAATTCTGTGATCATCTGAAAAGTAACAGGCTAATGTATGTGCTAAATTATTTTTCCTTGGGTTCTGTCACCTTTCTTATTACTTTCTTGTTTTCATCTAATATAGTAAAATAAAGAGTTTAAGATATTTTTTTCTCTATCATTTATGATCTTCTTTGAAAATTTAACATTGCTGATTTTAGCTATATAGCATTTAAATATAGGTTAGTAGTCTGGCTGTGTATAGAACCATCAACATTTTTTAAAAAACTCCGCAAACACAACAAGCAAAACCTAGACTGAGCAAAACAATTCTTCTTCAGAAATGGAAATACAATAAAAAAATATAGGCAGAAATAAATCCTCAACTTGTTCTTTTGCAGGATGTCAGGCGAGGTTTTTAAAGGCTAAGCCAACAGGTAGCAGGAAAGGCACTGTGGGTTTTCTGCAGGAATTCCTTTTCTCAATGCATCCCTCTGGGGCTGTCCGTTCCGTTCCACAGAGTTTGGGGCCAAACTGGTTATTCTGTAATTGTAGTATGTTTCTCTTCTCCAGCTAGTTCCTGCTTGTTGTATTTTCTTTTTGAAGAGTAGAATAAATAACAGTTATTTCTTCGCTTGTAACTTGTTTGTCTAAGACCAGCCACAAAGCCATAAAACTCAGAGTGACCTAAGAAACTTCAGTTGATATAAAAAACCCAACCAACTTATCTGTGATCCAGACATAGAAAATAAACTGGGACTACTGTTGGAGGCTGGGAGTCTCTTCTCTCCAGTGCAACATACTTAGTTAGAAAGAAAGAGATGAGTGAGTGAAAGAAAAAAAAAGCACAAAAATCCAGAAAAGTAGGGGAGTGAAAGAAAAAGGAACCCTGGAGATTTTCATGTCCTAACTTCAAAATGTGCCCAATAGACATTGCTCTCACATTTTTTTAAAATCCTTACTAAGAAGGGTTCGGAATCTCTGTCAGCAATCTGCTCCCCTGCTTAAGCATGCTTTCTCTTAGAAATTTCTCTAACGTTTAACCTAAATTTCTTTCACTGAAGTTTCAGCATTTTATTTCTTGCCCCATTCCCAGTAGACATTAAGACAAGTTTGTTTGCCTTTTTGCAGATCTAAGAAACATGATTTTGTGTTTTCCTTCATTCTCATCTAAGCCAAACTCCATTTCTTGAAGGAATCATTTTCTAGATTTCCAACTATTCATGAGGCTCCCCATCACAATATGTCAGAATTGGCCAATGTCTTTCTTGGCTGTGCAGACCACTCTTTCAGCAGCTCTGAATGTTATGGAAGATTTGCTTCACTATTTTTCTCGATTCACAGGCCCATCAGCATAAATATCAGTAGCTTCACTAGAAATTTGGAGTCACGGGGCGAGAGTCATCTGACCAAATGCAGATATTTAAATCTGATCTGGTCATCCACGCTCATTTCAATAAGGAAAATGGGCAGTTCTGAAGTGTGATTTAAGTCAAGCAAGAGGAGATGTCTACATTTGTTTAAGAGACTCTTAAGAGGAAACAGACCAAAAAGTGCCTTTTTTTTTTCTTTAACTACGTAGGGATCCAAGAGCTAACAAAACAACTCAGGGTGCAGCTGCCTAGCAGTCAGCAACAGGAGCCCATAGCGTCACATGTTAAGAAGAAACAGATTAGGGGAGAATTTTACAGATTTGCTATGTGTGCTTAAAGAGAAATAGGCAACCATAAGACTGAACATTTCTTTAGAATATTAAAGTCAAAGGGAGGAGAGAACAGAGTTAGGTGAAGCAGCTAAGATTTATCATGCAAAAAATTTTCCTATAGCTCTGCAGTTTGGCACATATACGTCACCTTCAATATGCGATGTTTGTTTCGTCTGTAATATGCGTGCAATTTTTTATATTGTTGTAAATTCTTTTCCCATCTGAAAATGCTTTTCCAGTACACCTAATTCTCCCACTGGGAGCTCTGGCAAAATTCCCAGTGACTTGAATAAAAAACAATAAAATGCAGAATAAGGGAACAAGGCTTAAATCAAGAGTGTAAGCCAATTAGGTATTTTCATGGTTGGCCTTTGAGCTTCTAAATATAATGCCTATTGTTCTGTTTCCAAAGGCACCAATCCTGTCACCTTCTCTGACTCTCAGCTTTTTTCATGCCAGCACTAAGGGCTGTTTTCTTCTGTTCTGAGGTTTCAACCAAGCACCATCATGTGTCCTTTCCATGTGCCCCTCTCTTCCCTTCAGCCACCAACGTTCTTAGACTGCTTTTTCTAATCAAATCTTTTAACAGATGATAAGAGGGCAGAACATATGCAAATTATCTTAGTGAAGTGGATACTAAATATCTGAATCAGCAACATAACTTCCAACTACTGCACTAATTAATCTTGTATTTATGACTCATTGTCAACTGTACATTTTTGGAGTGCTGACAGATATAGCTGGCATCCAGCAGTAAGTAAATAATGTTTCAATGGTCTCTTACAGAGTTGGATGCAATTTAAAGCTGTGAATTACTCAAAATGAGATATGGCAATGTATAAACAGAGACAGATAAAATTATTTTATTCTATCTTAATTACTTATTTTTACTTTTTTAGTTGGCTACTTCTGTGATAGAAAATTGAAAGTGTAGAGTATCATGCTCATTTTTCATGTAGTTAAACACAATCTAAGTTGTTGGACCTTGCAGGATGATATCTGTTGAATAGAAATATTTGTCAGAAGTATCCTCTTTACTCAGCAGTCAATGCCATTCCCTACCTTAGCCCAAATTGGCTCCCTGGGGTGATGCACAATTAAGTAGATTACCGTTGCATCTGATTAAGTGTAGAAAGCTACCTATGAATCACTGTAGCTTACTTTGCTCACTAAAGTTTCCATTTTCTGCAATTTTAGTGAGGGTTTTCCTTCCTGCTCCATGGACTTTATTCTCAGTGAGAAAGTTAAGCACGCTGAGGATGTGCACATTAGAAATATGGCAGATTAGGCAGATTTTCTTGACCAAACTGATGTGGATGATACCTTCTCAAGGGTCCTCAAACTGATTTGCAAGGTGGTCCTAAAATTGATTTACTATGCCTTTAATTGTTCTCTCATAAAACTGCTTCAATTAAACAATTACAGAGTAGACTCACAGCTGAAATATTCTCTGTAGCTCTTCTTACTGTCCCTGTGTATAGCACAGTTCATGCCAGGCATTCAAACCTAAGTTTTAAGAGAACTCAGTCTCTTAGTTGAACATATACATTATCAGACTGAATTCCATCTGGATAGCCTTTCTTTCTGAATTTCTGGCTATCCCTTGCACCTGTGGGATAACTGTTGTATCAGTATGAGGAAAGAAAGCAAATCCAGTAGGGACCTTCTTGCTGTTTAAGTGAAACAAAACCCTGAGTAACATGCGTACTAGAGAACTCAAGAAGGAGCTCATCAAAACCTCTATTCAATTCACAAAGGAACGAGTTTCCAGATCTACAGGTCTCTATCCTTTTTCTGGTTCAGACTGGTGAGCCAATCCTATCAAATCTTCACATCAATAACGTTTATTTTATATTTTTTTGTAATACATTTAGCAAAACTAGCTCCAAATGGAGCTAACATTCTATCTGTGTGCAATTCCCATTGTTGGGACAAGGTTTGCTTGCACACATCGAAACCTTTTAATCTGTTGCACCTTTGCAGTTGATCTGTTCACACCTAACCTGAACCATCTAAAAACCAGACTACGCGAAAATCAGTTGATATAACTTCCTTTAATAAGTTATGACAGTGAAAAAAAAATCACTTTTAAAAGATGGTCCAAAATAAGCATGCAAGACAGATTTAGCGAATCTCCCTAGGGAATGTCCATGTCTCTTTATTGACTACAGGGCACACTTAGGTGGCTTATGCCAGAACTAAATTGATTTAGTCAGACTTACTTGACAAGAACCACATACAGAGAGATGTAATCATCTATCTCAACCCAGGATGATGATGTGTTTCCTAATTTTTATTTCCTAATTTTGGGCAATTTCTTTAATAAACCTTTGTCTTATTATAATTTCCCTGTCCATGGACTATGATATTTTCCCAAATTATATGTTTCTTACAGCTTTTCTTTTATCTAATATTTTTTATCTTGTGTTTTTGACAGAAAAAAAACCCAAAGCAAAACACAGAAACTTGTTTTCAAAATTGAATGTATTTAGATATAATAAATTGACCACTTTTTTCTCTTTGTACCTGACATCATGGTGAATTTCCACTTTGAAACAAACTTCATCTTCCCATACTATATCCAAATAGCATTTTTCTGTGAATTAAATAACAGTTGTAGATGGAAATAAAACCTGAGAATTGGAAATAAAAACTAAGAATAAAACAGAGAATTGTTAGTAAATCTTACCATATCTTAGCTTTCTACTAAAGCAACTATGTCTTACCAAGTGCCCAAATCAAAGACATTTGCTATATTAAGTACTGGATCCAAACCCTTAGACGCTATGTCAAGAAGTTTATTTGCCTTAGGGGTATTTTCAGTGATATGAAAACTAGGCAAGCAGAGAGTGTTTACTAGCAGAAAGAAAATGTTGAGCTTCTGTTCAAAGACACTGACAGGAGACTGTCTACATCTCCTTACAAAAACTGACAGTTTACACCTGATACCTTGTTTATGCCTAGAAGAACATGGACTTTAATTCCTCTTGTTGTCGGTGAATTCTCTGAAGAATTAAAAAGTTCAAATGGCTAAGACTTTCCAAAATGTCAAAAGCATGCATTTACATCCTGCTTTAGATACAGGTCAGCGTGAAAACTTGTAAGGAGTCCACTCAAACCAAAGTAACTAATTTTAGGTATTGTAGAGCTTTTGCAAATTTCCTGAACACTATTTCCTTCTTTCACAAAGCAAAGTATCTTTTGAAGAATAACAGAATAGTTTCGAAGGGGGAAGCCAGGCAAGCAAACCTGCTTTTTCATGGTAGTACACTAACATGAAGTCAAGAAAGCACACTCAGGCTATATGAGAATTTACAGACTTGAGGATGAGAGAAAGAGCTCTCCTCTAGACTAGAGGCTTTTTGAACAAAACCTCCTCTGCTGTTGAGCATGAAGGACAAGGCTCGGTACATGTGCTAACAGAGCAGGAATTTTTGCAGCTCCTGAGGTCAACATACAAACATGAATGCAGTCGGGATAGATCTACAACTGAACATTGCTGAGATTAAACTGTCACCCAGGAAATGGGAGCAGATGGAGGAAGAAAATGCAAAAGAGGAAATATTATTAGGTTGATGCTATTTTGTCTTCAGTGACACCATTTCTGTTCCTCTAAGAGGCCCAGATGATGAGTTTGAAGATGAAAAATACATTGATGGCATTTGATTCATTCTCATTCTAGTATTTGCCAAGTAAAGAAGTTTTTTCCCTCATGTTCAGATGGAATTTTCTGTGTTCTAGCTTGTGCCCATTGTCCCTTCTCCTGTCACTGGCCACCACTAAGAGCTTGACCCCATCCTCTTGACACCTGCCCTTTAGATATTTATAAGCATTGATGAGATCCCCTCTCAATCTTCTCTTCTCCAGGCTAAAAAGACTGAGGTCTCTCAGCCTTTCCTCATAAGTAAGATGCTCCATTCCCTTGATCATCTTTGTAACCCTCCACTGGACTGTCTCCAGCAGTTCCTTGTCTCTATTGAACTGGAGAGCCCAGAACTGGACACAGCGCTCCAGGTGCAGCCTCACCAGGGCAGAGTAGAGGGGAAGATGACCTCCCTCGACCTGCTGGCCATGCTTTTTCTAATGCACCCCAGGAGAACAGTTGCCTTCTTGGCCACAAGAGAACATTGCTGCCTCATGGTCATCCTGTTGTCCACCAGGACTCCCAGGTCTTTTTCCATAGAGCTGCTCTCCAGCAGGTCAGCCCCTAACCTGTACCAGTGCATGGGGTTATTCCTCCCCAGGTGCAGGGAGTGGAATTTCAACTCTTTCCCTTGTTGAAATTCATCAGGTTCCTCTCTGCCCAACTCTCCAGCCTGTCCAGGTCTCACTGTATGGTGACACAGCCTTCTGGTGTGTCAGTGACTCTTACTGGTTTTATATCATCAGTAAACTTGCTGAGGGTACACTCTGTCCCCTCATCCAGGTCACTGATGAATATTCTGAACAAAGCCTGAACCAGCACTGACCCCTGAGGAACACCTCCAGTTACAGACCTCCAACTGGACTGTGTGGATCACAACCTTCTGAGCTCTGCCATTCAGCCGATTCTCAGTCTACCTCGCTGTCCACTCATCTAACCTAAGCTTACCTATGAGGACGTTATGGGAAACTGTGTCAAAAGCCTCACTAAAAGTCAAGGTAGACAACATCCAGTGCTCTATTCTCATCCACCTAGCCAGTCATTCCATCAGAGGAGGCTATCACATTGATATTCAGAATGATTTCCCCTTGGTGACCATGCTGACCACTCCTGATAAACTTTTTTTTTTTCTACATGCTTAGAGATTATATCCAGGGATGGAGGTGAGGCTGGCGAGGTATGAGTAGTTATGCTGTGCACCACCACCAGGTCTGCTGACCTCAAAGGTCAATCATTCTATATTTTGAGCAAGTGCTTATTCATACCCTCCTAAATAATAAAATCCCCTGTGCAGTATAATGTAATGAAAAGATTCAGAGGTTCTCAAGCTTTTCCCGTGTTTCTGCTTTTACTTTTTTCAACTTTACTTTATTCCCTTGTACCTTTTCTATCTTTTGGTTTCTACCTTTTTTCCTGTCCTTCTTTTCTAACATGAAGGAATACAACAGCTCAGGCCCCTTTCCCAAAGTGCTCATATTACTGTGAGCCCCTTCCTTTTCCATTAGGCAGCTGTTTCTGCAGTAGGTAAAAATGAAGAGGGATCCCAGTGAGAAAATGAGCCCCAAGTTGTCCATGCCTTTTAAAGCAATTGGAAGTGTATTGGTACTAGAGATGTGCAGTCTTTAGAACACAACTCCAAGCTGCGCTCTCCCAATGACTCCAGTTTTCCAAGCAAATCTGTGGTTTTGCAGCTATCTTGACCATTCCCTTAAAGAACAACTTCATTAATTCCTGCCTTTCTTTTCATGCCTCTCTTTCCAAGAAATTCCTTCTTTCTTCAGTGTCACCGACAGTATGATTAAATTTGTAAATCTGGTAGTGATAAAAGCAGGGTTGTCTTTGGTGATATGTAGTCTCTGTTTCCTTTGAAATATTCAGAATTCTACAGTGGGTAATAAGATCACTGACTTCAGGACAACTGTTGTTTTCCTGGAATATTTTTCTCGTGTTCTCATGAAATCAAGAAGATGTCACTGAGATGAGATTTCAAAGAGTCTTTCTCTTCTGAGATTTCTAAATGTAGAACTGCATTTCAAAACACTCAGCTTGTTTTAAACCTACTCATTAAACTCTCCTTATTTTTCCTCAGGGACTTCTGCAAATTAATCCAGATGGGTGTTGGATTAATGACTGCTGGTGCGTTCCCTTGTATTGTGGGCATAGAAGACTGGGATCAGCACCTGTTTTTTTGACATTTCTGGCCAGGCGACAACACGGATATTCAGTGATAGTACAATGTTCCTTGGTGCTGGATGCTCATGCCCATCTGCGAGGATGGCGTTGTTCCCATCTGTGAGTTCAGAGTGCCTTTGTCTACGACCAGTGATTGGTTTAATTGAGCAGCCTGTATTGGAGTGAAAGCGCTGTTACTTCCCCACCACCCTCTCATGTGCCAGAATGAAGCTGTGGTGACACCTTCCTCATCCCTACTGTCATATCTTGGTATTTATATAAGCCTGAACAGCAGAATGGAAGGAATCAGTCACTATTCACAATGACTGTTAGCTACCAAAAAAGACATATTTGTATTGCAGCAGATGATCTAGAATTTGACTATGAAAGTGGACATAAAAAAGGACTTTTTAAAAGCTCCCTGTGTGCAGGTCCAGAAGACACACAAGGTCAGGAAAGACACACAAGGTCAGGAAACACACCAAAGCACTGAGGAGCATTTCTGGCTGTGCTTAGGAACGTCACCAATAAACAGTTGAATTGGAGGCAGATACTCTTGATCAGTTGGCAGCAATGTAAGGGATTCTTTTTATTTAGCAGAGTAAAATACTGTGGTCCAAAGACCATGCCACTCAGTTAAATACAAGACAAAACTTGTTATATCACATCAGGAGAGAGAGAGAGAGGGCACTGGTGTTTGGACTTTCAAAGGTATTAAAGGATATTAAAGTCAGAGCAGAGCTGACTGAGGCTCTAGTACTTCCCCTGCAGTCTAGAATTTGGCTTGTGATCTGCAAAATCCAGGTGCCCTGAGTGTATTTCAATAGCAGCAGTGAAATACAAACCAACAAACACCTTCTCCTAAGTACAATCCTTATCTCTAACCCAAAGCAAGTTACTGTCATGGAAAAAGAGTATTTTTCAGGCATTAGCTTTTATGTACACTCCCATTGTGAGCTCCACCATTCAGAAATGTGCACTTGAGAGCCTTGTTATCCAGCTGCTTGGGTTGAGAAGTGTTTAAGTTTATAAACATATTTTTAAAAGGCTTTTTTCATTGAAGTGCTTTTGGTGACACACAGATTTCAGCTACAAGACATGAGATGTCTTGCATGAGACCAGTCTGCCCGTTTTAGTTTCTGTGCCTTCCTGCAAAGCAATATATATCCCTGTCTTGCTTTCATTTATTCTCCTTTTCACTTTATGGAGGCCTCATTTAGTCTAACTACACTTTTTATTTGCTGATAAGGTGATTCCATAAATTATCTTACTGAAATAGTTCTTTTAATTATTTCCTCCTTCAGAAAATGTAGTTTTGAAAATTCCTTATTTCCATTACTGTGAATACCCTTTTTAATATTTCTTATGTTGTCAGATTTAATTTAAATATTATTCATGCTGTGCTCTGATTTCAATACATTATTTAAATATGCTGACTTACATATTTTCTGATTAATTTTTTGGGGAAAAAAAGGCTATTACCATTAACTGTGATTCTTGAATAACAGTGCTGTTGCATATTCATGCTTGTGGCGTGTGCCAGTACTGTGCAATGCTTGGACTGTAGAGCTTTTCTAGGGAAACAGGTCCCATACAAATCAGATGCACGCTTCTCCCAAATGTGAATGTTTCTGATACTATCAGAAACAATTAAATTCCCAGCTACTGCCAATATCCTTGGGTACCAAATAAAAAAATTCTGCAGATGCCTTTGAAGTGGGGGAAAGGGACTAGGAAAAGACAGAAAGAAATTGGCACCAAGGAACTCCAAGGACATGTCTACAGTGAGAAATAAAAGCATATTAACAACTAGTTTGCATCTATGCCACTTTGAGGAAGCGTCCACCATGGAGTTGTCCTGGAAGAATTTATTAAGAAGGTCCTAAACAAAGACAAAGAGCAAGCTGAAAATTAACTGCTATATCCCTGGGATAGACACTGTCCCCAAGCCAGTGAAACTTAAGGTAAGATCTAAAGCTCAGCATTTGTAAAGAGCATTAACAAGCTGTAAGAGCAAGAACAGTAGCACCAAGGTTGTTTATACCTTCCCTGAATTAATGAGATTTCTCCTTCCCCTGCATTACAGGGGCAGGCTCCTATAGGTTGCGTGGTGCAATCGAGCCTATCCTCCCAAAAATTTTCACTTTGATACAGTCACAATTTTATTCTTTATGTTTTCATCTGTAATAACTATTTTGGTAGTTTACCAAGCCATAGTGATTACTCCTAAAACAATAATTGGCAGCATCTCTTTGAAGCCTCAAAGGGGAGAGGGAGAAATAATGTAAAGAACTGCTTTAGGCCTAAAGCCCAAACACTATTAACCGACAGGTTGTCTCCAAAGCTGGTAACGGGGATAATAGAATGTACTTCGTGTATTACAACATCTGTTTCAAATAATACTGATTCTCACGAGAGGGAGTGAATTGTTTAAATACTATGTTAAAGACACTAATAATTGTTCCATTCCCTTTCAAGATATTATATTTTATTTTAATTTTTTTTTTCATATAATAACCAAAGTTGCATTTCTTAGAGGTTCCCACTTCGTGGTATGTTTCAGCTTATGATTAATTCTTTGACCTGTAAGCTTCAGAGGAAAAACAATTTTGCTAGGGCAATTACTAGATGCAATGCATGTTATGTACTTTCATGTTACTTGTTGACTGATGAAGATCAGGAATGTTGAAATTCATATTATGGTCAATAGTAAAGAGGGAAAGGGAAATTCACCTGTCAGTGGGGAAATAATGAACATTAAAGAAAACTGGCTTAAATCCAGTCCAGAATGGTTCTGACAGCAGATGATGATTATCCAGTGGACTCCGGTTCTTGATGAAACAACTGTCTGCCTCAGAGTCAACTGCAAATGCTCAGGAGGGAAGTCAGGAGTTGAATGGATTTTGAGGATGAATTACTTTCTTATGACCAGGAGTGGGCAGTAGAGTATCAGTTTGAAAGAGCACTTCAACTAATTTAGAGCAGAATTAGTGTAATTGATTTCAAGGCGTATAATGAGGCACCTCACTTGTTTAAAGGTAAGCGTATATTTTAATTGGGCAACTGGAGCCATGTTGGTGTTAAGGCACTTTAGTAAGGCAGTAGAGGAAGTTAGTGTGCTTCTCTCAGTTTACAAACAGAGGACTTAACTTTTCATTTGTGTCAGAGCACCACATTTTGCAAGCATTAAACTCACAACACAAATGCTAGTAGTAAAGGAATAATAGTGTATAGAAGACAATTATCAAATGGCAGACAATCCACCCTGTATTCCGTGAACCTAAATTGTAACTAATGTATCCTGGCACTGCAGAAGCCAGATGCAAGGAAGCTATGTAGCATAAAATTGCTTTAAACATCTGTCAAAAGCAAACTGAGCTGATTATGTTCTGTTTTGATTTGCTATAAACACAGAGGTTAGTTTCTGAAAGACCATTTTAGAGGTGTAATCACATTTCTTCGACAGCATGAGACAAAGTTCCTTGATAATACAGTATAGAAATTAAGTAGTTTTGAATGAATTAAGAGGCCTTGAACGAATGGTTGGGAGCACAAAAAAAGGTTTGTGTTTGTGCAAACAGTGGTATGAATCAAAGCAATGGGAGAGAAGAAGGTGGCTGTGGAGCTAACCTTCATGACAAGATCGCCAGCAATGCATCCCAAGGCACTTTGTAAAGAGGGGAAGTCTCCGTGTTTCTCTTTGGGAAAGGGACGGATGGAATGGAAGAAGCAGAAGAGTGGTCATCAACTCCAGAGCCACTTTTCATCCACTAGAGTGCAAATGAATTAAAGGAGTAATAAAAGCGTCACGGAGGGGGGAATGGTCGCTCTGCCAGGAAGCTTCTCTGCAATGGGAAAATGACGGTTTCTCAAATCCAATACAAATAAAGTATTGGAAAATTGTGGATGCCCCTTCCCCTTCAAGGCCAGCCTGGATGGGGCTTTGAGTGGGAGGTATCCCTGCCCATGGCAGGGGGGTTGGAACTAGATGACCTTTAAGGTCCCTTCCAACTTTAGCCATTCTATGATTCTGTGAAAACAATGAGAAAGAGTGACAGAGATGTTTCAGGACAGAGTGTTTTGCTAAACTAGTCAAGATTTTGTCAAAATAACCAGTAACCCAGTGATCGAAGGATGCAATTGTCACGTGGAAGACAGTTTCAAATTCCTGCCTGTCCTCTCACAGCTCAAATGAGAGCCTGAGTTCAGAGTCCATCTCTCCTTTTGTGCTTGTACATTTTATTTGAACATGTAAATATACATTACTGAATGAGATCTTGATTCAATAGTCTCCATGGGTTTATTAGAAAATTCTAAATCCTTATATGATTACTTAATTATCTCAGCCCCTATCTTCTGTTTTTCATACTCTCCATTTCTTTCTGCTTTGCTAAATACTTCTCAGATTCAAGGCAAATTCTCCGGTTGAAACCCATGAGCACTATGATAGGATAGTTTATTACCTGCAGGAAATACCACTTCTAAACATCTAAGTTTAAATGCAAAATGGGAAATATTAAAAACATTGATGTTAAATTTTTTTTTGAAGAATGGGAGAATAGTCTCCTAAAGGAAAGGAAATGACGCAAGCCTGCTTTTTCATGATAGCACACTAACATGAAGTCAAGAAAGCACACTCAGGCTATGTGAGAATCTACAAGCTTGAGGAGAGAAAGAGCTCTCCTCTAGACTAGTGGCTCTTTGAACACAGCCTCCTCTCTCTCCGCTGCTGAGCAAAAAGGATAAGGCTCAGTTCATGTAATGTTAAGAGAGCTCATTTTTGCTGCTGCTCAGGTCAACATTCACATGAGAATCATAATAAACCATTCAGAATTTGTGTCTACTGCTGAAAATGAAAGTTGTAAGAGGCTTGCAGTCTCGATGGATCTTCAACTTAACATTGCTGAGATTAAACTCACCCAAGAAATGTGAGCAGATGGAAGAAGGAAATGCAAGAGAGGAAATACTATTAGGTTCATGCTATTTTGTCCTCAGTGACACCATTTCTGTTCCTCTGTGAGGCCCAGAAGATGAGTTTGAAGATGAGAAATACATTGATAGCATTTGATTCATTCTCTATCTACTGTTTGCCAAGAAGTTATGTTGTGCACCACTACCAGGTCTGCTGACCTTGAAGGTCAATCATTCTATATTTTGAGCAAGTGCTTATTCATTCCCTCCTAATCAATAAAATCCCCTGTGTAGTACAATGTAATTAAATGATTCAAAGGTTCTCAAGCTTTCCCTAAATGCTGCTTCCCATTCTTCCACTCGTAGAAGTGGGAGGTGAAATTAAATCCGTGCTATTTATTCACTTTTCCCCTGGCATACAGTGGGCGATATCTTGTGTACTGTGCAGGGAAATGGTCTGGAAAGTGAATGGTGCTGAGTGGAACCGCCTGGGCAGAGCTGTGGGCTTGAAAGCAGGCTTGCATCTCTGCCATTTTAAGACTGCACTCTGAAATTATAGCTTGCATGCTCTGATGCACGGGAGTACTCTGAGTATGGGGCCACAGTTCCTTGGACTAGAATCAGTTGTAAGCATGAAGCCTGGCATATTTCAGCACCCCTGCTGAACTGGTGCTAAAGTGTTTCCCAGGAGCACAGGAGTGTGATTGTGTTTCTCAGAAGCAGAACTCAGCCAGTACATTAAGCTGGATCAGCTTATATGTTAAGTTACAGACAGACAAAAGTGAGACAGAGATATTCAGTGACTGATAGGCTTGAGAGACCTGCAAGTTTGTCCAATTTTTTTCTACCTCATTTAGCCTAATGTAAATTATTTGTTCCCAGAAACTTTATCCCTCTTAATTTCAGATGATATAGCAAATCACTGACAGAGCTAACATAAGTGGAAGGGATCTCCTGGCAATCATCCTTAAGTCTATACATGCTGAAATTTTGCTTTTCCATAATGTATTTATTTTAATTTTCAACTTTAAATCACAGGGTTCTTACCCAAAAAGCCTCTATTAGTGTCTCCATTCAGAATGGTGTAATCTCTCTTGAAACTTTTCAGTTGGCTTTTGTTCTGCTTAAAATAGATGAAGCCAGTTTAAACATATGTTCCTAAATGTATGATTATAGCGCTTTTTTATAATTGGAGGGTTTTACTTGAAGTAGTATTTGAAATACTTCCGTGACCAGCATGTGTTTCAAGGCATCTGGAACTTGGCTGGCCAGAGAACAACGCTCTTGTGGTTTTTTAAAGTCCTTTGAATGAAATCAAGGAAGCAAAACCATAAAATATCAATTATCAGTTACCCACTCTAGAAAAGGGTGACCAGACACAAAGATGATGTCTCCTCAAGAGTGCCTCAGCCGGGTTACTGTGGGTGTTTCCAAGTCTCACAAAAGCTCTGCTGCTATTCTCTTCCTGTAGTGCTGGGAGCAGCTCATCTTCTTAAGTACTTCCACATTTCTAGCATGTTTTTCTTCTGTTTTTTTCTCTTTAAGAAAGAAATCAGACAAATGTGAGGAGGAATCTTTAGAAAGAGGAACCTGGTATCTTCAATAGGCCTAGTTATATAAAAGTTAAAAGAGAAAGGAAACACACAAACACCAAATTCAAGCTTTCAATTGGGGTCTGTAGATTTGGTTTGCCTACCAATTCTATCAACTAGCAATGCAAAGACATGGAAATGCTATGCTTTATAAACAGGTCATGAAAATGGTTCTAAGGATTAGAGGGTTCAAGTTAGGTTTTGCGTTAAAAACTCAGGACAGCTTATATGATTTTTTTCCCCATTTAGCCTTTATATTTTACATTTACAGATTGCATCGGTTATGAGGATATCATAAAACTTGAGTACTGAAAGCTTTTGAGTGCAGTGGATAAAGCCTACTCACCCAATCACAAAACCTTTCCTCTATATATTTCTTTTAAACATTCCTTGCAATTTTTCAAACTTTACTAACCCACTGCACCTTTCTGTATAACATACATAAACACATATGTCCATGGCCCCTATCTCAGTCTGAGATATGTAACCATTCAGACATGAGGACATGAATTCCGTCACCTAAAGAGTGAATGGGAACTTTTCTCTGTCTATAATTTATTTCTGTGGTTTTCTTGGTACAGTACTTCATGGATAGCTTCAAGTACACCTGGTTTCACTTAACCTTTGTTTTGTCTCTACAGATATTACTCCCTTGCTCTATCTTTCACTCTTCATTTTTCCTCCCCTACTGTCACAAACCCGGGTTTTATGAAATTTTTAGACTCAGATTTTTACACCAAAATCTCATGCAGGGAAGTCCACATTCTCCTTTTCAATATGTGTGTGCAATCCAACAGAAAGCTGGTTCAGAAAAGAAAAGCCTGGTCAACATTTTGAATCAATTTCTTGTGAATCGTCTGAACTCAAACAGAGCTTTCTTCACACCTGTTCTGTAAACTCTCCATTTATATGCAAGACAGTAAAACAGGAAGCTAGATTAATCTCCAGGCATTTCGCTTTTTATCTACAGTACTTCCACATGTTTGTGCTGTTTCCAGCAACTCTAGATGATGGATTAATCAATCTATGAAGACAAATTTTGCAACAAAACCCAACATATAGCAGAACTTTCACAGATCCTTCTCAATCATTACTCCTTCCTTTCTTTTTTCCTTTGGAAAAATAATTTAAATTAAACAGATTCCTTATATGCAGCACAGTGTTGCCATGTGAGCCCTGAACACTTTGTTCAAGAGCTAGGAGGCCAGCCAACTGCTTTAGTTCCTTAAAGAATAACAGATGTGTCCTTCCAACTCTCATGTTAATGGAATTTAGGCTGCGGTAAGGAGTTTAAAAATACTCTCAGTTTTCTGCAGGGTCTGTTTTGACTCGGCTCTGATGGTTAACTGGTATTGGGCTTCTTTTTCCATATCTTTCAGAAACATTACATGGAATGTCCAGTTGAGCTGAAGCCACTAATTTACTTTCACTGGGTTAAAAAAAATAGTTAAAAGTAAAAATCTATGGATTTCAGTTGTGTATGATATTGTTTCTACCAGCCTAAATACTACTGTATTTAAAATACATTGAGTAAAATATTTTCTCTCTGTGTATATGCAGTAAAAAACCTGCAATATTTGTTCCTTTACTACCAGCATATGTTTGATATCTTCATTTTTAGCTCCAAATATTAACTATAGTTATGTAAAAGTGAAGCAAAAGATTTGGTGTAACCATCCTTATGCAGAAGATTTCAGTAAATTGGAATGGCAAATGGGATGAAGTAAGAAACCCTTTGCATTGCAGTTCACACCCGATACCTTGTGAAGGCCCTAGGACCACAAGGCAAAACTGTAGGAACTATGAGGGGAGCTACAGGGGCTTTTCTCCAGCAGAAAGCAGAGACAGTGCAGGAGAAAGTGCTCTTCCATGGCCAAAGTTCTTACTTCTTCTTTATGCACTTCAACTATGTGCAGGCTAAAGTGAATGGTGCTTATAATCTGGTCATTGCTCTGCTTTGTTGTCTCTCTGGGTTGAGAGCATTGCACAGAAAGGGAGTAGTACTTCAAGTTGCTGTGCTGAGCACTGTGGCTGCATGTTTTCATCATTTGCTGTGAGTGGTCGGAAGCAAAAAGATCTGATGGGTAGGCAATGGGAGGGGAATGTGGAAGAGAAGAGGCTGGAGGCACTGGTTGTGGCTGGGCACAGGAGGCTTTTGCAAGGCAAGCATTGCAAAGAGAGGTCCTTTATTTTCCTTTTCCCCTTGTATCCAAGCTTGTCTCAAAGTATCATGGAACGGTTAGAGTTGGAAGGGGCCTTAAAGATCATCGAGTTCCACCCCCCCTGCCATGGGCAGGGACACTTCCCACTAGAGCAGGTTGCTCAAAGCCCCAACTAACCTAGTCCTGATAATTTCCAGGGATGGGGGATCCACAGCTTCTCTGGGCAACCTGTTCCAGTGTCTCACCACCCTCACAGGAAATAATTTCTTTCTGGTATCTAATCTAAATCTCCCCTCTTTTAGTTTAAAACTGTTACCCTTCATGTCCCTTACTCCCTCCCCACCAACTACTATTATTGTCATATTTTTTAACACATTTCTTTGTCATCCTTTGTACTAGTCATATCTTCTTATGTTTGAGCTTCTCCTCTCCCTTGTGTGGTCTTTGGTGCTTGTGGAGTTCAATTCCGGGAACTGGGATTCTCACAGGCTTTTTCCTCATTCCACCTCATACCCTACTAGAAGATTGTGTAGAGAAGTAGGCAGCTAACCTGCATTATATTACCTCTGCAAAACTGATGTGGAAACAGGTTTTTTTCCTTTTTTACCTTCCCTGTTCCAAGCAAAAGTTCGTACTGCTTTGGAGAGGAAAAAAGAACTGGGAACCCTGGAGCTCCTTGTCTGAACAACTAGTATGGAAGAAGATGACTATGGATTTTCTTCTTCCTCCACAATCCCGGGTGGTGTTCATGGCAGAGCATATTACCGATGAGATTACATTGGCCATTTCCATGAGGCAGTACAAAGAAGTGATGTGATGCGTTGACTCTCAACACAGCATAACCTGTAAGGGCTGGACAAACTCAGTCCCAGTCAGCTAACAGGAGCTGAGGGAGAGGGCTGGTGGGAAGAGAGAAGACTGTTATTGATTTACAAAGGAGAAGGGAAGCATATGAGAGATTTTGGTGAAAGGATCTTTAACTGAAAATGATGCTAAGTGGCAGGAAAAAACTATGAGAAGTGTAAGGAGCAGCTGAGGGTGATGTATTTCTTCAATATTCCTACTTTACTTCCATAATTTTATCTGAGAACTGCTATTTCCTAAAAATCATCCCTTCAGAAATACCCCACCTCCCCAACCGCTCATCATTCTTCCAAGCCATTATTCACACTTGATTTCCCTTGTTTCTTTCCTATTCCATCTGCCACTTTTAATTTCCTCTCGTATTCTCTTTCCAGATACCCCAATATGTTTCATTCCTTTGACCTCAGTTCTGCATCCTTTCCTTCACTGAGACATTCACAGTCCCTTTTCCGTTCAGTGACGCTCTCCTTTTGCGTTCCTCTTCAGTTCAGCTCCCTTTCCTATATTTCCTTGTCTCTATAGTTGTTTATTTTGGGTTCTGCTCCTCCACTACTCCCCCTGGCCTTTACCACTCAAAAATTTTTCCTTCTTAACAGGTTTTTCTTTTCCTCACAAGCCTCTCTACTATCTTTAATTTATCCCCTGTAAAATTCTTTGTTGCCTTTCTCATGCTTT
Source organism: Tringa tobata (assembly GCA_033628505.1). Lineage (NCBI taxonomy): Eukaryota > Metazoa > Chordata > Aves > Charadriiformes > Scolopacidae > Tringa > Tringa tobata. The sequence continues at coordinate 23,638,672 of JAHREE010000279.1, read as the reverse complement.
GCTCAAGCAACTTTTCTTTAGACCTATTATTTCCAATTTTTTCTATTTATTTTGTTTTCTTCTGACCTTTTTGAATACAGGAAGATGAAATTTCCTTGACTTTTGATAGCCAGAAACATAAATCGCAAAATCTTTTCTGATGATTTCAAATGCTGTTGCCCCAGTATTGCAATATCTAACACACAATGGACATCGCATCATAACAGATAGCCACTCTTACACATTATTGTCATTAACAAAAGGCAAATGGTACTCTCTAAATATCATCTTGCATACACACCTTGCTCATCTTTCAAATCATCTGTAGCAGAACAGTTTGTCTGTAGCATTTAACTTCCTTAATTTTATTCAGTATGTTGAGTGAAAGCTTTTAAGCAGCAGAAGGTCATAGTTTATGCAACACAGTGCAGCAGAATATTTATGTAGTCATGATTTTATCCCTGAACATCTTCCCTCTGATCAGGAATACAAAAGCAGGGAAATCCAGGATCCAGTGCAACTAGGACAAGAATTTTGCCACTGATTCTGTGGTCCAAAATACTGTCCAAAATTAAGTATTTCACAGCCCCTTCTATCTGAGTTTGACTTCTGTTATCTCCCCTTTTTTTTAGGACACTAGCTCCTAATCTCTAAGTAGATTCTTTTTTCTCCCACTTTGCAGCTTACTTTCAAAGCATAGCTCTCCAGTAAGCAGACATCAGAGGCAGTAGGTTTCACAGAGGAGGGAGAAGCTCCACAAAGGCATTGGTATTATGGCCATATCAAGCTGATGGACCTGTGTGCAACTGTTTAAAAAACGAGCAAAACAGATATGCCAAAAAGGGTTCTTAAGATATGTAATTTTTTGCTCAAATTCCTTTATATGCAGGTTTCTCTGAGCGGAGCTTGGGTTAGAAGCACAAGAAAATAAGCAAGAATGGGAACCTTTGATTACAGATATTTTACTATCTGAAGCATGATATTGCAGAGTGTGGGTGTTTCTGAAATTCTGTTAGTAGGCTAAAGACAGTTTTCAATTTGAAGAGGAAAAAAACAGATGTATAAAATGTAAAAATGAGGGAGACTTACTTGGTTTATTGGATAGTTCTTGTGGAAATGTATACCTGAGAGATCTAACAGAAGGATTCTCAGGTGCTAGTTTTTTGCGTTAAATTATCTGATTGCACAACAAAGTCTTCAAGAAAAATTCCACATTATTACTGAGATGCCAACCAGCTCTGGGTGAAAAGTGCTATTATGTGCACATAATCCTAAACAGGTAACTAATAACAACAATCATCTCCCTATATTCAGTGTTTGTGAGCCATCTGAGACAGACCATGGAATGTAAGAACCAAATTTAATTATATCTACTTTTGCATGCATGATATGAAGAGCGGCTGAAGGAGCTGGGACTCTTTAGTATGAGGAAGAGGAGGCTGAGGGGAGACCTCATCACTCTCTACAACTACTTGAAAGGACACTGTAGAGAGGTTGGCACTGGTCTCTTCTCACAGGTAATTAATGACAGAACGAGAGGGAATGGCTTCAAGCTGCAACAGGGTAGGTTTAGACTGAACATTAGGAAAGAATTCTTCACAGAAAGAGTGGTCGGGCATTGGAATAGGCTGCCCAGGGAGGTGGTTGAGTCACCATCCCTGGATGTGTTTAAGAGGTGTTTAGATGTGGTGCTGAGGGATATGGTGTAGGGGAGGACGTAGACCTAGACGATTCTATGATTCTATGATTAGTAAGCAAAATAAATTCATTTGAACCTCTTTATTTGTAACTTTCGGAACCTCTTCCTTATTCTCTCCCCTCTCTATTTTCAAGAATATAAAGTGGAAAAAGCCATTGTCCAGACTTATTTTGGGACAATTTCAGTGATTAAACTGGGCTGTGAGCTGTCTTCTACCCCACACTTCTGCAGGGCTGGCTTTTCCCTGCTCTGAACCAGCCAAATTTTGTAGCCATCCCTAGGGATGTGGCAGCTTCTACTTATGCTCTTCCTCTGTGCATGGCATAATCCCAGATCTTTTGAGAAGAAGTAAAAGTATAGAAGGCAAAAGAGAGAATGATGAGCCTGGCACTCCTTATTGCTGCTAAGAAGCTTCTTATTTCATCTAGAAGTTTGCTACTACAGGTTACAGATGCGCTGATTTCCCCGACTCCTGGGAGTGGAGAGGATGCATCCATACTTGCATAGTTGATTGAAGAGGCATCTGCGAGGCACTTCTGCTGCTGCTGAGCTGCACAGCTAAACAAGCAACGCCAAAGGAGAGGCAGCAGGAGCTTTAGTCTCCGTTTCCTATCCGCTGCTTCCCCCTCACCAGGCTCTGCTGTCATCTTGTGTGGGACTGAACCAGCTGGCAGTGGGGGAGCAGGCACAGCTCATTATATTAGTCAAGTATTAGCACCATTGAAAAGGGTCAATTGCAAAATGAAGGTGATTCTGATGAGTATGACATCAATCTGATATTATTAGCTGTCAATATTGCATGTTTCCTGTGAGTTTCTCTGTAAATGACAGCAGCAAAACTACAACGCAAATAGCTGCTTAAAAGACTTATTTTATGATTCCAGAATCATTAAAAGGGGTCAAATATGCGAAGGAGGGGATGGATGTAAAATGGTAGAGATCTCAGGAATTTCCTTATTTTAACTGGTTATAAACAAATTGCCAACAAAGGCATCAATTTGTATTTCTTCAGCCTATCCCACCATGAGTTACTTGTTTTGGTAGCTCAAAGTCTAAAAGAAAAAGCTGTTTGGAACTGGATTCAGAGAGTCTGAACTAAGAAAAGCATCTGTATTTTCTGCTAGCACACTGCAAAGGTGTTCCCACCAACGCCTGGTTTCCAAATCTAGTAGAATGGGAATGTTCTAGATTTTAAAATAACCACTCTTGATCACTCTGTGAAGCTATTTATATTTTTTCTATTTAAATATCCTATTTATTAATAGTGTTCAATATTAACATAAAGAACCCCCTGCATTCCCCAGTCAGCAGGTAGCAGACATCTCATGTCAGCTATTTTATGAGCAATATAATTAGCAAGGCAAACTGTACAACTTCCAGTTTGATTCATTTACTGATGCTTATTCTGATTCATTTACAATTATGCCAGTAATTGGCATAACTGTTTAGATGTATTTGGAAAGCGTCCATAAGTGGATATCCTAATTATAGATTTATCCCAGTGGCAGATACTCGCATTGTGCAATAACGACTTTCTCCGTCTGTCAGGAAGTGCTATGCCGATTCCTAAGGCAAGAGACTAGTGGAGGCTGTGGTCTATTAGATTATTATGGACATAATAGGGCAACTCAAAGGAGGTATGACTGCCTGTCCTCCCATGGTGCTCTTTCAGATTCTAGGTGCTCGGAAAAGCAAGAAGCCCTACCAACTCCAATGGAAGCTGATGGGGCATTTCATTTTATCGCACGCCTGTTCAAATACACCAGAGAAATCCAGTTCCAGTGGAGCTTAAACCACAGCTCTCTGAAGCACACCCAATGGAGAGTCCGCAGACTCATGACAATGAAGTGAGATGGTGAGGACCTGACAGGACTGGAAACTCTTCGAAATAGGGAGCGCTCCAAAAGCTAGAAGATGCAACTTTCAGCTCTTCGGACGCTGTGTGTCGTCTCCATGCTTGTGCATCCCCAGATTTCTCCATGGGCTCTGGGGCTTAGCTGAGAGCAGACCACCTTGAACTACCTTCCCATGTGTTGGTGCCAGGGGACCCCCTTTCTCCATACATCTGCTGCCACAGCTGCAGCACCAGCCACAGTGCCCGCTCCAGCACTGCAGCCCGGGCCATGCACCTGCAGCAGTTACAGTGAAGGTGAAAATGTGGAGGTATGCCTGAAGCAGGAAAGGACCCTGGGCACTAGAGGACTCAAGACGAAGCTGGCATAATGATTGGGAATCTTTAAAGTGCAGGCAACTGCACTGTCTCTTTTCATAAAGGCTAGATTAGTGAGCTGTGTGTTAAAGACGTGATGACTTTTACTTTGAGATGGCTTTAATTCACTTCTGATTATGCAGTGACCATAACTTTTAATAAAAGCTGAATTGTTTTCTGAAGAAAGGAGTTAAATGAGATTTTTTCCTTTGTACCTCAGAAGATACTAAAAAAATAAGAAAATAAATAAAACAACCCCTCCAGTTCTTTAAATTGCACCAACTACTTATTCCACTACAAGTAATTTTTTGCACAATAAGCTTAGAGTTGTTTTCCCTTCTAGATAAATTCTCTGTGTTGCTGTTTCCACCAGAAGCAGTGTTAAAAAGTCAGGCTGAATGCAATATCTATCATCAGGTTATTTGACAGAACAATCCTCTCAACTTAAAAGCAAAGTTACATGTGCAAAGTTATGACTCTAGTTCCAAAGTGGCCCTGCAGGGACTGGATTAGCACTTCCATGTCATCTTTGTACAGAAGATATCTATACATAAGATAACCACAAAAGCATCATAAAATACTTTACATATCTTTCCTCAGTTTATTCTACCAAAAATGCCGTCAGTTTTGCAGTTAATAACATGTATTTAATTCTAATTTCTAATTAGAATATTTTGTACGATGAAAATACATTTCCATCCTTTCACTCTTTTTTTATAGTGAATGAATTTTGCAAAATGAAGAAAAACATTTTCGACTTCTCCATCTTCAGAAAGAATAGTTTTGCTTTCATAAGGCAGGAGAAAAACATCTTCATTTTACATAATACAGTGAACTGAAAAATGTAAGTGCCGGTACTTGACTGGTCTGTAACTGAAAGTCAATAGAAAACTTTAAAACTTACTTTAACATTGCTTGCATCCATCCCGAAGACTAATCCAAGTGTTTCCATTGTGAAGCTGAAGCTATTTCTGGCTGCTGATTTTTTCCTTAACACCCTTTCTTCAAAATGAGACAGACATAAAATAACAATTCAATTTATGCAAGAACATATAAATTACTAATTCTGAATTCTGGCAAGCTTAACCATCTATGTCTGTCCCTATTCCATAATTTCCTGCACAATGCACGTTACATATAGCATCAATAATATGACAGTGATGTCTAAAGGCCTTAGTAACATGAAAATCAGAAGCACCTTGTAGAGAAGAGCTCACAAAATGCCATGGTAAAATTCCTATTTGATTTTAACTGGAAGATAGTTAAGTCCAAACTATGAATGTACATGTGGTTAACACTTTCTTTTTTATACTCAATTAGGTTTGTTGATACATCGCAGTTTCTCAGAAATAAACCATCAGAAAAAAAATGGCCTCTATCCTCAAGTTGATAGATTTTTTTAAAAAATTCACATCCAGGCTGTGTATGCCATTGTTATTTGTCAACAGGTGTAGAGAATCAAATTGCAGTGATTGTTGTGATTGTAATAATTGATTGAGGAAATTAAACCCCAACTTTTTCAAGACACTAGTTTTCCAGAATCATAGAACAGATAGAGAAAAGTATTAATATAAGAAAAGAAAAAAAAAGAAAAAGAAAGAAAGAAGAAAGCCACCATCAATGTGGGTCTTATCCACACTGTAATTTATAATACTCCTTCTTGCCTTTCAGTTTGCAGTCTCTAGCAGGGGAAAGATAAAGGTTAGCTGCAATTTGTGTGTGTCTTTCTTTGGAAAGCTTATTTCAGCTGCTGCTGACAAACCCACTGAAGCATAAATCTTATCCCTTTAGTTGCAACCAAACAGCGTTGTCCTCATTGATTTATCTTCTCTTTGTTTCCTCCAGCAGTTGCCCCTGATTTACTTCCTTGAGTTTAGGGTAATATCACAAAGGTAAATTGGTGTGCACATTAACGAAAATGTATTTACCTGTCTTACTCCCTGCTCCAGGATCTATTTAAGCGTCCACAGAAATTTGTATCGAGGGACCCAGCACCAGGTGCCGTCTTACCTCACTTTCACCATTACTTGTGTGTCTACCTTGCCAAAGTGTGCATTTTTTCTCATAAACTAGACACAGTTCAATTCTCTGTGACTATTAAATGCTGGACACAGACTTTCAGCATAGATTTGAGTCCTGTCTAGCATTATAATTGATTAGCAATATCTTTACACACCACCAAATTTTAGAAAGTAGTGCGTAACGCATTGTTATTAGTGAGATCTTGTCTTTACGTAATATTAAACCAGCTATAGGGAACATGCAAGAACTTCATGAAAATTGCAAACAGAGAAAACATTATGGTCTTCACTTATAAAAAGATTAAACTAAACGGTTAAGGGTTATATACCTTTTTCTCTAGCCCGAAGATACAGTTGGTCTAAATGGAATAATGCATTTCTATTATTACCTTACTATTGTTTTATTATATTGAACTATATTTCAGCATGTTATGGAACATCAGTTTATGCCCACAGACCTTTTATATTCTAATGAATTTCATTTTGTCTTGGGAATTTTTTCGGAAAATTGGCATTCTCCTTTTCTCTCATTCTTATTTATTTATTCTGAAATTATAATGCAAAAGAGTTTCTTTTAAGGGTTTACCCATGAGACATATAAATGCACCTGTCTCTTCAGGTGAATACCTAATTCTCCAGGAGAGATTTTTCTTCCAAAAATGGTTTATAGTGAAGAAAATAAGTGATTTATACTACATAGCCTTATGTTTTTCATTATCTGGTTCTTTTGCTTTTTCCTGCAATTGCAGTACAGTCCTGAAGGTAAATTTGAGAAATCTATAAAAGTAAACTTGGCAGTCGTTTCTAAATCCTGGATTTTGTAAAGAATCTTTTGGAAGAAAACTAGAGTGGAACCAGGGCTGCAGGAGCTGATAGATTCAGTACAGTGCCCAGGCAGAACGGTGTAAAAGCTTAGTTGCTTCATAGATTTGGCAAGAAGAATTAGCTTTGTAGATAATTAATGGAAATATATTTAACATATTTGCTGAAGTCACTGTTTGTTTTGCTCTTCCATTCTCTACAGCTAGCACATTACAGTACTTGCAACAGGTAACCATGGAGGCAAGACAAAAGCTAGAAGGGACTAATATTAGGACTCCTCAATTCAAGCAATATGCTTTAGTAGTTCCGATTTCCTTAAAATTATATTACATAATGCTTTGGACCTTATTTCTTCCCAGATACAGACAGCTAGCAGAGAATTAGAGATGTGAAAGTACAGAATATACATGACGACAGTTGTGGCTTTGCCTAGGACTCCATAGGTCTAACTGTGCTTGCACCTATCCTGGTCAAGATAGAGCTCTTAAGGATAAATTATACAAAATAATGGTCCCCAAGTAATCTGTTATGTTTTGTTTTGTGTTTTTTTTGTTTGTTTGTTTAAATTCAGAATTGAAAACAAATCTCTTCAATTGCTTTCACATAAAATCTGCTCTTTAAATTGAATCTCTTTGTGAATATATCCTTTCTTGCTCTCTAGAAAAAAAAAAAAAGAAAAAAGAATAGACACAATAGAAAAAAAATACAGCAGAGAAGGTGAAAGGGAGTGCTAATAAGGGTTTTCTTCAGTAAAAACAGTTTATATTGGAACATGGCATTTTGTGAAACCTTAAACTTTTCATGTAAAAATGTCATTTGAAACAAAACCTCATTGCAAAGTCTGTTTAGCTGCAGGACAAAAGATGACAAAAGGAAAAAAAAAAAGTTTCACAAATTTACTAGCAGGAAAATGCTAAGTAAATGTCCTGAAGGTGTTGAAGAATTATATGCAAATCCCCCACTGTTTTGGATCGATGAGGAGTAGTTAATCCTTCTCAGTCCCTCCTTTTGAAGCTATTCTTCATTATTTATTGTTCCCAATAAAGAACCTAAAGCTGTAACCTGTACACTAAGGCACTCAATGGGGAAGTGAAGCGCCAGCCCTGAATCAGTTAGAAAAGGGAACTGACACATGGTCTCCTATGGATCAGGTGAATATTTTATCTGCAATGTCATGGTGGGTTATCTCTCTCTGTTTTTGTTTTCTTTTCTGTTTTGCTTTCCCAGATGAAGAATTTGGAAATATCCTGGGTTTGTTCCAGTAAAGAATAAAAAAAATTCTTTGAAAATGAATATATTTTTTCTGAGCCACAGTTCTTGTTTCCTAGACTTCTAAAATCAGGAGTGGTTAAGATCTGAAAATGCAGCAGAGACCAGCCAAAGGTCTTGTACTCCAGATGGTTCAAAGCGAAGATAAAGAAGCTGAAGAACAGATTGTACCTTTGGCAAAGAAACCAATAATTGCTGTTTCAAGTCATCTTCTGTTGGTGCTTGGACACTTCCAGGTCCCTGTCAGGTTCCTGCTTATTTACACCAGAAAATACTAAATATTTTCTCACATCCAAATATCTTGATTTGAGGGAGTGGTTGATACACTGGAGGGTTATGTTGTCAATCAGAGTGAAATCAACAGGCTGGAGAAATGGGCTGACAGGAATCTCATGAAGTTCAACAAAGTGAAGTGGAAAGTCCTACATCTAGGGATGAACAATTCCATGCATTAGTATATGCTAGGGGCTAGCTGGCCAAAAAAGTGGTTCTATCAAGAAGCACCTTGGGGTACTGGTGGACAATAAGTTGAACATGAGGTAGCAATGCACTCCTGTGGCAAAACAAGGCCAGCAGTATCCTGGGCTGCATTAGGAGGAGCATTGCAACACTGTTGACAGACTCTTCCCCTCTACTCAGTGCTGGTGAGGCTTCATCTGGTGTATTGTGTCCAGTTCTGGGCTCCCCAGCACAAGAGAGGTATGGACATACTGGATAGAGTCCAATGAAGGACCACAAAGATGATTAAGGGAATGGAGTATCTCTCCGAGGAAAAGCTGAGAGAGCCAGAACTTTAACTTGGAGAAGAGAAGGCTCGTGGGAATCTTGTCAGTATGTATAAATACTTGAAGGGAGGGAATGAAGGAGACTTTTCTCAGCAATGCCCAGTGACAGTAAAAGAGGCAGTGGACACAAATTAAAACACATGAATTTTCATCTGATCACACCACAAAACTCTTTTTTACTGTGGGAATGATTGATCACTGGCATAGGTTGTCCAGAGAGGTTGTAGGGTCTCCATCCTTGGAGTTATACTCGACAGCTGTCTCTAGGTGACCCTGCCTGAGGAGGAAGGTTGGACAAGATTGACTTGCAGAGGTTCCTTCCAACCCCAACCATTCTGTAATTCTCGGGTTGCCATTTCTGAGAGCTTTCTTCCCTAAATTCTTTTTGAGAATTCTGAAATTGAAATAAAAATATTTGGCCCAAATATTAAGGCTAGTCTTTTTGAGTAGGTCCTATATCCAATACAAGGCATAAACAAACTTTATTCCAGACAAATGTAACCACATTTCAATTATTCATTTTTGTGGTTTCATCGTGACCTACTGTGAGATAGGTATCGAGTAAGAAAGGAGAAACTTGAGAACTAGATCCAATCTGTGTTTTAAGAACTCAAGAGATAACTGCTGAAGCTACCTTTCTATATAGTAAGTTTTATTTAAGTGATTCATAATTTAGTAAGGAGCATTTTGTTCTTTTTAAGTTGAGAAAGCTTCTACCAGTTTACCTTTGCTTAGAGGCCCTGAAAGTTTCCCTGAGACTATGCTGAAAGAACATGTACAGTAATGCAGACACCCTATGATCTTCTTTTAATATCTTTGAAAATCTTCCAAGACATGTTTCCAAGGCATCAAACCAGTTTTGTTTAAAAATAAACATCTTTTATTCTTGATTTCCTAGTGACATTTCTTCTCAAAAAGACACCAGACAATGTTTGCTCCTTGAATGTTTATTAAACACTTTATCTTTCACTTATTTAAATGGGTTCTACCACTCACCAGGAAAATATTTAATTAGTCTGGAATGCTCTCAGCCCAGAAACTGTGGTCTAGGAAACAGGCAGATTCTGCAGATACAGCCCCTGTGTGCAGTACAGCTGTAATGGGGCACAGAGAACCAATTTCCTCTATGTGATCTATCAAGACATTGTGTTCTGTACACCCATGTAACTGAGACATATTCAATTAAAGTTATTTTTTTTTATTAAGTTTTGCTTATGGCAGAACTAAGACAGTTTTCATTTCTTTCATACAGATATGGATTATGTTAGTTTGTATATGCATGATTATAAGGTCTTTTTTCCATGGGATGTTGTACATTAGATTGGCAATGTTGATGGAGAACTACTTCATTCTGTTCTTCAATGGGTATGTGGATCGCCATATCTACAGAGTAGCATGCCAAATGTAGGCATTTCTGTAGTGCTCCCTCTAACCTCATCATGTTCACAATAAGCAAAATAAATGTTTCAATTTTTATGTTGAGCTTAAGAGAGGAAGAAATAGAATTGTCACTGATTTTCAGTTAGGGAACTAGCTTGAGGAGAGAAAGCAAAAAATCTCTTAAACAAAAGGGCAAAATTTACCCAATTACTTGCCTAGGATCACAGAGGAATACCTAAACAGAAGGAAGCAAATTCTGTTTTCCAGGATGACTTATAAGAATGTATACCACAAAATTTTTATTTGTGTATTGTTCAATCTATTTTGCCAAAAATTCCAAAAATAAACTAGGCAAACACCACATGGAAATAATTTGGTAGGTATAACTAACCAGAAGAAATTCTTGACATTAAAAAGTGTTGGAAAACTTTAACCCTACACATTTCTACCAGTAGTGTGTCCGCGGGTAATAGACTTCTGGTGACATATAACAAAAGTTCAGATGCATCATCCTAATGTATGTTCTTATATAAGGAAAGTATCCTATTGTCTCTCAGCTTGTGGAAAAAGAGACATGAGATAGGAATATTAGAAGAAATGGTACCATCTGTTTGCTCCATATCTGGCTTTGAAGATAGATCTAATGTGAAGGGTAACATAAGCTCTCTAGATGTATCATATAAAAAGAGCCCTCAGAACAGAAGATTATATTCAAAAATCATGTTGGGCCTCTCAAAGACTGGGTAATTAATCCAGCTGATACACCTTGTGATAGTCTTGCCATCATCCATAGGCATACCAGCATCTTGTGGTCAAAGAAATGAAAGCCAGGCAACTGGTTGTAGGAAAGCATAAATTATTAGTTGAATATTTGAATCTTTGCAACACATTTCTATTTTTCTTTGTTGTTGTTTTTATTGTTATTGTTTTGGGGTTTTTTTAACAAAGTGCTAATAGTTACTTTGAGCAATTACTCCTTATAGGATCATTTTATTTGTATAGACTCATAGAAATTGGAAATATTTGAAATCTAACCTACCTACTAAATCTTCAGCTCCTGGGGCATCTGTTCTGTCTGCGCTACAGTTTATGCTGCATCACTTACTGAGGTGACTGGTGGAGGTGGTTCAGTGACTATGCTCACCCAATGGCCATGGTTATCCAGTGCTTGAGGTAACCAAGAATTTTTCTTGGTAGCGCTGCGAAAGGGATTTGGCACAATAGTCAATACTTTCTGCAGTCTGATATTCATAGCCCGTCTTATAGATACACTGTATGTATATGAACATATTAAACACTATATAGCACTCACATCTGAAAATTGCATGTACTTTGAACATATTAAGTTTCATAAATAGGAGTAGAATAAATAAGTGCTCTTTTGTTCCTAGTGGATGATACCAAAGTACTGAGACCCAGGAACAATTGCTCCAGATGAGGGTAGGAACTGACGGACAAAAGGGCAGGTGTTCTAGAACTGGTAAGAGGTCATCTTTGGGGCCACCTGGACAATATGTTGATGCATTCATTTAAGCCCAAGAAATCATCATCAAGGTTTGCCTGATGTAGCAACAAGCACGTTCTGGTATTTTGGGGATGCTCGGGTGGTTTTGTAGGTGTATTTTGGAGGCAGGTGTCACTAGATGGCACTATTACAAGGGCTTTCACAGGGTGTTGTGGGCGAGCAGCAGGCAATCGCTCTGCCTGTTTCGGTGGTGGTAGTGGGTGGGTGGGAAAGTAAGGGCTCAAATGGCAAGAGAACTGATTTTCTTACACTTGCTAATACAGCAGGAATATTTATGGAGGCAGAGTCACTGCCTGAAGCCAGGGGCTGCTGTCAGCTGAGCTCCTGGAACACCAATTTGGCTGCAACTTAGTCGTGCCCACCTCTGTCAGAGAGGGTGTCAGATAATCTGGAGGAACATATGACACTATTACACATGTAATTTGAGCGTTTAGAGAGGGAGAGTGCTACCTGTTTCCCTTCTGAAGAGAAGCTGATTTACACAGCCTAGAAATTGGGTGATGCTTAGCAGAGGGACAACAGTATTTTAGTACATGGATATCACGTAAAGGAGATAATTATTTGATTAAATGCACAGACATATGAGGAACCAACCTGCACACTAAAATCTCTCCTGTAATCCATTACAAACAAAACTTATCCTGGTTATTTAAATAGCTACCCTAAAATATTCCTCTTAATAGGTGGTGATAATTTTTTGACTTTACTGAATTTGACTTCACTGAATATGACTTTACTGAATATGAATTTTCTGTCAGTTCCTAGTTAATAACACATTTAGAATCATAGAGTGGTTTGGGTTGGAAGGCACTTTAAAGATCATCGAGTTCCAACCCCCCTGCCATGGGCAGGGACACCTCCCACTAGAGCAGGTTGCTCAAAGCCCCATCCAGCCTGCCCTTGAACACTTCCAGGGATGGGGCATCCACAGCTTCTCTGGGCAACCTGTTCCAGTGCCTCACCACCCTCACAGGAAAGAATTTCTTTCTGGAATCTAAATCTCCCCTCTTCCAATTTAAAACTGTTACCCCTTGTCCTGTCACTACACTTCCTGACAAAGAGTTCCTCCCCGGCTCTCCTGTAGGGTCCCTTCAGATATTGAAAGGCCACTATAAGGTCTCCCTGCAGACTTCTCTTCTCCAGGCTGAACAACCCCAGCTCTCTCAGCCTGTTCTCATAGGGAAGGTGCTCCATCCCTCTGATCATCTTGTTTTCTCTTGCAAAATCACTGTCTTGGACTAAGTCAGCATACGGTGAAGGCTTGATATTTAGTGACTCCTTGGACTAAAGAAAGTACCTTTTTTACCTCTTGGTCTGTGTTTTTAAGGTGGGACTCACAGCTCTCCATTTTAGCCATGAGATAAGCTCTTGGAAGTGGCCCCACTTGGAAGTGGTTCAATAAAGCAGTTTTACATCATTTTTTGATATATTCATTTTATCCTCTGGATTCTGAACATACATGTGACATGTCTTATTGTCAGCAGGTGTAAAGACTAACTAGCTCATATAATATTTTTTAAAACTCCTTCATTTGTTTTCAATGACTTTGGAATAAATCGACTGGTGCGAAGGCTTTTTTATCAGGAATTTCAGATAATTGCATTATTACTATACCAAAGTCAGAAATAAATTGACTTTCATGATTAAACATGATCAAAACCTTTCTATACTTGCCACGTGGCATGGTAAAATACACTCTCTTGGGAGGTTTGCTATATAGACTTTCTCATAGTTGCTGGTGTCAGTATGGTTATTATTAAAATAGATTTCTTAGAGGTCTGTGCTTCAGAGCTATCAATCTGGATACTCATTTGTCCATTTGGGGCTATAGCTCTAACAGAAACAAGGTGAAGCAAAATCTTTTCTTTTAAAAAAGGACTATTCAAAGTGATCTAAAATCCATTTCCAAATAAGTATAAAATCACACAGCATCTAGGAAATTGAAAAAATAGTAGTGCCTGTGCTCTGGGATGGAGAAAATGATGAACTGTGTCATTTCTGCAGTGTTTTGCCTTGTATTGTGTACATGCTGTGCTAGGAGACTTGCCTTTTGGGCAGATCACAGAAAGCGGAAAGAAAGCAAATGCAAAGGTCAAACCCAGCTGAAATCCCTGCTAGTGCACCTGAGGTATTTGCTGAAAACAGCAGGCAAGGACCAGGCTAAGCAGGCAAGAAGCTGTCACCCTGCAAGACGTTGCTGTCTCCCCCCGTGTTTGGGAGAATTCCGGTATCTGTCGATCCAGAGCTGCATGAAGATTTGTGTGTGGCTCTAAAGAAATTACATTACCTCACATTTACAACTTCCTCCAAAAGGAGATTTTTTTCCTCTAGTCCCTAATCATATAGAAATGGTGAAGTTTCATTGCTTCTAAAATTTCCTGAAGACTCGATCAATATCTCTTTACTTGACCCTCTGAGTAGCATTCTTTTGCTTCAATAAACGATAAGCACAATTCAATTGCTGTATGTCTTCCAGATATTTTCAAGCACCTGCAGCTACCTAAGCTATTCACAGTGGGTTACTTCTGGTTTTCACTCTTGGTGTAATTTCCCAGGCACATATCTTCTCTTTTTTTTCCATTTCGCTCACTTCCATATTTGTGCACACAGAAAAATCCAACGCAAACAATTGGATGGGGACACCAAAATGATTTTTACATTTGGAACACAGAGCAAAGTGCATCCAGCTCCTGGCAACTGAGGGCTATGTCCATTGACAGAGACACAGTACAAAAGTGATCCTGAGACTGCAAGGGTAACACTCAGAGTGCTCTCCCTGGACTCCTACGCCTACTTCACTCAACAATTAACATAAAATGCTTTTTAGGCTTAGATCATAGGGTTAGGACTTTATTACTGGCTCTGCAACTAGTTTTAAACTGTGCAGGCAGTGATACAAATATGAAGAAGTTATACCTTATACTCCATACTTTCCCCCTGCACTGTTCTTGGAAGAAATTGTATTGCATCAAAAACGGTTGGGGTATTTTCCTGGGAGCTGGGAATTACTGAGTCATGTTTCTTAGAGAAGGGATTAGCAAAGTCTATGGAAGCTTAAAAGAAAAAAACAACTCAAGTCATGGCCACATTACATTTGTAACCTTACTCTGTGACTGTCATTGGTGAAGCCATGCTGAGAATAATGGATTTTGTTCTGGAAAACATAGTGAAAGGAGGGCATTGAATTGGTCTGTCTTCAAAGAAGACCTAGAAAAAAAAATCAACATATGTTTTCTATTGTTTTTTTAATTGAAAAAATCTGAGTATTCTTTAATTTTTTTGAAGATAAACTATAACTTCATCAATGTAAGAGTCAATATGATGAGTAATACTTGCATAGAAAGACTTTTGGTCAATCCAGATAAATGTATAATAGAACCCAACATTTGGAATTTGAAGCCAGACAAATTCAAAATAAAAATCAGGTGTATATGATTCACTGAGTGGCTATCTGATTAACCAAGCTGTTTGCCAAGGGCTATATTGCATTCTCTCTCCCCCTACATCAAGATGGCGTATTTTAATTAAGGTAAATTTAGTCCAAAAAGAAGCATATTCTATAGCTTCTCATAGGGGTGGGTGGGTTGATGCCCGCAACCTCCCACATAGCTCTGTGATCCAAAGTTGATCAAAATGAACCTGGAACTGTAAGTAGCACATCACCATGTGAATGTGCCAACCTCGTATTCAACCTCTCCTTTATTATTGAAAAGAGACGTCCCAAAAGTTTAATCCCAGGAGGGTATCTGAGCTTTCCCATAATGGAAAGTCCAAGATTCACCATTTTTCCCACCACACTTTTTGTGGGACCTGCAGGCACGACCTGCTGTGCTTGGCTGGGGCAAGGTTCAGTGCCACTGACTGGGAGGGTGGGAAAGGGAACCACAGCCCATCTCCAGGTCTTCCCCTCTGCTGGGTTGGCTGATGAGAGAGAGAAGACAGTGGTGGAGGAGATCTGGGGATTTAAGACTCAGACACCCAATTAATATTACAGATTTTGTGCCTGTATCAACAGATAACCAATTTGATATTGTTTGGTATTCTTTTTTTCATAGAATCACAAAGAATAAATTACTGTATAGTAGTTTAAATTCACCTGACTTTCGATGTCCCTGGGCAACACCAATCATTTGGACATTTCTAATCCTGATCAGGTCTCTGAAGCTAGATGTATCAGGCATGGCTTGGAGGCATTCTCGGGGGCCAACACAGGACCTGATCCTCTGCAAAGTCAGCCAGGGGCTATAGTATCATTATGTCTATTCCTTTTGGCACTCCCCTATAATGTTAAACTGCAGCTGTACCGCTGAATGCTTCTGCTCCGGGGCTTTCTGGCCCAGTGGTAACGAATGATTGCATTCCCAAATTATCCCCCTCTGGGGCAGACTGGGCATAGCTACATTGCATAGCACCAAACCTCCCGTCTTTATTATTTTGTGCAGTTTTTCAGTTCAGAGCAACTGTTGTCATGCCAGAGCTCTGTCACAGCCCAGCAGACAGTTTTACAGCATGCTGCTGAGAAAATTGCTGGTGTCTTGCACGTTGCATAGCCACCCAGGATAGCAATGGAAGATTACGTTGGCTAGAGGGAACCAAATGTGGTACGGTTTGATCTGTGCTTTTCAGGAGCAGACTCCGTAGTGAGCTGTCCCAAGAGCTGTACCTGAGTTTTGTGAAATGGTGTTTATGTTGTGTGAAAAGTCAGGGTGCAGAAAGGAAGTGGGAGCTGAGACCTGCCTCGGGGAAGAAGCAGGTAGAGTCTTTCAAGAGAGTTGCTCTTCCTCTGCTGAAGCTCTCTCCTTTTGTATTAATAACAGAAATATTGAATATTCATCGGACCCAGGACATTACAAGATGAGTTCACACATCCAGAAAAACCAGAAAAAAATAACCCAATTTTTCTCTAACTAGAAACCTTGTCTTGCTGATGCCCTTGCAGCTAGGACAACACCACCAGAGAAACTGCTAACATCTGCAACTACACAATTTCATGGAGCTAGTCACTTTTGTTAACTGAGATCAAAATTATTTCCCAAAGCCCATGATCTAATCTCTTCTACCAGGCTAGTTTCTGCTTTTTACTTCTTAAGTTGGTGAAGAGTTGTTAAGCAAAGTCTGAGGGAATGATATATATGGCATTAATTACAGTGAAGTAGCTGTAATAGTTCTAATTTTATGTTCTTTAAAAGTAAATTCTGGAAGTAAATGAAGTAGTGTCCAGCAAACTCATTCACAGATTCATTCTTTGAGTAAATAAAAGTGTAGTTTATAATCCTCTCTTTACAAGATTCTTAGACCTTTACTTAACACCCAATCATCTCTCACTCTGAAATTAATAAATTCAACTAAATAAGTCACGGAATAATACAGAGTGCAACATACATACTACTTGTTAGATTAAGCTTTCCTAGCTATCACTATGTCTTTTCTCAAAATTCCTTATATTTGCAAAATTAGACTCAAAATAACCATGCCTAGCACTCCTGATTGAGGCAAGAATCAAGAACAAGAGAGGGAAATAACATAAGAGCAGGGGAAAAAATACTAGTTTCATACTATACTATATATGTGTTCAAATAACATGTAAAACATAGTCATATTCCTGCACAGTCACTTGATTAGTTGCCTTGTCAGTTTTATTATGACTAATAAATAAATGTGTGAATAGACACTCAGCAAGAGCTCAATGAGACCTAGAGGGAATTATTAATCTTTCTAAATTAAAATTGATAGTAATGCTTTTCAGTCTTCTGATGATGAAGCTCTGACTTGACTACAAGCATTCTGAAAACTCTTAGATTAATCTTGTTATTAGTATGGTGTTCTTTCCTGGTATCACAGGAGCATACTGCCATACATGAGTATCTTCCACAGCTTTCAGTTTTCCCATTGGCCCAGTTCAAACTGTGATCCTTTTTTTTTTTTTTTTTTGGTGTTTTCTAGGGTTATCTCAAACTGGGCGTTGTCTTTCTAGATCTGTGGTATCCAAAAGTGAACACTGCATAATGTTCCTAGTCTTCTTGTAAGAGCACTGGGATTTTCAAAGCACCACCACCTGGATTTATCAAGAAAATTTTATTTAACTGTGAGCCTTTGAAGAATCAAACACAAATATGTTATTTTTATCAGCCTAAATATCATGTATACCCATATTAGGGTAGGGTGACTAACTGGGCACCAATCCCCAACTTTCCTCCCCTGGGCACCAGCCCATTGCACAGCTGTTGGATGATACAAGGTAGTCATAGTGGTATCTAACATTGCCATAACACTCTGCAAATTTGAAGTTAAAAAACTTTTATTACTGGTGAGGATTTCTTTTTTTGCCCACTAAATAGGGATTCTGCAGCTAATTACCTCAGCTCTCTTTTTGGTTAATAAAGAGCAATAGGCATTCCAGAGGATGATTCAGTACACCTATTTTGAACACCCACCTTGGGAGGGATGAGTCATCACTGTGAGGTCCCCTTGTCTGTCCACTAACTATAGAAGGAGCCTAGATATCTAGTTTACACCCAGATGACTAAATCCTAGATGGCTTACATTAGGTGAGATGAATCATTCCCGGTGACTGCAGAAACAGATCAGTCTATTCCAGCAATAAGGAGGAGTTTTTGCACATCAATGTTCTTGTGCAGTTTGACAGTCGTGGCACAGCAGTCATCCATGAAGGGGGCACTCCCCCAAGTTATTCTCCTTAAAGAGAAGCTCTTGTGTGGCAGCTGCAGGCCCCAGTTGGGTCTAGATGGTGACTAGAGGGAAATCCTACACTTCCTCTCCTTTTGCTGACCAAAAGTTCAACTTTGTGCTTCATTTCAGGGAAGGGAAGAATATTGCTCCACTTCAACTGCAAAACCTGTGCAAGCAAGGACAACAGACTGACTGTAGGCCACCAGAGACCGTCAATGGGCGCTGTGACTGGGATGGAGAGACCATTGTGGAGAGACAGAGGACAAAACAGGCATATTTTGGAGGTGCTACTATTGTTGAGTTGGCAATGTAGTTTGATTGCACAGAGACTCGCTTCAGACTGGCCAACACTACAGCAAGCCAGTACAGGAGCACAAGGACTACAGTGGTACTATGGCCATGGAGGCAAGAGCTGAGCAGTGCAGTAACCTCCACTCCAAACCAGTGGTACAGATAATCACTTGCAACTCCTGCCAAAGTTGGAAGTGGACCAGCTTCGGATGAAAAGACTTAAAGGCTCTCCAGAAGGAGCCTGTCAGAACAAGTCAGGTTCCAAGGAACTAGTGTTGCATGGTGCTGATCGGTCAAACCCAAATAGCAGATGCAACAGGGCTCCCTGTTGCGGAGTTCTTGCACAGGCAGGGAGACTGCCAGAGGCTGCCTGTGCCAGCGTCTGAGCTCTGACCAAACTGCCTTATGCAACGCTGGCTTTTATGTAATATAATAACCAGCACTGCCTAACAAACACAGAGCTATATGAGCTTCTCTGCAAAACACAGACAGTTCTTGCAGCAGTCTCATAAAGGAACAATTTCCCCAATCTTACATGATATTTACAATTACAGATGTTTCCTGGGGAAGGACTGCCGATGAACTGGAGAG
Organism: Tringa tobata; assembly: GCA_033628505.1. NCBI lineage: Eukaryota > Metazoa > Chordata > Aves > Charadriiformes > Scolopacidae > Tringa > Tringa tobata. The sequence goes on along the minus strand of JAHREE010000279.1, from coordinate 23,619,411 downwards.
TTTAAATACCTGTAAACAATCCATTACTTAATAATACTTAAATCTCTGAAATTATTTGCATTGTTATGTGGATGCGTGGAGACATCTCCTCTGGGAATGTCTCAAGTGAAGCTAGTAAATTCACTAGCTGTGTCACATCTCAAGGCTCATCTGTGAACTTGCTGTGATTTCTGCATATTGGGGACTATCCTGACCAAGATGGCTAAGAATGATCTCTCTACTAAGTCATATTCTTAGAAAGTATCACCCTTTCCTGCAAAATATTTGGATGAAGTGACAGCTGAGAAGTTTACATGACTGATTACAACAGACTTTTTGTTTTTTTCTCTTGTGGAAAACAAACCATTTCTCATGAAAAAATGGCAACTCCCAAGACTTTAAGATTTGAAAAAAACTCTGCTTATCATCTGTATTTTCAAGTAAGGAATTTAGAATCATGAATACTTACTTTTTAAATTATCAATTTTTATGAACAAGTAGATGAGAGCATACTAACACAAGGAAAGAAAAACATGTGCCAACTTTGTCTGAAATGAACTGAAGCCACAGTAGGCTCCTTACCTAGCATTCACTGGTGAAAACCATTCAGGCCTGTTGGCTGCCTGCTCTTCCTGCTGCCAGTGGTGCTAACAGTTCACTTTGACTCAAGGATCCAGCTGCCAGCCAAATAATATAGCTTGGCTTTGAAACCAGAGCTTTCCTCTAGCTTGCGACTGATGCCCAGCTGCTGAGACCATTTGGAGATCCAGTGCTATATCCTTACTGCAGATGCTTGCTCCATGTGATGCAGCTCCCCAGGCCCGAGGCTGGTGGCTGGAGCATCCAGGGAGCCCAACCAAGCCCAACTATGTCTAAATGAGTTTAGATTTATCCTCACAGCGATGCTCTCCGGGAGCACAGAACACAGGAAGGGCAGGTACTGACCAGTGACTTTCTTATGGTCTTGTACAGTATCTTTGCACTAACAGTTAAACTGCTTTTGGCTTTTATGCCCCCGACTGTAGCAGCCTGAGGCAGCGTTAGCATTCATGCCTGTGTCTACGATGCAGCCACCTGCCCCAGTTTCTCTCTTCTGCTCATGAGCTGAAAAGGCCCCCAGCTCCCTGTCTCACAGCTCTCCCCTGGGTTCATGGAGTTTGATAACCTCTTGCTGGCTGCACGTAAGATCATCCCAAGAAACTGTAAGTGCAAGTCCTCACCTGGAGATTGATAGGTAATTGCCTATTTGCTCCCAGCACTGTTCTCTCACTTACTTTTCAGTCACTTACCATTTGTGATCTTAACTTTCTCCTCTGCTGTCCTCTCCCGTTTTCCCTCAGCTAATGTCAATGTCTCTTCTTTCAGCTCTACCCACTCCTCCTTCCCATGGCATAGTGACAGCTTACATCCCGAGCTGCAAATTTTCCACTTTCTCTTCCCAGCTTTTAAAAGAAGCCTGTGTGTTAAACGAAGCAAAGAATTCCATCATCATGATCTGCAATGAGAGTGCAAACCGCCTTGACTTAACAGTACCACACAGTCAGAAGGATGCTTCATTTATTTATTTTTTATTTTAAGTAACTAAAACCGCAGGGGGGGTGAAAGGGAATTGGTAACCTGAAGAGGTCTCTGCCCAGAGACTGTGTTGTGTTGTCTTCTCTACATTGTTATTCAACATCTTTTCCAGAAGAAGTAGAGTAACTGCTACAGAAAGTTCCTTCGGTTTAGTATTCCCACCCGTAGGCTCAGCAGAGCTGTGGGGAGAGCACAGCATACGTCCAGCGAAGCTACCGCGCTCGGCACCACGACTGTTTGTTCTGTGTGCTAATTTCCACCAGGGGCAAAATGCAATCCCGAGCCCAATCTAAACTCAAAAATATCTTTACAGTTATGGCGAAAAAAGGCACCGCAGGAAGCTTTGTGTTTAAAATTTTATACCAGTCCTTGTTTTAGAAGTAGAGCAAACGGATCTGTGACAACAACATCCCTCCCTTAAACAGATACAGGCAGCTCTAGTGTGACTTGGTGCCTGCCAAAGACTAACCTTTTGCTTCAGTTTTGCCCGTGGGTTGGTACAAGAGATTACTAGGTCCCTGCTCCAGTTAATTACCTCGCTGCCAGCCACCCGAGCTCTCAGCAATAATGCCCCGCAGCAGGAGAGCAAAGGCAAGTGTCGTGGATATTGGGGAAGGAGAACAGTGATTGTGACAGCAGTGAATGTAAAATAAGATCTTATGTGTGCTCCTCTATTTCCTATTACATTCCACTCTGCTACAAGTGTTTCTCCTTGCTAGCGGAAAAAAAAAGAAAAACAACAGAGAAGCATTTTAAGTAAATAAATAAACACATACATAATGTGCTGCTTATAGTTATTTACTGCTTACAACTCTATTTCCTCTTCCACTAAGATAAGTCTTCTAGTAGACGCGTTATCCACGCTATTTCTTTCAGTGTCTCTTGAATATGTACTGCTTCTTCACCGTAAAAATGTATTACTTAAAATTAAAGCAGATACTTTTTTGATGTATCCTGTTCAGCACCAGGTAGTCCAAAATTAAAAAAAATCTAGAAGAGATTAACTAGAGAAAATAGGGTTTGAAGAGACTGAAAGCTCACCTGGCCCAGCTCGCAGCCCCCAGGCACATTCAATTACACCAAAATGATTCCTGGAAATGTTTGTCTAACCTATTCTTTAAAAACACTGAAGATTGCAATTCTACAACTGCTCCAGGCTGCGTACATCAGCACTTCACCATTCTTATGATTAGTAACTCCTCTTTTAAGGTCGGAACTGCATTTCCATTTGCTGCAATTACTCCCTTTATTCTTGGTGTACATAGGGAGTAATTTACAGGTGTATGTAGGGAATAATTTACAACTGTCCTCTCTACCAAAACTGCTTGAAGGACATTATTGTGCCTTTTGGTCTTTTCCAGACTAAACAATTTCTTCCAGTCTTTCCTCACAAGCCCTGTCTCCTAATCCATCAGTCTTTTTTTTTTTCTCCTCTCCTTCTCTTTCTCCATTCCTTCCAGGTGGTCCACATCATTCTCAGAACTAATTCAGTTCAGGAAAAAAGTGGCATTCATCTCTGGGTTTAATTCCAGATTCAGACAACTACATTTATTTGCCTGTAATATATGTCTTCACAAGTGAGGAGGGCATCTAAACTCCTCCTAGTCTATGGAAATCTAATTAATCCAGTCAGTGGAGTCTAGAGAGTTATTCAGATCATCTTATAGTAGGAAGATTTAGTCAGCTAAAGAGCTCTGAGGATTCCACTGGTCTCAAAGCAGTTGCCTAGATGTGGATGTCCGGTGCCCTTTGAATATCCTGCCCAGTATCCAGCTATTGGTACAGAAGGGCAAGGTCTCCTACAGTCTCCATGCCACATCACCAGCCCCATGTCTAAGGTGCCCTGTGACATCTCCATGTGTACAGATGGCCCCAGATGATTATATCTAGGCAACCAAACAGCTCACATATAGATTCTTGCACTATAAAATCAAGGTCAGATAAAGATTCAGACCCTTACTGTCTAACTTGTCTTACTGTCTGACAGTAAGAGTTATACATAGCATCACAAGCTGTGCACACAGCCTATAATGATAAATACAAGGATGGTCATAATTTATTTGTTTACAAAAAATAAAAATATTACAATGTCCACAAATAGTCAGTCTTACCAGAAGAGAAGAATGGGTTTTTTTCATTCTGGTTATTATATGTTAATTTTGACAATCTGTGACAACCTGGAAGCAGAAAGAACTGCCAGAATCTAAAATTATTATTATTTTTATTATTCTAAACTGAGGAGGCGAAGTTGTTTTCTTGTGCAATAAAATGTGGTATTAGCTGGCTTTTCCATGTTTTAGTTTACAAGATGTGGGATGCTGTGATGGCTAAACCACCCTCCTCTTCATGCTTCACAAGTATATACATGACTTAAATGATTGCTTGCAGCTTCTGCTTTCACTCTAAAAATCCCATGTATAAAAATGGATGGCCTGTCAAAGTTTCATTCAATCTGGAAAAAAATCATTTCTCCAAGGGGTGGAAAGTAGAGTCAAGAGGATCATTTGTGGTAGTGATGCATATGACATAATGGATAGTGAAAGTTACTGCTCAATAAAAAGTCATTTTCTCTGGGCTGGAAGCTCCCTCCCTGTATCATTTTGGGTCAGATGCTCATGTGGGAAACCATAGACAAGATGAGTAAAATAGGGAGGATAGAAAGGAATTCTGAAGCTATGACAAGATCTCAAGCTCACTGAAAACCTGCAGAGCCCTTCTAAAAATGCTCTAGATATCTGCTAAGTGAGAAGAGAATGCCAAGGTAGGAGGGAATAAAGGTAATTTAGTAAGCGATCTGTTGCTGGGCCATCTGCGTGAAAATTCTTACTTTACTGACAGAGTATCAACTCTTTCACATAGATTTAATTTCTTTGCCCTCCTCTGGATATTGGCTTGGGGCAGTTCAGGTGGGATTAGCTATTTTCTAGGAAAGATGCTGTATTGAAGGCGCAGGGACTTGCACCCAGCCTAAAGTAACAGTGCAGTCCCTGTAGTGGTCAGGTTCCCCACCGGCCTTGCTCGCTCTCTCTCCCTGCAGGCTGTTGCAAGTGGTTTGTCCTCACTTTTTCTCCCTTCCTGACCTGAGAAAAGTTGGTCTTGTTTCTGCTTAATGCAGTATTTGTAGCTAGCCAGGCAATTCAAGTCAGTATTTTACTTCACCTTAAACAACTCATTTCAAAACAAAACGACTGCCGTGAAAAGCTAAGCTGTATTGACGCTTTTGCTGATGTTCAAACACTAGAAAGAAAAGGCAGGGCACAGAATTTTGGCTAAACATTTGCTGAACTAAAAAGCTTTTTCCATTCACTAGCAAGCTGATCAATAAAATTTAGCACCATGTTCCCGGGTGTCCCTGTGCACACTTGGATTTAAGTCCTCGGATGTCTATTTGACAACACTTCCTTCCTGACACATTGTGCAATGCTGTAGGTTAGCTCTAGGAAGACACTGCATGTGAAAATACCCAGTGAGACTGATTATATTCCTGCTGTTTAAGCATGTTCTCCTGAGGCATATTTAGCTACACTTTGAATAATGTTTCGGTTGAAATTACCTCTTTCTTTTTTTTTTTCTCCTTTTTTTTTTTTTTGACAGATGAATAGCAAGTATGTAGTGCTGTAGTAGTTCATTCTGTAAGCTTTTCAACAAGGTTGTAGGCTTTCTACCAACAGTGTTGTTTCTTGTATTTATAACAAAATTCAATGCAATGAGTGTATTAAATCGGTAACCCATGCTAGTAGACTTAGTACCTGGAAATGAAGAGTCTCTTCAATCCTTTTGCCCTTCTATCCAGAATTATATCAGCTACACACCACAAAAATGAGGGATATGACATAAAATTAGAAGCTGCCAGATTGAAAAGACATGTTGCTTTTTTAATTTGATTGCATAATTAATTTCTCTTTTCCTCCATTTTCTGCCCACCCCTTCCCTCAAGATGCTCTAGTGTTTATCAAATATGTGCTGAAATCAAATATATGAAAATATTGAGTCTACTCTCATTTGCCTACATATACATTGAAATGCAAACTTTCACTCGGAAGACAAAACACTCAGGGGACCTTCAAATGTAACATTTTCTGATGTTGATATTTTGTTGTTCTGTTATTGCTGTCCTGTATTAAAAAGGTTTAGATATTTTTTTATTAATTATGACTTTTAATGCCATAGTGGGAATTTATGGCCATGCAACGGTCCCCAGGAGCTGGAGTAAGAGGCAGAAGCAGCAGCAGCTACAACCCTCATCAAGTGGTGATATTTGCTCCCCCTGAGCCAGATTGCTTTTATTGGTCAGCAAAGAGGGCAGCAGTAGGGCCAAAAACCCATCAAGTTTGGGTTAGAGTTTCAGGCATTTCGGCAGCTCATTCACTGAATTTCACTGAATTTTTAGAGTTGGAAGGGACCATAGAGATCATCTAGTCCAACTCTCCTGCCAAAGCAGGACCACTCAGAGCATGTCAGATCATGTTACTCAGGACTGCATCCAGGCGGGTCTTGAAAATCTCCAAAGAAGGGGACTCCACGACCTCCCTGGGCAGCCTGTTCCAGGGCTCTGTCACCCTCACTGTGAAAAAGTTTTTCCTCATATTCAAGCGGAACGTCTTATGTTCCAACTTGTGCCCATTGCCCCTTGTCCTCTCACTGGCAACTACTGAAAAGAGTCTGGTTCCCTCCTCCTTCAGTCCGCCCTTGAGATACTTGTAGGCATTAATAAGGTCTCCCCTCAGCCTTCTCTTCTCCAGACTAAAGCTACAGACTTTAGTTACAGACTAAAGTCTCCTCACAAGTTAATGGAGAAGACCTGGATTTAGCTAAATCAGCCTGTAAGTAAGACTTCAAAAACAAAGGACTTGTGTGCTCTAAGTGACACAAGTCAAGGACTGCTTTCATCTAAGTTCATCTGGGGATTCAAACTTATGTAAGGGTTTTTAAGGTTTTGCATTATGGAGTGAACACTTGAAATTGTTAAAGACTGTTATTGTTACTTAAAAATAAATGTTTTATATGTTCCAGCTGAGAACAGAGTTTTCTGTTTCAAAGTCATAACAACGTGTCCCAGCCAAAGAGTGCAAAATGCAGTAAATGATCCTCTACTCTTCCTTAACAAGCACTTTGGGGTCCACTGGTAAAAAGTGTTACAGAATTCCCCATTGTTATAATTACTGTTATTAAAACTGTATTCAATTTAGATGCAGGACATAGCTTTTGAAGCAAAGCTATGGCTAAATAAAAGTGAATTTATATTATCCCCAAAGCAGTTGTAACCACATCTAAGCAAGATATCAACAGTTGAGGCTGTTAACTGTGTGAATACACGTTATTTTTGCTCAAAAACATTGCTTGTCATTTTGTATAAAGAAAAGTAAGTATTTACATTACCTCCAGAATTTCCAATCACTATGTAATCTGAAAATAGTTTCCAGAATCTCCTGGAAAGAAAAAAACAAATGTATTCCAAATTATCAAGAAAATATAGGAGATTTATGTTGTGTTTTTAACAGGGGGTGGACTACTTCCATCAGATTGTTCAAAATATCCATAATATAGCTGTTCTTAATTAAATGACTAAAACTGTTCCCTTCACTTTTGCCAATGAAGTCTCGAGTCCATCTTCTGCTATGCATAACTTCTCTTCTCTTTTGGCTGAAGTCTCATTTTTGTCATCATTATAAGAAACATTTACTAATAAGATCACTTTCTTTGTGTGGGCAGACATCTGTTTCTAATTTAGTTCTCGAAAGCCAAAGCCTGGCAGAGTCTCTATCAGCTTACAATGATGTGACAGTGTTCATCCTATTGTGCTTCACAGAAAGGATCTTTCTAAAAGTTTAGTACATTCAGATGTATTAAAAGTTATAATTTTGTTAGTTTCCGATGCGATGGTCTCACAGTAATATCACTTTTTGGACACCTTTTTGTAGAGGAAGAGGAAGATATTCTTACTGTGTCACTTATTCTGTTTGGTATACATTACCAAACAATAACATTAAAACAATAACAATTACATATTTCAATAACATTAAAACTCATGTCCTATACTCTGGTGCAAAAAAGGTTATGTATATGTAGCAGGAGAATATGTATCTCAGCAGAAATTAAGGAAAAAATGACATAGACCCTAATAAGGATGCTACGGGGACAGACATATATATTCTCTGGAAACTGAAAGACTTGTTTCTTATTCTCTAGCTCACATAGTTATTTATTAAATTTAAAAAGTAACTAACTAAATAAATGTTTTCAGAGGCGGAGAAGTGAGGGTGTGATTAAGCAAAAGAAATATTGGTATCTCACCAACAAAGGAGGTAGATAATCATTGTAAGGAAACCGTAAGGTATGTCCATCCCAGTATAGTGCTGCTGCTTTGATCAATTTTGGATATTACTGTTCTCTTCCTGCTATTCTTTTAATTTATTTCTTGTGGTTATTTGACGACATCTTGGGACATCAGATATGGGAAACTCAGCTGAGCTGCCTGAACAGAGGTATTCAGTGTTCTTAGACATCCACATGGGCCCCTCAGGGGGTGCTGCAGGATGTTCTGGAGACCTTCACCCACCTGCAGCAGATGGCAGATGCCAGGCAGGACACCAGGAGCAGCTCGAGTGGCACTAGATGCCCACATCTGGGGACCTGAATCAAACCCAACATCTCCACAGGTTTCAATAGCTCTGTCTTTATTGTATGGTATGCTGGTACTTGAAAGAGCCACCCTGGCATTTTCTATGACTAGTAAAAAGAGGTTAAATTCTTTCTATCTCATTTCTTTAAAAATATCGATTTCTAGACCCATTTTTACTTATGGACATGGTTCTGGTCTGGTGTTTTTTTTTTTGTCTCTCACTGATATACTTCTGTATTATGCACAAATATTGACAACACTAGACAACTCTAAAAATACTATCACAATAATTAATACAAACAATTCGTTAAATTATAATTAACAACCTTTAAAGCTTGATTGAGGAGGGTTTGCACTACATTCAAGCAGAGGAGATTTCTTGAGGTTGAATGCCTCTGGATAAGAGGTCTTTCAGCCAAGCAATGCTGAAATGTAGATTGTGTCAACTTTGTAGTTAGGAAGAGCAATTTAATCTGCGGTGTCCCAAGTCTGTTCATAAACACTAAATTTACGTGAAAGAAATAAAAGCAGTTTCAGTAACATGCAAATAAATTGGAATCTGGAGGAGCTGAGAAATCAGCTTTATGATACACATTGGCTTAAAGATGGTGCAAATGGTTTCAGAAAAGCTATGCAAAATGTGTAATTATAGCATTCTTTAATGTACATTTCCCCTTCTTTATTTAGCAACAACCAAACAAGAAATTTTGCTTGGATATCTAAATGATTCTTCGTTCTTATCTGAATAGCTGGGTTTAGCTACAGTAACAGCCGTGGCCAAAATCACGGCAGTTTTTAAAAAAAAGAAAAAAAACCCAACCCTTGCATAAAGGATCAAAAGCAAAATGTAAAATATATTCAGTCTTTTCTAGGTCAATTCATATTCTGCCCTTATTTTTAAAATTAACATAATTTCTATAGCAGCAGTCCAGGGAATTCCAATTTGCAAACACTGTTACTTCAAATTTCTAGCCATTATATTCTGATGCCTTTTAAAGATGGTATTTTCTGATAATCAGTTTATTTTCATCAGTAACTTGTTGATTCAAGCAACATTAGCAATTTTGTTACTAAGTGAAACTGGAATAGAGTAAAACGTTACATTTACTGTCATTTCAAGTATTTTTTTCCGCAAAGGAAAAAAAAAA
>JAHREE010000279.1:23573324-23605215 GCA_033628505.1 Tringa tobata | reverse complement strand
GTGTATAAGAGACACCTCCCCTCCTTCCATTTATTATTTACCTTTTCCTCTGTTATTTTTATTTTCCTTGTTTATTTTTTTACTTTTTTTTTCCTTTTTCCTTTCAAAAGGCAAAAGCTTCATTAGACCCCAGTACATCTTTCTGTTTCTGGGAAAGGAACCTTCTAGAGCTGGCTTTTGACCCCAACACTTTTAGCTGTGGCTCTCCATAGCTTCCAATTAGCAGTAGATTAGTCTATAAGATTCTGAATATAGGGCATAAAAATCCATATCCAAAGGCATAGAAATTGAGGCCTCAAGAAAATACTAAAGGTGTAAGGTTAATATAAAATTACTAATAGGAGCAAAGGAATAAATTTCTTCGGCTGAAAGAATTTCTCCTTTACTCCTCAGAACACAAGGGACACGAATTTATATTACATAAAAATTTGAAAGAAGACTGAAAAGAGATCAAAAGTTGAGAACAAGTGCATCTTTTAATACTAAAGTACTGTAGATATCTGGATCTATAGTTCTATACAAGTATTGGTATGGTTCGCTGTGTCTGGATGACTCTTTAGAGTGCAAAGTAGTGCCTCTAGTACCTGAAGAAAGCTCGTCTTTGATTAGAATGACAGAATCATAGAAACATAGAATTGCCTAGGTTGGAAGGTAACTTTCAGATCATCTAGTCCAAACATCAATCTAACACTGATAAAACCCAATCTGAACATGTCACTAAGCACCACATTTACCCATCTTTTAAATAGCTCAGCGATCCCACTGCTTCCCTGGGCCCCCAGTTCCAATGTTTGACAACCTTTTTGGTGAAGAAATTTTTCATAATATCCAATCTATCCAATCCACCTCCTCTGCTGCAGCTTGAGGCCATTTCCTCTTGTTCTATTGCCTGTTACTTGGGAGAAGAGACGGACCCCACCTCCCTACAACCTCCTTTCAGGTAGTTGTAGAGAGCGATAAAGTCTCTCCTCAGCCTCCTTTTCTCCAGGTTAAACAATCCCAGCTCCTGCAGCAGCTCCTCGTAAGACTTGTGCTCTAGACCTTTCACCAGTGTGCCCTTCTCCGGGCACACTCCAGCACCTTAATGTCTTTTTTGTAGTGAAGGGCCTGAAACTGGACACCATATTCGATTAAGCTATGGGGAAGTAAACCCCAGAACAATGAACCCTCCTAGCACCTAACAGTAGAAGGTACATGCCAAAATGTGTTTGTGTATTCAAATGTTTTATCTTAAAATCTTTCTGTAACTGAATCAGAAAATGAACATGTTTTCTAAATCAAATACATGACTGAGTACAAGATTTGGCTCCTTTTTTACCTTTATTCCTTCCACGTCCTACCTCTGAATGTTCATGGGGCCACTTACTGGGCAAAAGTTCAAGTTACTGCCTTATAGTAACTTGGTTTAACATAACCATAAATAGAAATAAATGCTCCCAAATTTTGGAGGGTAATTCAAAGTCTTCTACTAACAAGTGAAATATCATTATGATAACACTAAAAGAAAGATGAAAAGCAATGCAACAAGTTTATTCTGACTATGCCCACTTTTCTCCAGTTAAAGAAAGAAAAATATTATTAAAAAAAAAAAAAAAAGGCAAATTAGTACCTGGAGGACACTTGAAAAAGAAAGGAATGATGAATGTCATTTAGAATTTCCTGCTTGATTTATCTGCAATATTCATAAGTGTGTGTTTATCCCTAAGCTTTGTCTAGGATCAGGCAATTAATTAAACTAGAGAAGATCTCAAGCAGGGAGAGCTGAGAGTTGTTAATAGCGTATGACTGATAATCAAATTTGGCTTTGCTGTTTTTCTTGGGACACATTCCTCTGTTTGCACTTCTAAAGCACTAGTAAGATGTGAGATCCATGGCTGAGCTGTACAACATGTAATAAGCAGATCCAATTTTTCAGAATTTGAACAATTACTGGTAGTGGTAGCGTTAATACTTCTCAGCTTTAGCAAAAGGATGATTGCACCCCAGCATATCTTCATTGCTTTGGGCATATGCACACAAAGGCTTTTATCCAGTCCATTTTACTTGAGAATAAGAGAGGAACTAGGTGACTTTTGCAATGAGAGGTCAAAGCTGAAAAAATAATAGCAGAAATGGTAAGACAGGACAGAAACAAGATCAGGACTGGTAAAAACCTTAAGTGTGGGGATGAGACTTGGCTTCCAATTGTCACAGAAAGTGGCAAAAAGAAGAGGAGAAATCAAAACATGGCAACAGGAAGGAGAAGGTTTCAAGAACATCCTTGTAATTTTGGTAAGCATCTTTCAGAGCTCCCCAGCCAGTTACAAATTCCCCCACTTTGGGGGCACTTGAAACTTTGAGACTGTAGTGGCTTTGCCTGTAACAGGAAGAAACTAATCAGTCCTCACAAAACTAGATGATTTCTACAGCCCAGATCAAATACTGGCTTGTTATCCCAAGCGCTGGGACTGCAATCTTGTTTGGTGCTTCTCTAGACTGCACCAAATCAAAACAGGCTCCATAACGTTCTTCTGGAAATACATATTCAGGCAGGATTTGACCCCAAACTTTGATACTGCAGGACCTTTTTTCCAAGCTTGTTGTTCAGAGTTACGTGTCTAAGTCACAATCAAAGCATTTAAATTTTAGAACTTGTCGCAATATTTTGAAGGAAAGATACACATGATGTATTTATCTCTCTTCGTTAGGCAGTTTGAATCCATAGGCTGCCATTCTTAACAAAACCAGACCTCTCTCTGACCGACCCATGGGAATTTGTCTGGTTTCAGTGGAAACCACTACTTCTTGGCAGTAACTTTTTGCCTGGTGGTCCTGCATGTCTCATGACACCTGAAATGGCTGTTTTTTCATCAAAATGCAGTACTTGAAGTGCATTAAAATCCCCCTGGTTTCCATTTATACTGGTAATTCCAACAAAGGCAGGACGTCAGACTGCTGCACTGTCTAGATTCCTGAAAATGCAAAAGAAATGCTTATTTTAGCAGATACTCCCCTGCGTAGCTGTTTATGCACTAGGCAGCTATACAGCCTATATACACTTTGGGATGTAGTCTGAAAATTAGAGATAGATCACAAATGAAGATCAAAACATCTGAAACTCAGACAGATAGATCACAAATGAAGATAAAAACGTCTGAAACTCTGTGCTATTGCTGTAAGTGGAAACCAGCCTACTCTAGCTTTATTAAATTCACAGATCTTAAAACAAAAAAACAAACCCTTTTCATCCAGCATCTTTAAAATGTATCTTGAATGCATTTTATGCCATGTATTTTTATTCCATTACAAAAAAACAGACCACTGTTTGTTTTCTGCAGTTGGAAATGTGATCAGCCTTTTCCTGTCTAATGGTCTTAGAGGTTTACTTAAAAAAATAAAGCAGATACGAAGTCAAGTAGTCTTTTTGATTGTGGGGGTCACTTGCATTCCTTGTGCATTACAAGGGCAGAGCTGCTTTCTAAATTTGGGACTCACAAGACCACCAAACTTTACCCAAAGTCTCCTTAGGTAGTCAACAGAAACTTAATTGTCTACCAGCTGAAATGACAGAAACCTGTCCATTTGCCTGCTTTTGTGGGATTTCCAGTCCAATAGAATCTGGGTTGAAAAAGACACCTAATACATAAGTAGAGAAATTACCAATTTGTGAAGCCTTCTGAGACTTATGCATAAACTCGGTTCTCCAAGGAGCTCTGCAGCATCAAAGACATAAGCACACTGACAGAAGCTGCACAATATGGGACTTGAATATTTCATTTCAAGGCAAAGGGAAGTAGTTCATGTGGTAGCTCTGTCACTAAATCACTTTCTAAGAGCAGTACTTCAACTTAAAGACATTTCCTAATGGAAAAAAATAGTCTGGACTGGAGCAATTTTTGTTGCATTGGATATGCAACAGGAATAGACAGAAACTATTTGTTACTGAAGCAAACTTACTTGCCATTCCATTTTTGCTGGAGTAGGACTGACCATTTATAACAACACAATGAGATACTTAGTGGCCTAACTAGTGAAAAGGATGCTGGGTGATACTCAGTTGACTAATCTTACGGACATGCAATAACATTACATTTTTTGGGTGACTGTATAAAAGTAAATACTTGGATGTCAAAATCAGATGGAAATCAAATAGAAAGAGCTAAATGGTTAGATGACAGTAAAATCAGTAAAGCAAACAAAATTGTTTTCCCCTGAAATATTTGTTATCAACCAATATTAATTATTGAAATTCCAGTCATTAAGCTGAGAGACTATGTGCTTTTGTACCTTTCTATGAGTCTGTCACTGAACAACAGCTGAGTCAAGGCCAAATTCTGTACTGAAAAAGCATTTCCCTTAAATTTTCCTGCAGGGAGAATTTCTTCAGCAGTAAATACGAGCCTGGCACAGGACATCTGCTTGTTTTTCAGATAGGCAGAAGAGCTAATCCATACACTACTTTGTAAGTGAAAAGCATCTCCCCACTCATTACCCCACAGAAAGCCAGAGCAGAGAAGTCCACAGATAAAGATGCTTGGATTTAGGTATCTCTGTGCAGGTATCTACCTATGAGTTAGATGTCTAAGCTCCTATTATAATCAATGGAGATATTGAGTTCAATTCAGTTGCACATTAATAGGTATCTAGGGCATTTGTGGTGCCAAGGCCATCCCACTTGGCCTCCAGTGGCCATTTCGAGTAGGCATGAATGTCCTGTACAAACTGTGTCATCCTCCAGCCCTGTGAAGATGTCTGTAATATGCAACCTCTGTTTGGAAAAATGAATCCAGTCCCAGGCCTGCATCAAGATCAGCAGGAACTTAGACACCTAACTCACATGTAGACCTCTGCAAACTGGATCTCAGCCCACCTCGCAAAACACTTCAGTGCCTGCAGTACGGAGATCAGTCCTGCTTTAGGGAAAGAACTTGTTTACCTAAATATAGGCACCTAGCGCCATTTGCGAAGCTTATCCATAACACCTATGCAACACTCGTAGGTACGACACAAGAAGGTCTTACAGAAGACCTGCAGTCTTCTGGAGAAGCACTCAGATGCCAGGCAGGATATCCTACTGCAGGGTGTTCTCAAATGCGTACATACAGTAAAGGAATCCCACCAGAGCTCTTTGCTTTGTATGACCATAATTCCTTTTCTGCATTTTCTGGTAGTGGCTGAACTAATTCTTCTTCCTAGATAAGGTACCTGTAGCAGGTGGCCAAATAAAATTGCGAGGAATACGTGCAGTTGTGTTCCTAAACTAATGATGATGTCTCTTCTCCTCCGACATTACTGCAGAGTGATGGCAAGTAAATGTATCCTCTGTATACCTGGCACAGTTAGCACTGACAACTTTAGTCCTGGCGAAGTTAAATTGGTATGCTGCCCCTTCCCTCTGTGCTTTCCATACTGAGAAAGCAGAGCAGACAAATTACTGCAAAATTTCACAAAGTAGAAAACCCACAGTTATACTTGTACAAGATTTTTTTTAATTGATTTCTGCTGCCAGTAAGAGGTACTGAAATCAAGTTTTGCAGCTCAAGGGAATTAGCTAAAATAATTTTGTCTCTGATGCCAGCATATGAAATAGTATAATATTTTCCATTCAAAATTAGGAGTCATATGAAGAAGATGACATATCTTTGACCTTCCTGTGTGGGCATGATCATCTAAATTTCACATCTGTTTGTCTGAAAGTAAAGGGCAGTTCTAAGCCTGGCACATATACCTTGTCTACACATGGCTGTCATGGTAGCCTGAAACGAATATAATGAATTTAATTTGTTAAAGAATCAAGTCACTTCAAAGACAATTTGCAGTATGAGCTTGCTCTGGGAGGCAAGGCATAGCATTAATTTCCTCTCTCATAATTGAGAATTCCAGAATCACTAGCCCCTAGTATTGAAAAAAAAACTGTACAAAAAGATAAAGGGTGAGAGCTTTCAAGAGACAATTGCATGTTTGGGTTTTGGTCCTAATATCTGTATGTATGTAAATTGTCTCTAGACGTTTAGCAATACCGTATTTATTTTTCAACACAGTTTTCCAGTTCTCGTCTTTCTCACCTGGAATATTTTGGTGGCACGAGAATAGCAAGGGTGACCTTCCACTTAGTCATATGAGGTAAGATCAACATTGTTCATGAGTTTTCATCCTTCTTTATATGAGATTTTCCTGGACTTGTACATCATACTACTGATCAAAATCCTCATTGTATTCACACATTGCAGATATTTAGAATAAACTGGTCACAGGAAGTAAGGTTGAGAAGGAACTTTCTCTTCTCTCCCTCCACTCAGGCAGGGAGAGATTTATCTCTAAGCATCCTAACCCTAAGAACTAAAAGGGAATGATCTGATAAGATCAAGAGGACACATCCCACATACTGATTCCTGATCACAGACACATGGTATTTAGCATTACTTTATCTTCAGTTCTGTCCAGCAAAAGTAACAGCAGTAAATCTTAGGTACTAAGATGATTTCTCCAACACCTTCTGTTTCTGAAAGAAATTATGAAGTGAGGGACTAGTCATGAAATTCCATGTACACTGGAAACAGAGTTGCAAGCACAGCACTGCCCAGGCACTGTTATGGGAGGGCACCACATGGAAACAGACAGAATCCAGCCATGCCCACCTGCCCATGAAACCACCAAAATTTATTTCTGTGCTTTCCTCTCCATAAAACCCTTCTCATACACCCAAACACCCATCCGAAAAACCAATTTGTAACTAATGAATGTAATGACTGAGGTGTATTGCATCTCCACAGAAGGCTTTCAAGTGCATCTCTCCATCCATTGAGGCACTCAAGGAGGGTACCTTCACCAAGCACTGAAAACCAAAATGGAAATCCATAGCAGCACCCTGTGATACACACCTTTCTGTTTGTAACCACTGGCTTTGACACAGCTCTTCTCACCTTGAACATGGTCCAGAATGACAACCAACAGCTGAGAACAGGATTAGCTACTTGGCAATTGAAAAGCCCCAGAAGTGGAGATTTAGAGTAGCTTCCTTCAGCTGGCCAGCTTTGAGAGAGATTTACTGGCTCCACTGCAAGAGATAGAGTGACTAGAAAACTCCTGGGATTTTTGTGTTATAGGTCAGGCTGTTGATGGATTATTTTCTGCTTTCTTTAATTTAACTATAGTAGCAATGAATTTGCTTATCTCTTTCCTTTTAAAATTCTGTTTCTCATTCTTTATGAAAACACTTCAGTGACAAAAAAAAAGATAATTTGCCCTCATCTTATATCTCTGTCAATGCCTGCATTTCAGTCATCTAAAACAGGATAACAATTCTGATTTTTAAAAACTTTCTGTGGAATGGAGAAAAATTAGCATTTGATCCCTGAAAGCAAAGCTTTTTACTGGACTTGAGAGCCTAGAGATCAGCACCCATTACTGAGAACAATAAGTTCAATACTATTTTTATTTTTTCACATTCATTGCACACTGCATAGAGTTTTGTTGGTGCAGTACATGAGTTTATCTTCACAATGTACACATTTGCATCACCTACGTCTTTTAGACTTAATGCCAATAAGGTGGATGAAATCCTGCGATACAGTGAAGGTGACATAAACCAACTTTAGGATCCCTCTTCCCCCAGATCTCTGGTAGTCCAAGTACTTTACACATAATTTTATTGAATCTCATATTACAGTTCTCATATGAGATTACAATCTCATATGACAGAGTTTCCAGCTCACATTGTATTTTCCACTGGTACCTTATTTGTACCACGTATTTTTTTCCAGCTGAGAATTTCCTGTGAGGAAAGGTGCCCCTGCAGATAAATTAGCTAGCTTCTATCTCAGCTTTCTACTCAGGTCCCCACACAGTAAGGAAGGCAAAGGAGAAGTAGGGGGTAAAGGAACATTGTCACAGCAACATTTTTACTTGGCCTTGGATCTGCTGTAATATCAGCTAGAGGAGCAGTCAGCCCTTCCTCCAGTCTTGACTTCTTTGTGAGCTGAAGATACAAAACACTTCATTGTTTTTAGAACTTTAAGAATGGGAAAAAATAGGTCATATCAACTATAAAGGAAGAATATAGCTAGAGCTGGTATGAAAGAATTCATTCCACCCCTGTAAGGTGGATGGTAACGGTATGTACAGAAACAAATATTTCAGAAAATTGGTTCATCTCACTATTCTGTTGAACCCTATCCAGACCATTACAGCCCTGAGACAGGTCTGTAACGAAAGCAAGTGACATCATTGTAGTTTAAGATGTCAGGGTAATAAATGAGATTTTAAATAGGAAACTATTAACAGGTTATCAAAGAGATGAAGATGGGCTCTGTTTTAGCTATGCTGTGACCACAGCTCTGAGTGGAGGGAAGATAGTGGGTTAAAATCAGTACGGCATGTCTTTTACACATACCATGTCCTTTCATTCAAACGTGCACACAGAGCTGCTGCTGAAGGAGCTAAATTAACTCTTGAAATAGATGAGAACAGATCCCTATTGCCCTAAGCTTACAACAGTCGCAGCACACACACTATGTCTTGTGTAGCAGGCTCAGTGCCCTGGCAATATTATATTATTCCCTTCATCTACTGCCACGTTTTATTGTTGAGATCCCTGGCTGCTGGCGATTTAGGAGCACTAATGAAAACACTGAGTTCTGTCCTGGTCATACAGAGCTAATTCCCAGGCCCTTCATTTTATATTTAAAAATTTAAATTTTTTTTCTTACCAATTAACTTAATTGTTTCAGTTCCTTCAGTTACTTAATTCAAATTTCCAAAAGCCCTCAGAACTGCCAGTGGTAAAGTCAGTTCTACCAAAAATGGCTTGAAAGAATACCACATTTTTCAGGTGACAGCAATGAAGTTGATAATGGCATGCACAGGTAAAGTCCATCAAGGTTGGAAGTAATGTTACAGGACAAATAAGAATGGCTTGTGTAAATACTTAGCTTTTAGTTTGAAAGCAGGGACAGGCCTTTGGAGAACAGTAAGGTTTAGAAAGAGAATAAATTACTGCTATATCCCATCAAGATTTTCAGCCTACCAAAGAAACACAGTATGGGATAGGAAGGTTCTGCCATTGACAAGAGAGTCTGTGGAGCTCAGACAAAATATTGGTACCACTGCAGAATAAAGTGGCTGTGATTGCTTCATAAAGAAGGAATCTGTTTAATCAGTGAGCTAAGGATTGGCCAAGTTTCCTTCTTACTATTCCTTCCTCAAATCCTGTTGCATTTTCCAGGCCTAAAGTTCCTCCCATAAATCATTAAAAGCCTGCATTAAAAATGCTGTCTACATTGTGTCAGAGAAGAGAGTTATTGGATTTCATGGTAGATTTGTGCTCTTGAAGATATTTCACCCTTAAGGAAATCCAGGTTGTTAATTTTTAATATTAGAAGTTCCTTTCAGGCATGTTGTGTTTTCCTGTAAACAAGCTAGAACACTTAACTATCTCACTAACTACCTGACTGTATTTTTCTGAGGCACTTAATTTAAAAGTTCTATAAAGCAATGACATGATGCTTGAGTATTTTATTATGCACAACATCTTTTCAATAAACGACACCCTAGCTCATCCTGTAGAAACAAGCAATATAGTAGGTTAAATAATAAATGTTAACAGCATGAGTCAGAAATTAAACAGTAAAGAAATAGATAAAATAAATGTTAAAGGTCTACGTGAGGGGGATTGGATCCCACTTTTTTCTCTTTACGTCCTTGTAATCAAATACTCAGATTCACCTGAAGGAATATGTACAGTTTCAGAAAAATACAGCATTTCTCATCTTTAATGAGATGATTACATTGACGAGATGAACTTTTAGTAGGAGGTTTCCAAAAGCGTGAAGGGGAATGGGAGACAGGACACGTCCAGCCACCAGTGGCTCAGAAAATCCTCCTGAAATATCTAAAGAGTGCTTTCCTCGTGTTACCTACTGTGATTAAAGATAGCAACTGCAGGTGCAACATCAGTAGTTGTATTCAGGACAATCGAGTGGTCCCGTCCTCAGGTCAAGTGTTAAATAAAGGCTCGAGGTTTGTCTGGCACCTTGTTGTTGATAGCTGACAACTTTGCCCTATCAACCTAAAGAAATAACAGGGAAACCTCTAGAAATCCATGCAAGAACCGCTGTCTCCACTGTGAAACTCAAAAGACCAAATCCAGTGCCAGATGTGAGGCTTTAAACTTAAGAGAATGAAGCTTTAAATGAAAAGAGAATGAATTTCTCTGAACTCCAACAGATTGCAGACCAGTAAACATATCATTCAGCAGATCTAAGGATGGCTCTTTCACAGCTGTTGCTGTTAACATAAAGTAGATGATCAGTGCTGCGTAGAAACAGTAGTCCTGCTCTTTCACATCTCTTTGCAGGGGGAAACCTTAAACATACTGAAAATAATCTAACATTTACACCAAGAAGCTTAATCTACAAACCCATGTAATTAATTAAAGCTGAAAATCTGATTTTAGACAACCTTGAGAGCTTCAAATCACACTCAAATATGATTTAAATTCAGAGGATCCACCAAGACTATCAGTTTGAACTTCAGATTTACCTGTTTCTATAACAATAATCCATAATGATGCAGCTGTAATTCAGTGTTCTGCACCTATTAGGAGGCTGTTAAACTGTTAAACAGAAAATGTACTCAATGATATAAATGTCAAGTGAGATGTTTTCCCTGCTATTTTAACTACATCATCATCAAAAAGAGAACTGCAAAATGTTGAAATATTTATAACAGAATTCTATGAAGTTTACCATCAAACACCATGACGTTAGCCTCTGGAAACGCTGTCTTTTTGCAAAACCATAACAATGTCAATCCCTATATGTAGGCAGGTTCTCAACTTTCATATCCCTCCTTTCTTCCACTTCCCCCTCCTCCTTCACCCTCCAATACTGTTTCCTCCCAATCAACCAGGTTCCTCTGCAGTAGGTAGGATAGGATGCTCTGAGTAGGTGCAGCTGCAATTTTTGCCAAAGTCATGGTGTTTGGGAATTTGGGTGATTGTGCAGACTGCATCTCCCTTTAATACATAACAGTCAATTATTGTCTTTCATCTCTATCCCTAGTTTTATATGAAATCTCTCTGCTCAGATCCTCCTCTGGACTGGCAGCAAATCATTGCATATCACACTAATGTATGGGAATGAGACGAATGCTCATTTAATCATCTATTAAGATTCCTGGAACAGTCGAATTCTGCTCTTGATCCTTTCACAGGACAGATATGAGCTGGGAATGAGTCTGGTTTATGTGACCACTGATCTCAAACAGCCAAAATGGAAACGTACAGTGATTTGTACATCTCAGTGTTTTCAAATCCATGAAAAAAGCAGACAAAATTTGTCACTGAAGAATTGAATTAGATTTCTACTTACAGCTGAAGGTCAGTTTCCTTTCTGTTTCTGGATTTAAGAAAATAAAACTGTAACTATCACAAGTCAAATGGACAAAAGCAGATAGCCATATTTGCAGTTACATCTAATTATGCAATGTTTGAATGCAGCTCATATTATACCGCATGATCAGATCCATCTTACAGCTACCACCTAAGCAAACACTTCACCTGCTTTATTGCATGGTTTAAGGTAAAAGGAGTAAGTTAAAGATAGTTGAACTGGAGCTGGATTGGTAGCTGGATGGAGAAGACCGGTTGAGCTTTAAAAGCTTTACTGGTTTTTGCCTAATTTTTCACCTCTCTTAGTCACTATTCATGCTACTTAGCTGGTTTCTCTCTTCTCCCAGGATAAACAAGGCATTCTTGGTCCTCTTCTTTGAAAGAAAGACCTTGTGTTGTGTAGCTTGCTCTGGGCTGTGTCTCACCAAATGACATTACGGGGCTGCTCCACGTTACTTCTGAACCTTCTGCACTCTTACTAAGGCAATAAAAGTTTAGGGTATGTGACAAGGTAAGTAATTTGTAAAAACCAAAAACATATGGCATCTTATTTGTTATCATATTATGAAAAAAATTCAGATGTGGCAAAGTTTAATTTCATCTGCTAGACCCAATTATACCAAACTGGAAATGCATCTTAGGAATGGGTTATAAGATGAATTGACAGAACCATTTTTTGCTGTTGTGTTACCCTTTCACCTCCCTGTAACTCATGACCTGTATTCTCATGAGAGATGAAAACAACAGTGAAAGGAAAGAAATTTAGGTTAACACGGAAGATAGAGATCAAATGTCGGAATCTTTTTCTTAACCAAGAAGGGATTGAATTCTCATACTGTTTTTACTACATATAAGTTCTAGACAGTTTCTGAGTATATTCATCTCCTTTTAGATTTTGTAGGCTATTGCTACATTTGAGAGTCCCTGAACTTTGGAATCTGCTCAAGAGACCAGGAACAAGAATGCTTCCACCTTGCACGGTGCAAATCCTCACTGTTCTTGTCTCATGACATAAAATTTTGATACTACTTCAGCCAGTCAGCGGAGATTTGGAACATTTGTGAGATGTAGCCTCAGTGACTTCAGTCCAACCTTGCAAATAAACAAACATGATCTTAGGGGTCAATATCATGGCTAAATGGATAATAAAGAGGGATGAATATAGGTCTCAATTTGTTTCTCAGTGAAAGCAAAGAGATTTGCCAATGCCCTGGTTTAACCCCAACTGGCAACTAGGACCACACAGCTGCTCGCTCTCCCCCCGGAGCTGGGATCAGGGAGAGAACTGGAAGGGTAAAAGTGAGAAAAACCTTGTGGGCTGAGATACAGACAGTTTAATAGGTAGAGTAAAAGCCATGCACACAAGCAAGGCAAAACAAGGAATAAATTCACTGCTTCCCATCAGTGGGCAGGTGTTCAGCCATCTCCATGAAAGCAGGGCTCCATCCTGCTTGTGAAGGATGGTTACTTGTGAAGACAAATGTCATAAGCCCGAACACAGGTATGCAGTAGGTTCAATATGGCTGGAACGTGCTGGCCCTGCTTCACATTATGTGCAGTCGGTCTGCACTTCTGTGTATCAGTAATACATGTTCTACGCACTGTGCTATGGGGATGCTTCCCACAGGCACAGTGAATCTCAACCAAATTCATGTCCTTTCCCATTCTGAGGGCAGCTGCTGCCATGGCTAAAGCAGCTCAGAAGAGCCTCTGAGCTGTGAATCATAGAATCATAGAATTGTTTGGGTTGGAAAGGACCTTTAAGATCATCAAGTCCAACCGTTAACTCTGCCGAGTTACCAGTAAACCATGTTCCTCAGCAACACATCTATGGGTCTTTTAAATTCCTCCAGGGATGGCAAATCAACCACTTCCCTGGGCAACCACTTCCCTGGGCAGCCTGTTTCAATGCTTGACAACCCTATCAGTGAAGAAATGTTCACCAAGAGGGTGGGACTGTCCTTCCCAGGATAACCCATATCTTCCCTCACTACACGAGCAACACTGAGGTATTAGAGCATGTTCAGAAAATGTCAACAAAGCTGGTGAGGGGTCTAGAGAAAGAAATCTTATGAGGAGTAGTTGAGGAAACTGTGTTTGTATAGTCTGGAGGAGGTTGAGGGAAGACCTTTTCACTCTCTACAACCATCTGAAAGGAGGTTGTAGAGAGGTGGGGGTCGGTCTCTTCTCCCAAGTAACAAGTGATAGGACAAGAGGAAATGGCCTCATGTTGTGCCAGGGAAGATTTAGATTGGATATTAGGAAAAATTTCTTCACTGAAAGGGTTGTCAAGCATTGGAACAGGCTGCCCAGGGAAGTGGTTGAGTGCCAGAAAGGAAAAAGTAAGAGGAAACTTCATGCAGAGTTTAGGTCACAGACTTGGGTGAGGGAAACTAAGCTCCAAGTGCATCTCACAGAATCACAGAATCATGTGGGGTTGGAAGGGACCTCTGGAGATCATCTAGTCCAACCCCCCTGCCAGAGCAGGNGTGACTTCAGTCCAACCTTGCAAATAAACAAACATGATCTTAGGGGTCAATATCATGGCTAAATGGATAATAAAGAGGCATGAATATAGGTCTCAATTTGTTTCTCAGTGAAAGCAAAGAGATTTGCCAATGCCCTGGTTTAACCCCAACTGGCAACTAGGACCACACAGCTGCTTGCTCTCCCCCCGGAGCTGGGATCAGGGAGAGAACTGGAAGGGTAAAAGTGAGAAAAACCTTGTGGGCTGAGATAAAGACAGTTTAATAGGTAGAGTAAAAGCCATGCACACAAGCAAGGCAAAACAAGGAATTAATTCACTGCTTCCCATCAGTGGGCAGGTGTTCAGCCACCTCCATGAAAGCAGGGCTCCATCCCACTTAATGGTTACTTGTGAAGACAAATGTCATAAGCCCGAACACAGGTATGCAGTAGGTTCAATATGGCTGGAATGTGCTGGCCCTGCTTTGCATTATGCGCAGTCGGTCTGCACTTCTGTGTATCAGTAATACATGTTCTACGCACTGTGCTATGGGGATGCTTCCCACAGGCACAGTGAATCTCAACCAAATTCATGTCCTTTCCCATTCTGAGGGCAGCTGCTGCCATGGCTAAAGCAGCTCAGAAGAGCCTCTGAGCTATGAATCATAGAATCATAGAATTGTTTAGGTTGGAAAGGACCTTTAAGATCATCAAGTCCAACCGTTAACTCTGCCGAGTTACCAGTAAACCATGTTCCTCAGCAACACATCTATGGGTCTTTTAAATTCCTCCAGGGATGGCAAATCAACCTCTTCCCTGGGCAGCCTGTTTCAATGCTTGACAACCCTCTCAGTGAAGAAATGTTCACCAAGAGGGTGGGACTGTCCTTCCCAGGATAACCCATATCTTCCCTCACTACACGAGCAACATTGAGGTATTAGAGCATGTTCAGAAAATGTCAACAAAGCTGGTGAGGGGTCTAGAGAAAGAAATCTTATGAGGAGTAGTTGAGGGAACTGTGTTTGTATAGTCTGGAGGAGGCTGAGGGAAGACCTTTTCACTCTCTACAACCATCTGAAAGGAGGTTGTAGAGAGGTGGGGGTCGGTCTCTTCTCCCAAGTAACAAGTGATAGGACAAGAGGAAATGGCCTCGTGTTGTGCCAGGGGAGATTTAGATTGGATATTAGGAAAAATTTCTTCACTGAAAGGGTTGTCAAGCATTGGAACAGGCTGCCCAGGGAAGTGTTTGAGTGCCAGAAAGGAAAAAGTAAGAGGAAACTTCATGCAGAGTTTAGGTCACAGACTTGGGTGAGGGAAACTAAGCTCCAAGTGCATCTCACAGAATCACAGAATCATGTGGGGTTGGAACGGACCTCTGGAGATCATCTAGTCCAACCCCCCTGCCAAAGCAGGTCCACCTAGAGCAGGTTGCACAGTAACGTGTTCAGGTGGGTTTTGAATCTCTCCAGAGATGGAGACTCCACCACCTCTCTGGGCAGCCTGTTCCAGTGCTCTGTCACCCTCAAAGTAAAGAAGTTTCTCCTCATGTTTACATGGAACTTCTTACATTCAAGTTTGTGCTCATTTCCTCATCTCCCTCTAAGCATCATACATTTTACATTACATTCGCAGTGGATGAAGGCAAAAAGTGTCTGGGAGGTGGAATGAGAGCTCTGTGTCTTTCACCTTCTGAATGAGTGCTCTGATCTTAGGCTATTATGCCAAAGATGTTCACCATCACTGTACAAATACAGTGCCCTATAGACTGCATGAGAAAAACAGATACCTAAAATAGGTGAACAGTATTTTCCCTCTGCACATATCAGAGAGAACCTTCTCATTCTATTGACTATGTAGAGTGCTTGCTTTAGGAGGCTTTTAGGTGAAACAGTGCTTCAGTTTTCTTCACATCAAGTACTCGGTTAAGTACATTGGGTTGCAGATGAACTTTCAAACCTTTCCCAGTAATGCTAATCCCCAAGCTCTCCACCTCTGTACCGGCTTTTCTTCATATCACCATAGATCTAAAGACAACATAACTGGAGCAGGCGTATCAACGAAAAGAATCAATGTATGTAAATAGTAAATATTGAAATACTAAATATTGAAAAAAAAGTCTGCTTGTGCAAATTAGATCACTTCACTTTTTTTCTTATTTATTTATTTTAACCTTGCTCTCACATATCACATGTTCTGTCCTATCAAAAGATATTTCACACAGCACGGTAAGATGGATGCAGAGTTTTCTCATGTAGTCTGAATGACAGTATGACTTGGCCTTTTTATTGCTCTGTATGTGACAAGTAAAACTGCAGGTCAAATGCATCTACAAGGGAGAGATATTTTAATTTCTGCCTTACAGTTTCTAGGAACTCGGAGTAACATTTAGTTAATGTTTCAACAGTGCTTTGATGCTCTGAATTGCTAAATTAGTGTGACACTGCAGTGTTTCTATGAAGCCTTTTCATGCAATTTCAGCATGTAACACTAGCCAGCACAGAGAATTTGGAAAGTTTGCTATGTCATATGAACCCAGAACAGTGATGCTTCTGAAGAACTAGCACACTGTTATTTCTTGATAACTAAAAAACATTAGAGCTGCCCTTTTCTTATTGCTTTATCACTCCTTAATCCCTTGCCCTGATGTTGTTCCTGTTTAACAGAGTAATAGAAGGTACAGCTTGAAAGGGGACATAATGGGGTGTAAATATATTTGATATTTTGGGAGAAATTATATGAGATCGTTACTAGTGTCCTATGGGACCTGGGATTTCACGTCTATGTATTTTGCTATGAAGCCCACCATCTGCTATAACATTAAGCCCCAATGTCTCAGCTTTTATTTTAACAGAATCAAGAGGAAAACCTTCAAAAAGCCATAATGAGAGCACCAAAATTTACCAAGCATTTTCTTCCTGTGTATTTTGAATCTTAGAATTGATTGGAAGTTCTGATAAAATATTTTTTTCCTGTTTAAAGCATTCACATTGTTTTCCTACATGGATTCACACCTGTCTAGCTTTACATATACTCATTCAGCAGCCTTTTTCTTAGTGAGGGTGCTACAGGGTCTCCTTTCTCTACCCAGAAGACACCTACAAGTCTTACAGACAATTACATTCCTCTACTTTTGACTCAAATCCAACTGAAATGGACAGTGAGTACACTGTTCATAAGTTAAGGACAACCAGACAGCGATAACATAGAATCATAGAATGGTTAGAGTTGGAAGGGACCTTAAAGATCATTGAGTTCCAACCCTCCTGCCATGGGCAGGGACACCTCCCACTAGAGCAGGTTGCTCAAAGCCCCATCCAGCCTGGCCCTGAACACTTCCAGGGATGGGGCATCCACAACTTCTCTGGGCAACCTGTTTCAGTGTCTCACCACCCTCACAGGAAAGAATTTCTTCCTAGTGTCTAAGCAAAATCTTCCCTCTTTCAATTTAAAACTGTTACCCGTCATCCTATTGCTCCACTCCCTGATAAAGAGTCCTCCCAATCTCTCCTGTAGGCCACTTTTATGTACTGGAAAGCCTCTATAAGGTCTCTCTGGAGACTTCTCTTCTCCAGGCTGAACAACCCCAGCTCTCTCAGCCTGTCTTCACAGGAGAGGCGCTCCATCCCTCTGATCATCTTCATGGCCCTCCGCTGGACCCGTTCCAAGGGGTCCATGTCCTTCCTGTGTTGAGGACTCCAAAGCTGGACACAGTACTCCAGGTGGGGTCTCATCAGAGCAGAGTAGGGGTGCAGAATCACCTCCTGTGACCTGTTGGTCACACTTCTCTTGATGCAGCCCAGGATGCAGTTGGCTCTCTGGGCTGCCAGTGCACATTGCTGGCTCATGTTGAGCTCCTCATCCACCAACATCCCCAAGTCCTTCTCCTCAGGGCTGCTTTCTAGCCATTCTCTGCCCAACCTGTATTTGTACCTGTAATTGCCATGTCCCAGGTGCAGGACCTTGCACTTGGCGTGGCTGAATTTCACGATGTTTGCATGAGCCCACCTCTCAAACCTGTCTAGGTCCCTCTGGATGTCATCCCTTCCCTCCAGCATAAGCCTGATTCTTTAAGAATCAAGCTAAGAATGTTAGTACTATTTAAAGTTGCACAAAACACTGTGAAAATATGAATACTATCAACCAATTAAAATTCTTCCCTGAGTCAGCAGAAAACTCAAACCAATAATTAGGAACTTTGTTTCCTTGCAGATTGTGTTAGTAGGAAAAAAAAATGTGATTCTTTTACAAATTTCAGACTCTTCTTTCCTCTTCAGATGTCCTCAATGTGAAGAACAAAATGTCTAACTTTCCTTTGATCTCTTCTGTAATGCAGTTATGCATTCAAAGGAAAAGTAAAAGCTCTTTAGTCCTCTGAAAACTGATATTGCTAGGACATATACAGCAAATGGAACTGAATATCAATTTGATTAATACAGAGAGGATGGTATGGACTGTGACAAACACTTGGTTCATTAGAGTCTTCTTCTTCATGGTTAAACGTTGAGCTGTCAGTTTATCACAATAGAAAAAATGGACTCCTCCTTTTCCTGAAGTGTATACTAGTTATTTATCATAAAAGCCAGTGTCTTAACTTGTATTCACAATGATGGGGAAAAAAATGACTTTCAGAGCACTTCATAGTTAAGCATTAACAGTAGAGTATTTCTTTGTAGCCAGAAATTAAATAAATATATTGCCACATCTGGGAACATTCTGAAAGCAGTTAATGTTTTTATTTGTAGTTGGTGCTAATGTAGGTAATAAAATTTATATGTGAAAAATCATTTAGGTATTTTGATACTTTTCAAGTTTCCACTTAGGTGTCCAGTTATACAACACTACATGCTCACCAGCAGAAGACAAATCCTGAGCATCAGTCCCAGATGATTTACTAGATTAGGGAATTGTGCAGTACCACTTCATTCTCTGCAATAGCTGTAACACTGAGTCTCTGTAGTATTCAATAATCAAATCATTCATTCTTTTATTTATTCTAGAATTGTTAGTTCCAACAACAAGACTGTGACATTCATAGAAATGCCATTTCTGTGACACCACAGTTCTGCAACATATTACAAATTGCAGCCAGCAGTTTTCTGAAAATGTCAAATTTCCTGTTTCTGCAACACTTGCAGACTGAATTTCAATGTTAGAGATGGGAAAAGCTAGCCTGTTTCTCACATGTGGAAAAAAAACATCACTAGAAGCAACTACACACTTGTCTGGTAATCTGTAAAATGTCTTCACAGTTATTAGCTTGTTTGAAATAGAGAAGAATTCTCTGGTTTGGAACTAAATATTTCATAACCAAAAAAGATTTCTTGGATGTAACACAGCTAGACTGACTGCATTCAGTGCTTTTTGTTCTAATAATGGTATTTCCATTTGGTTGAATATGAACATTTATGCAAATTTCCTATTTTTTCTATATAGGTCAGAGAGTTGGATGCCTACCTAATGAGCGCAATGCTATTTGAGTGCAAAGACCTGTAAGAAGCCTATAATGGTGTTTTTCAGTTGTTCCTCCCTCTCTTCTGCAATGATAGGATTCAATAAAACTGTGGCTTGGTTACAGATCCAGCCTCCAGACAGGTACTGACTGACTGATATCTTTGTGCCCACTAGGTACTGTGCCAGAAACAGCAATGAAACCCAGAAATGAAATGAGAATTGACCTTCTGCTCTTCCACATAGTTTAACTTCTGTTAAGGCTCAAAAGAAAAACAAAAACAAAAAGAAAATGGAAAAAAAAAGGAGAAAAAAAGTTAACTATCATAAAAATAACCACAGGGAAACTCTGGAAGTTACTGTTTATGAAAGAATTACTAGCAAGAACACTTGAACTTGACTGTTTGGTTAAAATGGCTAAATAGTAATCAGCATGTAAGATCTGAGACACTTGAGATCACTCCAACATTTATTAGATGGTTATTAGATTTGGAGTCAAACATCTTTTAAAGCTGTACAAAGGAACATAGACTTGTTATGACGTCCTCTCCAATCTTTCTGTGCTCCCTTGGGATTTTATTTGCAAGGACTGAGAGACTCACAAGTCATCTTATAATAACAGTGCTATTGCAATGGAAAAAAACTCCATAATTCTACACAATCAGTCCAACATTAGGGCCTCTGTCCAGAAATTTGGGGTGTTTTCTTTAGATTGTAACAAAATATTTAGGAGAATGGTTTAAAGACTGTACTATTTTTATGTTGCAAAATATAAGGATGTCTTGGAAATAAAGAATCTGTCTTGTGACATTCTAGAGAAGCAGTGAGATGAAAGAGCAGGATTTAAGCTAAGGATTTACTAAAAGTAAGAGACCATCATATAGAGATCTTATAAGTGAGCAACAGAATATTGCTGCCCTTGCCTGACTGGACTTGTCTTACATCCTGGGACTCATGTTTATGAAGATTATTATACTGTTTCAGATGGGTAGAGTTTTCCACATCTTTAACATACTGCTTCTTTCTATCCTACATTGTATCAAGACAACTTCTTCCCTAGAGTATTCCTGACCTTGAAAATACAGCATTGTTTACATCAATGTCTTTTGATCCTGAACAGCATCTGTCAAGCTAAACAAGTTAAGCTCCATAAGTCTGAGACAGCAGCTCTAGCTTTTCAGATAACACAGGATTTCATTCACTCTGAAAAATGGGATTATACCTAATCCAGTTTTGCATCAAGCTAAAAATAAAAGGGCCCAAATGCATCGGTTCTTTTTTCCTTTTGACAGCACAGTTGAGCGACAGGCTTATTAATTTTACAGATATGGATCACCTGGGGCCTGACCACTGAAGACAAATAAAAGTCTGCCTGTAACATCTTTGGACTCTTTGGGCAGATACTTATTCTTTCTTCTTCCTGCAAAACAGGGATTTCCCTCTATAGATGTCTTTTATTATCAATAACCAACTGGTTGTATAGCTTTACATCTGTACCCAGCTGAAATACTAATCAGGGAAGACAGAAACCAAAATACTAGGCTGAATTTGAATGGTTGTGAAAGTATGAAAGAAATGAACTTTAAATGTGTGTGCTGGTGCTAGTAGTAACTCAATAGCAGCTGAAAGGAAGACTTAAGGTTCACAACAAGGCACATAGCCGGGATCAGTGCCCATCAATATGTGAAAGCTTTGGGGATAAGTTAACAGCTTGAGCAATATAACATTTGAACGCTGACTGAAAAAGAGGGAAAGTCAGTTCATACCCAGAATGCTTAACAACTACTTAACTATGATGGATGATGATGAAACATAGGAATGAAAAAGATATGGCTACTGACTCCCTCATGTTTATCAGTATCTGCTTTAAAATACTATACAGATTTAGGTGCTCCAATAGGTCTGATAGCATTTAGCAATGAATTTACTGCTGACAGAATGTTCAGTGGCTGTTAAAACAATTCAAAGCTTTATGCTGTTTGTCTGTCTGGTAGGCAATGTAATTTGAAAGGATTCTGATTATCACTCATTATTTCAATGCCATTTTCCCTTCTCTCTGTACTCAGTATCCTCAGATTCTGTTTTTCATTGTGACTGGTCGTGACTGGTTTTGGATTGCAGAAATATGAACTGGAGTCACCAAAGAGTTTGTCTATAGATTTCACAGTGGGCTTAGGTATGCATTGTTCATTAAAGTTATTAAAGGCAGAAGTCATACGCAGATAGGGGAAATGCAATGTCTCATCCCTGTGTACAGACCAAAACAAAGAGGGAAGAAATAACTGTCATAAAATTAGCAAGAAAGAAGAGCTATGTGTTAAATCCATCTCTCCTGAGTTTTAATCCGTTGCTGTCCCCACAACGTTGTCTTTACTCTGAATTTGATATTCACAATTTCTACTTTCATCTCAACAGATAGCCTTTCTTCAACAAGAAGATCTGTACAGTGTCATATCTGCCAAAAGTCCTGTGCTATATTCTTTCCAAATCTGGAGCTGGTTTTCCTGGGTTTGTGCATCCCCTGAGATCCCAAGATCTTCCTTTTATAGTAAAAGGCATTTGGAAAGTGAAAATGCCAGTCGCTGAGAATGTTCTGAGAAAGGCAATTGCAGTTCAAACACGTTTCTTTGAAGGCCTCATGAACCATAGCTCTTCTGGCTGTTTATGACTTTCTAAATCTATTTTGCACTGTTGGAGATAAGAGGGATCATACTTAATTCTAATATGATTACTTATTTCTGGGAATAAACTGTAAATGCTTCAGCCAGTTTAACATCCATCATCCCATCTGTTTACCAACATAGTTTTCCTTAAACATGAGGTCTACTGCTCATGTCCATTCATGGGCTTGGTAATCCATGTTTTATCTGACATCAGAACCTCTTAGTGGGCCTGATTGACGTTGGGTAGCTGTGGGAGTGTGAATTCTCCAACAGAAGAGCTTTCATGATTACTACTTGCCATGGATCAACAAAACAGAGGATAGGAAGATTCCCTGGGGCTTAGTATACAAACTGGGGATGGGGCCACTGCTCTTCAGATAACGAAAAATGGCTCTGTACCCTCTCCCTCATCATGTGGTATCCCATGTATCCATTGCATAGACAAAACAGAGACAGCCTCTGTCTTGTCATAGACATGTCTGCTACCACAAAGTAATAAGCATCTATATCAGGGCACATACATGACTAAAGCCTATGTATATTCACCTCCCACAAACGTATATGCATTATTATGTATATGTATTATACCTTTGGGAGATGCACTTTCAGTAATAGGATGAAGGATGGACGAGCTCCATCAGTCCTTGGCTGTGTTTGAAGGAGCTTGGGAAAAAGAGGAGCAAGAAATGAGCTGAAGACTAGGCAAATTATGCTGATTAATGATATCCGGCTGTGAGACCAGGTTTATATTCCTGAACTACACTGCTGAGTAATTCCTATAAACAAGAGGACCATAGCACTATGGAACTTAAAAACTGAACAGAAATTAATTACTTCAGCTCAGCTTTTCTTCAGCAGTTTATTGAGCATTCACGCAGAATTCAGCAATTCATTTTCATGCATACACATACATACAACTAAATAAATCTATGTACTAATCAAGCTTTTAATTTACAGCAGATAGAACAAGAACAAAATAAATTGCTAGTAACTATAGGCAACTTGTGCTTATACGGAAAATAGAGTCCTATCCTCTGCTCCCTGTGCTGCCTTGCTAACCAATCAAAACTCAACCTGTTCTCAAGTGGCAGAATCCACATATATTTTAGTGACTTTCAATACCACAGCACGTAAGATTTAAGTGAACCTTTACGGGTCCCAAACCCACAGTTTTATCTACACACATGTAAAAAAGTTCCTTTAGTGGGAAGAATGCTTTATGTGAAAATCTGCAAGTTGGGTGAGCTTTTAATGTACTTCCTGATAATTGATGGGCACCTGAGAACATCTAAATGTTTTTGTGTATCCTGGTACTTGCCTTTTTTTTTCAAGGTTTTTGGGAAACATCTGCACCTCCACATAACAGAAGACCAGGGAATTGCTGAAGCATTGGACCCCTGACTGTCCACATTGTCTAACTTTTTGGTGGGTTCCAACCTGGGTGGAGGTGTCCAGGTGCTGGCAGTGGGGGCTGGCAGGGATAACCTCTGTGAGGAGAGGCTGGGGTTGCCCACATCAGAGCAGATTTTTGTGTTTTTTTTCCTGCAGCCCGTGCATGGGGAGGACACACTGGAGCACAGGAAAAGAGTGAGGAGGAAGGAGCAGCAGAGAGAAGCTGCTATGCACTGAGCATACCCCACCACCCCCAGCTCCCTTGTACTGCCCAAAGGTGCTAGTGAAGCTTGGGAAAATGAGAAGGAAAGGTGTATTTTTAATGTTTATCTTTTTGTTTTCCACTACCCAAATTAGTAACCAGATATTTTTTTCCACTGGCAATAATTTACATTGATTTGCCCCAAGTTGAGGCTCTTTTGCCCACAATGGTAATCAGTAAGCAATCTCCCTGTCTTTGACTCTACCCATGACCATTCTCATTCCTGTCCTTTGTATTTCCTCCCTCCACCCTCTTGAGGGTGGGGGGCAAGAGGCTGAATGTGGGCTTGGTTGCTAGCCAAGGCAAACCCACCATAGAGTTCAAAGCCTCAGAAGGAACAACACAGGAGCAAAAGAGATGAGAGGCATCACCAATGTCCTAAGTCCCTGAAGCAGCAGCTGGTTCAAAAAAGACACCCATGTGAACCAATGAAATGCACCATGGCCCACACCAAAGAGGAAGCTGGAAAACCAAAACTAAGAAGGCAATGTTCACTGCCAATTAGGCTAAGGATGAAAGTCATTTTGACTCCAAATCTGATGATGACATTAATCCTCAACATGTGAACAAGACACAAGCCACATTTCTCAGACTTTCAGTACCATGTGGAGAGCTAGCACATCTGACCAACATCCCCTCTCTGTCGCCATTGTTTCAAAGGAAGATGAAAAGCACTTCCAGAAGCCAAAATACTCATCAAAGAAGAGGGGAATAAAAGAAAAAAACCTCCCCGGCCTTTGCAATTCAGAACCAAAAGCCTGTTGGCTGAAACTAACACAGTAGGAACAGGATACAACAAACACAGTCACAAACAGAAGTCAATTACTTTTGACTCTTTTTCAATATACCATTAAAACAAATAGCGAACCATGGCTTACATTATTTAATTGCTTTCAAAAGGCTCTTAGGCATGACACTGATGAATGCTACACAGGTCCTCTGTAACATAAAGTTGTTAATTCTATGTTTAAATATTTCAAAGATGTTCAGCAAGGAGATTAAGTATTTCAATGGTAACAGGCAATTTATTTGTTCTGATGATACTTTAGTTTGACTGCATTTTAATTTCAAACTCTTGTCAGCCATTGATTTTCTTGTGATACCAATAAGATAAATAAAGCTGTTAACCAAATGAGACTTTACTTATAAATCAAAATGTGGGTAAGAAACTTCAGGCTTTTTGTGTTTGCTACAAAACATTATCAGTGCTAGAAAGAATCTCTATGAGGTTTGCTTCTAATAAACACTAACTAGAATTTAAATAAGGACATAAACAATAGCTCCCAGAGAAGGAGCTTTTCTATAGCAAAGGGGATGAATGGCAATTCAAAAATATTTCAAAAATAACAATAACTTGGATCATGGAAGACTTATTTTAACTTATCTTTACTGGCCAAGTACACCATGTATTTGCATTGGTAGAGGGATGACATCTGCCATTCTTACATAGAGCAATATCTATCTCATTCTCCACATTTTTCAGTCTCTATTGTGAACAGAGTATGGTACTGCTCATAATGGAGGTTACTTTTTATAATTAGGGGTGGAATTAAATCTTCTGAGGAATAAACCACAGAAAATAATAATGATCTCAAATGTTCAGAAAGTTGAAAACATTTGATTGCTTTGGGAAAAAAATAAATCAGTGTATTTGAAAAGAATAACAGGATAATCAAGCAAGTCATGTTTTACTATTGCAGTCTAAGAGCCTTTTGGGTTTCCAGCACAGAAGGCAATTTGTGGATCATCACTCCATTATTTGTGGAAGCAAAAGGAAAAAAGTACTTTTGTCTAGAGACAATAGTCTTGATTCTGATGCTTTTGAAGCAATAAAAGTATACGCAAGTCTAGTTTATTTTTTTGCCTTTTCTACTATAGGCACTGTTTTAGAATCCCAATTTACTGCTTACAAATACTATTTGCATATATCAGTTCAATAAACAGACATCTGGCTGCTGAATCTGCCTGCTCCTTTGGAGATGCCAAATGAAGCTTTTAGAACTAGTAAATACATGGATATTACACTTATAAGATCCACACCATGGCAGGTCCTCAGAGTTCATAAGATTTGTCATTTGTGAATAATTGCTTTTGAAGCGGAGGTCACAAACTGAAGCCAGAAATGAATTGATGCTGGCTATAGTTTGTAAACAAGACTCCTTTGCCATGCTAACTTGATTGTCCCTGTTGTTATTTCCTTTGGCTTTCTATCAGTTTCGTTCAATTAAAATAACTACAGAGAAATTAAAAGACTGATTGGGTTTGGGGTGACATATTTTCTCATATTAATCCAACACCTTAAGAAAACAGTCTAGGGCATTCAAAATTTTCTGTCTACCTCTGGGGATGTAACTTTATGTTCAAAGGTATAATGTGCTCAATGAATATGTAAGAAATTACTATAGCTTTTTATTTCATTAGAAAATTGAGAAGTAGAACAACTATAAAAGCCTGCTCTCTCTAAAATTACTTATGTTGGTCATCCATTAGCTAGATTTTTATAAAGAAAGCTGTGGTTATGGAACTACCTAGGTTTGTCAGACCTTTGCCACATGCAATATTCCCAGACACAAAGCTACAAGCAGTCGGGCAAAAGTCACTTGACCAGTAGACAATTATTAAAACAAGATAAGGCCAGTTCAGGCCAAGGCAAGTACAAAAAATCCTGAGATCTTGCACTGCCATCTAAATACAAAGCCTGTGGCCTTTTACTAACGGTGACACAAATCCCATTTACTGTGGTACAACAAAGGAAATTGGTGGGAACAACAAGGAAAATCAACACTAGAAAGAGGATGTAAGAGAGAGAGTAGAAATGGCTCTAGTCTCTCCTAAAAAGGAAAGGTTCTTATAACTGTGGCCACTACCATGTCATGTCACTTGGAGTTCATGAATCACTTCAGGTACTGTTTTTCAACAGCAATCTTTTAAAAAAGGTTGAATGATTTTATAAAGATGTTGCCAAAGTGTTGTAGTCTCTTTCAAAGTAACATGATGAAGATGAACAGGTGCAAGCCTGTGTTTGCAATAAAGATTCTGTAAGCCAATGACAAACTGCTGCTTTACAATATGCATAGTTTGTTGGAAATAAAATAATGAGCTGCCTTTATTTTTTTTTTTCAAAACACATCAATGCTTTTTGTGTAACAAAGTGTTAGAATCTGTAGGTTGAGAAAGGATTTTTCATTTCACAGGGGTTTCAAAAATAATTAGAATTTTGCAGTGACCTGTTGCGGTCAAAGATTAAGGTTATGGAAAACTAATAAAGAATTTTTTTAGGGGGGCAATGAAGTAATTTCATGCAGGCTTATAGCCTCCTTGTGTTTTAATATCCTTACTTCTGAATCAGTTTTTCACACTGGATCTTGAGAATTCAATGTTCTGTATCTGCTTACAGGAGCTCTCATTGGCATAAAGGCAGATTTTATGCAATGCTCCAACGAATACCTTTAATCATACAAGACAGTGGTGTTTGGTAGATCTGTGATTAAACCTGATAGGAAATTTTACATTGTAGATGTATTTTGTTATTAAATGCCAATTTGTCAAAGTTAATTTGTTTAAGTTCTCTTCTCTGGAGAAGAGATGGGTCTAGGGAGACCTTATAGCAGCCTTCCAGGGCCTAAAGGGGGCTTATAGGAAAGACGGGGAGCGACTCTTTGTCAGGAAGTGTAGCGATAGGACAAGGGGTAACAGTTTTACCCTAAAAGACGATAGATTTAGACTAGGTATTAGAAAGAAAATCTCTACTGTGAGGGTGGTGAGACACTGGAATGGGTTGCCCAGAGAAGCTGTGGATGCCCCATCCCTGGAAGTGTTCAAGGCCAGGCTGGATGGGGCTTTGAGCAACCTGCTCTAGTGGGAGGTGTCCCTGCCCACGGCAGGGGGTGTTGGAACAAGATGATCTTCAAGCTCCCTTCCAACCCAAACCATTCTATGATTCTATGATTCCGTGATTCTATGATTCTATAAATAAAGGCAGCATTTTTGATAAAATGCTTTGGAAAAATGTTTTACAATTTAAATTGCCCAAAATTAGTTTGTGTTTTTTTGGTTTTTTTTATTTTACAACTATTTTCTTTTTAAGGCTCTACTGGGTCATATTGAAAAAAAGACAACACATGAATTATTTTACAAAGTAATGAAAAAGAATAATGAAAATCAAAACAAAAGAAGTGTTGATTTATATTTAATGAACATTTTTAGACTGCTGATTCATGAGCATTTTTTGGCATTTTAAATATTTAATCCCTATTGAGAAGAGGAGCTTCCTGTGATGAGAAAACATTTTCCTCCCAGTTCTATTCATGAGTGTCCACTGGGAAAATGCAGTAAAATCTCAGATATATTGCTTAACGAACTTGGCATTTCTCTGGGAAAAAAAAAATAGGGAAAGATGTTTTCTAAATCCAGTTATTATTAAAATTTTAACTATTTGGCTTTCTTTTCACAATAAATAACCAGCCAAACCATGCCAGTCTAGACGACAGTCATCAGCTTTGCTGCTGTTCTATCATCTGCTGCAGGAATCTGCTTCTGATTCATCTCTCAATTTGAGCCACTGGGTTTAGGTCCAGTCAACTTGGCTAAATCTTCACTTTCTTAAGTGAAGTGAGGCCAGTTTGGGAAGCACCTCTGGTCTTTAACAATCAGTGTTAGCAAACTACACCAAATTACTTCCAGTGAAGTTCTGCTCCAAACTAAGATGCACAACAACAACAAAAAAATCTTCTTTCACATATTTAAGTTTTTTAGACCAAATGAAATTTATTCTGCATCCTTAATGAGGTATGCCATCATATTTAGGCTGAAAATCAAAGTCTCCTATGTCTCCTCAGTAATTAATATAAGTGCCAAGTAATCATTTCCCCCTATCTGATAAAAGTCAAGTAGCTTTATTTAAATGCCAGCAATCATCTTGCTTCCTGCTGTCTCCTTCCTCACAACACATCCTGTCTCCCTTAATGCACAATGTCAGTCAAGATTTTTGATTCTAGCACAGCTACATTCCATTTCTTGGTTCCACTGGGAGTTCTTCATTCTCCCCTCATTCTCTTGGAGACTGAGATTTTATTTGGTCAAAATAATCAAAATACCTCCCGTTTGTCTTTTTTGGTGGTGAATTCATTTGACCTCTTCTACCCTCATACAGAACCAGTGGCCCCGTAGACCTTGCAGCTCTTTGGACAGCAATGCAAAGATGAGGAAGTAGGTATCCAGAGATGGCGTCTTTTTTACGCGTGGCTCAAAGTATGCTCTGATACATATGCTCCTTTGGCTTCTCTCAAAATAACGAATTCTCACCCCAACCCTCGCTCACCATTTTACAGGCATTCACAAAGCCTCCCGCAGTGAAGGCACAAAAAATATGGCCATTCTAGTCTCTGATATTTCAGAATGATACATGGGTTCAGGACCCTTACATTTTTAATTGTGGGGGATAGGAGTAATCTGTCTTGTAGCTGTTTGTATTACCTAAGCCAAAATAGTATTTCAAGTAAATAAGCACATTCTCTAACACTTAAAAAATAACGATGGTCATTA
This sequence comes from Tringa tobata, assembly GCA_033628505.1. Lineage (NCBI taxonomy): Eukaryota > Metazoa > Chordata > Aves > Charadriiformes > Scolopacidae > Tringa > Tringa tobata. The sequence continues at coordinate 23,576,072 of JAHREE010000279.1, read as the reverse complement.
TTTATCACCAACACCTTCAGTGTTAGAAAAGATGCTCTGCCCTTCAGAAAAGAAATAGACTGTGGTCCCAAGCAGCAAACACCAACCTGACTATGACATTTTCTAGTGCAACTCATAAACAAAAGAAATGCGGGCAGTTGAGCTGTGCTGATGTTGTGATGACTTAGGACTGTCTTCTATTACATGTGCTAACTCTCTCCAGTGTATTTTTATTCTGTATGTATCCATCCTATACAATACTACACCATGTAGAATTACTTTGAACTGGTACATCTGGAAGAATTACTCTGGAATTTGAAGCAGGGGTGAGTGGTTACCCCTGGGCTGATTTTTTTTCTGCTTTTTTTGTAACTCGGGCTAGTCTCCCTGTGTGCCACCAGCAGAACTGTGTAGACTGAGGCAGCACGGCTCTGTGCCCAGTGTTGACCTGTACAATGTACCAGTTCCAAATGAAAGAAACGTATGGCATTGCCTGCAACGTATTACCTGCTCATGACTGTAGCTCGTGCATTAAATGTTAGATGGAGACAGAGAGCGACTATTAAACCATAAGGAATACATCATTCAAAAGACCTCTGAAAAACGGAAAAGCTGAAGAATCAACAATAATTATTTTAATCACATTTGACAAATTTATATTCAGCCTCCAAGATACATGTATGCTTTAGCACATATGCTCCTTTGGTTGTGTAAAGAACACTGCATTTCTTTAAAATGCAAACTTTCTATAGTTTGTTTATAATTACTAGAATTATGCTCCGCAGAACAGCTGTGTGAGTAGTAAAATGCTGTCACAAATGCAAAAAATACTTTTCATTGAAGTACACTTAAACCTATCCATTCAAAAAATCTAATGTGTGAAAATGTTCTTCAAAGCTATAGCCAAATGTCCACAAGACAGAGAAAAGTCAAGGAGCTTGGGTACATAGAGACAAAAATATATACAAGATGCACTTTAAATTCAAAGGCCACACTAGAATACCAAATAATTCTTTTCATGGGGAATATTCACAGAGCTGAAATCTTACCTAATTCATGGTGGTAAGTCAGTAAGGTAAACATCAACTTTGGAAGCTTTTGAAGGGCCCACATATAGCTGTTAGAGGGAAACTGGATCAAGCCAGTGAATGGGAGGTAATACCTCTGGTGGAATTTAAACTGCCTGAATATGACCTGCAGAGCATTTCTAAAAAAGCATCCAACTGGTAACATTTTGATCACAAATGTACAGACTTTACAGAAGCTTTGCAAACATCAAACCCAGTATTTTCCAAAGATGTACAAAGAGAATTTCACACTATTGGGAATCAAAGATCATGTTGGTGAGATGAAAAATCTGGTGGTTTTAAGAGCTCTACCTTTCTAGCATCAACCCTAACCCAACTTTAATCTGGTAACTCATTCTACAAAACAGAAAGAAAGAGCTAAGAAAATTTTCTTCATTTCAGTGTTGCTAGTACAGCTGGAAGGAATAAGCAATTCATGGAGTTCTACATCAAAAAAATTTCCATTAAGTCTGTTCCAAGAATATCTGGAACCAAGTTATCACAACCAGCATTTGCCTGACACATTTAATAATAAGTAGCATATACCTATTAAATATTTTTGATAAACCTGAGTTTCAAATTTAAAATAATAATTACTTAATTATAACATGAACAACTTCTTTGATTAAGTTCTAAAAGATCATTTTATTTTTGCAAGTAGTTTAGAAACACAAACCCCTGGCAACTGAAGCACTTAGTTGGAGCGGTTTTTTGGTTTAGGTCTCATCAGTTCTGTGGAATTTTCCATTATATGTCTTGCTGAAAGATACATGATATGATCTGAATGACTGGTGATTGACGTGTCCCAAGGAGCACAATTTTAACTGTTCCATATGAAACAGCTGTCTATCTACCAGGAACAGACAAAGTCCAGCAATTTCCCAATGAGCCACAAGCCTAGGCTAGTATTATAGAGGTAAATTCTTAACTTACTGAACTTTTTTTTTTTTTTTAATACAAGATTCCCAATGGTAAAAAAAAGTTTATCTTCCTTACAAAGAGTCTTATGAAAGCTTGAAGTAATCTTTCCTTGCCACTTCAGCCTCCCCTATGTGCAAGGGAAAAAGGGGCAGCTGAGAAACAATAATTAATATTATTTTCCTTTCCAAAATGTGCTAAAAAGTAAGGAAGGAAATCTACAGGTTGTGTTCAGGGAACAATACCTAATATTGAAAACCTGAGAGTTTGACATTGGCTACCTAAACTAAGCAAGAGACTATGTTCTTCAGGAAGTACATGAAAAGCTCATATGCTAAGTACATCAAATTTTTCTTCTTCTGGTTCCACGTTTTGATAAGTAATTTTCCTGATCAGTCATGTTTGTATTGCATTTTCCATCCCAAGAAGTACCAACATACATCATAACAGAAGACCATATGCCACTGAAATAACATATGAATATGTTTCAGAAACAAACCGTTCTCTTCTGGAGTGAAAGATTGAGACCCAATTCACATTACAGTTTTCCAATTATAATTCTGTCAGCTAGAATGTGAAAGATATACTCCCAGTAACCAGTTAACTTGTACCAGCAGGTCCCCAGTCACTGGTACTCCTATACTAACTAAAGTTCCACGGCTTAGCTTCTGTATTGCACTTGCATGGCAAGGTTTTGGTAGCCAGGGAGGGACTACAAGGGTGGCTTCTGTGAGAAGCAGATAGAAGCAGGTACAGCCAATGCCAGCCAAGTCCAAGACAGACC
>JAHREE010000279.1:23537922-23569196 GCA_033628505.1 Tringa tobata | reverse complement strand
CCCTTCCCTTCCCTTCCCTTCCCTTCCCTTCCCTTCCCTTCCCTTCCCTTCCCTGAATACTTTACAGGGAGATTCTTAAGGGACAGAAAATGCATAATCTATTCTAAAGATTAAGGACTATGGACTCACAAAACATTATCAATTTGAATAAATGTGCACAAGATGTCTGTTCAATGCCCAATATATTGTTCAAAACAATTTTTAGACAGTACTTCTTTTTCTGCCAGCGTAGTTTTTAATATACAGGATTACTCAAAGTATTACAGAAACACAAGTGTTTATGATTACAGTATATCAAATTACAGCATATGCAGCCAAGATTTGGTTTGAAAACCTGGAAAGAAGCTATGCATAAATGTCACAATTTGAAAAGTACTTGTTCAGAATGACAGAAGTTAATATCAATAAAAGTTAAAAATGTGAAAATAAAAAATTAGTCTAATTTCAAGACTTTCCACTTGCATGAATATTCTAGGGAAGAGATCTGCACGTGAATTTGTTTTTTCAACAAGAAATTTAATCTTTATATAAAATACACATATAGAGAGAATACATCTTGAGATATGTAAATTTTTGTAGCATTTTTATTTCAGTATTATGAATTATGACTTACATATTGTCAAATGTTTCTGCCTAATACAACCAATCATTTTTTATTTTTCCTAATTTGTGAAATGCCACTATATTCCATGGCAGTACAGAAGTGAGTAACTAAAATAAAATCTTGGCATGAGCAAAATTCACTACTTCACATTTTCTAAAATAGCTTCATAATAACTTTAGAAGTTCTATCTCTTTCTAGCCCTGTTAAAGTACTTTTCAGGAGAAAAAATCCAGATATAAACCATAATTCAGTCAAACAACAATGTTGTATATAATACCCTAGAGTGATGAAACTTTATTTGTATTTATTTGAAACTTTATTTGTGTTCACAGTAATTTCCAACTAATCTGAGCAAGGAGCAACTTAGTCTTTTTCAGTGTTATCAAGTAACTATTATCAGTGCACTGTTAAAATGGATATGGGAAACATCTTAATTTTGCTAGTACTTATGCTCTGTAATAGTCTCTCTTTTTTTTCAGGGTTTTTTTTTTTGGTTGTCTCAAAGAGCAGAAACTTATGCCTGGGCACTGCATTCCAGAGAACATTTTCACATTCAGTTCTCATTAACCATCTCTCCTTTCACAAACACTGTTGTGTATGAATGAAGGAAAAAAGAAATAAAGCTTTCCCCTTCTCTGGAAAACACAGACATCTCTCAAGAAGAAGAGGGGAACACTTAATAAACTGTGAAATTCACCATTCCAAAACCAAGTGGTGTACTGGCTTGCCTTGGCAGCATGATTAATGGAAGTGAAGGGCATTAATTGAGGGCTTCTTGTAAATGTTAAGAGAAAAAAAAAAGAGAGAGGAAAAAAAAAGTGATAATATCTACAAACATCAGTTGGTACAAATCAAACATCTGTGTAACTGCTACCATTACATCCGCTGCTCTACCTCCATGTACTTTCTCTGGAAAGAAAAGATGAGCATAGAGCAACAACAGCCACACTGTCATGCTCCGTTCCCAGCATAGTCACACAACTTTCTCCAAATTCCCCTTTTTCTCCAGAATGACAACCCTTGCTCTGAGGAAAATAAGTTAACCACTATAATTTGTTACAATCTGAGGACATCTGATCTAAGTGCTTATATCCCTCACATGATCACTGAAACTTAGTGCATGGATGCTCTTAAGTTCTCCAAAATTTAGTTTAAACCAGGTAGAAATGAGATGTGTGCCAAATAGCATGCCTATCTGTTGTACGTTATACAGGTAAACTAAATCAGCACTTCGATCTCAAATAAATTTGTGAGTATTCACAAATAAAGCTGCGTGGATTTTACTAAACTGGTTTATTGCAGTAAATTGCAACATTTTCTAAGTCTGAAACATACCAATGTAGAATGTCTTCTTATAGGAACTAGGTTAAATTGGTGCTTCTTTTGTAAATACTTTTTTTCCTCTGGGATTTTTTGTTTATTTGTGGCTTTTTTTTTTTTTTAGTTTGTTATATTTAGGGTGAGCATATTAGACCCCGTAAAATAAGTTTGGAAATTTCCCAGGCTGAGGTGCTCTGGTACTCTGCTTTGCTAGCTCAGCTGTCGGGTAGGTTCCTACAGCCAAAAGCAACGAACAGCTGTGGGAACCTGAGGTAACCCCTGAAAACTGCCAGAGCCATTTGTGTAAAAAACATTTGATGACAGCCCTTGGTCTGTTTGCATTTCACTTGCATTCTGCCTCTACAAGAAGATCAGGATGTGCAAGATACAGGTTTTGCAACAAAAAAGAAAGGCTTGCTGAGGCCTCATCTCCATCTCTGAACGAGCTGCCATCAATTCAGGAGTACCTCTGACTCCTTGTCCCTCATGTGTCTCTCTGGGATACAACATTTGGCTTTATGCATGACCTGTGCTAGGTCAGATCGACAGCAAAGTATTACAGTTCCCACTCTGTTCCTGAATCCCCTAAGCAGCCAGTTACACAACAGCCTCCCCCTGCATAACTTCTAAATTGATACCCAGTGTTGACTCTCTGCACCAGGGCACGCACCTCAGGCTTTTTGCTCTGACATTTCATTTCTTGTTATCTGTGTGTATACGTTGTCCTTTTCTAAAATGCACTAACCCAATTATATCAGAGGGAGGCAGAGGAGATGAATTTCTCGTATTGATTGTTCTGTAAAAAAAAATAATCAGTTGTAAATGTCTCACTTTCCAAGCCTGCTGGAATTCCCTAGTCCTTTATATATCAGGAGAGAACAATTGCAACACTTTCTGTACCATTTATTTTTTCTATGAGATCTAATGGATTTCTTCTTTACTTCAGTGATACTCTTCAGATTGCCTTCACATAGAGGTTTTCAGCACTTTTAATAATTTTTGTGGTTCATTCTCGAATCTCTATTTATTTCCACTATATTTGCATGCATGTTTGAAACAGGGTTACACTAAAATATTGCTCAGCAGAGCACCACAAAGGGAAATGGAGTGGCTTATGATGTTCTCAAGTGAAAGAAACACCTTGAAGTTTATCGTATCTGACACTCTACTATATAGAGGGAACACCTGTAGGCGAGAATCCACAGACAAGGTTAAACAGCATTGCATTAGCAAAGAATTTATACAGCATGAGCTATTTGCCAAAAAAAATTGGAAATGAAAGAGAAAAGATCCAAGAGAAGTTTTCTCTCCTTGCAGTTGTGTTTACTTTTATCCTATTCTGTTACAGTACTCATAGGAATCATTCACGCTGAAAGTCTTAAACCTGTCAATGTTTAAGATCATTTGGACAAAGCCCTTAATAATGTGCTTTAACTTTTGGTCAGCCCTGAAGGGGTCAGGCAGTTGGACTAGAAGATCATTGTAGGTACCTTTCAACTGAAATAGCCTATTCTATTCTATTCTGAAAAAAAACCAATTAGATGCTCATCTAAACAGGAGTCAGGTAATTTTTGTCATTTCAGACTTGCCAATAAAGTGAATTTTGAGCAAAGGTGAGAGGATAATTTACCATAAATAATGCATCTGATTCTTTCAGTCTGTTTTTCTGTCCAGAAAAATTCTGAATTCTTTTTCTCTGTTTTTTTTTTGTCAATTTTTCATTTTTTTTCTTTCAATCTGTGACACAGTAGACCTTACACTAACTGGTAACTGACATTTTTTTTTTAACATGGTTTCTTACTGATGTAAAGATTAGGCAGCTGTGATTTAGGCATGTGCATACATCTGTCTGTCAGTCAACCTGGGTATTGTGAAAACAGGAGGCCAAGTAATCCAGCCACTGGTGTAAACTTGGTGGTCCCTGTTTTCCCAGGGATTTGTACTTCAAGTTTAGTTTTCAACTACGTTAGTGTAGCAGAATGGTCTCACCTCTTTTTCCCCCATAACTCTGTGCTCCTCTCATGAGAGTGCTGTGGTATTGAAGGCCTGAGCTCGTCCTTCATCCTGAACATAGTCCAATTTTAAAATTGACCACACATAACACTAAATATAAAGTGTCAACAATACTGATGTTCTTTGAAGGATTTGCTTGAAATACTTGTCGTTGCAAGAAAACTATATCCTGAGTACTTCTACTCTGTGGAAATCACTTGGTATTACCTACTGTGGGAATAAACAGGTTCCCTGTGAACCTTGCCTGAAGGTTAGACCACTCTGAGTTGACTGTGTTTTTGTAACAGTATGTATTTCTTACAGTAAATTAGCGATATATCATCCTTAGCTATATATGATGTGTTCTCTCATTAGAAAATTTTGAGTGTGCCATTTATTACCACATGTCTTGGATTGTCTGGATTGTCCAGAAAGGAAAAACTCAATGTTCCTTTTTTCTTTTCTTTTGTTTTCCTGAGAGCATAACAGGATAAGGCCTTTTGTAAAAATTAGCTTACAGCAGCCAGGTTTTATCATCTGAACTTGCATCATCCAACTATAATTAATGTTCTACAAACACTGGACCTTATCTGCTACCTTAAATGAACCTTGCCTGTGAGAAAGCCAGAAGCATAGTTCAATTTAAACTTTCAAAGATGAAAAGGAAAAATACCTTATTCTTCCTTTTACAAAGGTGATGGGGAACTTCAGTCTTAGAAACAGAGAATGTCAATGTCCTGTGCCAGTGTGATGCTAAATAAAGTGGATGAGGAAGGTTGATCCATTAGAGGTATCCTGGCCCTTGTCAGATAAATCAAGGAAAGTTGAAGGGCCTGTTCACTACTTCTTTTAAATAACTGGCTGTAGCGATGGTAACAGATGTCAACATAATTTCCCAAAGTGAAGAAACATGCGAAGTCAATACAAACCCTTGACATGCATTTAACTTACTTGATATGAAGTAATAAATAAAATAAGGAGACTGCTTCTGCAGGCTGGAAAACCTGGTTGTACCAAAAGCCTAAGGGTGGATTTCATCCTACTTCAGTCACCTTAGCTGAGTGCTTCAGCTCTCCCTGCCTAGGGACTCAAGAGCAGTGGGCACCCTCAGGGAACAAGACATCCAACCTACCTGGAGTATCTGTGCCAATGTCTATTGACTGAACTGTTCAAGTGTTTCCCTGACTACACAGGGCGCCCAAAATTTTAGGCATACGTTAACATTCTTATGCAGGAGTTAGCTTGAAAAGTTGGAATAATTATTTTTTTTTTTAGACCCCTACGATTTTCATATCTTCTCCAGTGAAGTCAAAATGTAGCCAAGAAAAATGAACTGTGTAAGAGTACTCTGTGATGCAAAACTGTGTCCAGAAATTGCAGGGGTCATTTGAGTGTTTTGTACTAGCTCTCGGCTGAGGGCTTGGTATTTACCTATTACAGTACTTCTCTGCTTATATTTTGCTCAAGCCATTGTTGAAATATCCTTGAGCTCCATAATTAGCCATAATCAAATCACAACACTTGAGAATTAAAAAATACAAGAAGAGTGATTTCTGTTTTTCATTACTATAGATTAGGGGCAAAGAATAAAAAGACTTTCTCCATTGAAGTCTGTAAATGTAATTTAAAAGGATAAACCTCAGTGACTTTACTAAGTCCTTTTCTTAGAAATGGACTGCTTCCTTTTCTTAGAAAATAGAAGTATTTTAAACAAAAATAAAGTTACAATCCAAACATCTCATAACGAATGCAATTATATTTCAATTACCCCCTCGGGATTACACTGAAAATAACATTTTTATTTCACTGCCTTTAGCTCCAAAAGAAACAGAATAATGAGAATCCTTAGCATTTGCTGTACATAAAGGTAAGTGGCAAAGCCTTTTTTAATTCCCAAAATAATAATTCTTGCTTTTTGTTTATTTAAAGATTTCTTGAGATTGTTTTCTATCATTACTTCTAGACCTGAAGTCCCATCTGAGCCTTTTATTCCATTTGTTTTAACTTTATACTGACGTCATCTCCCCTCTAAGCAACATCTTGATTCTCAGTCACTCCAGGCGAGATTCTTGCCCCAAATTCTTTACCTTCATGGCAGGTATTGGTCCGAAAGCAGCACTCTGTGCTGAGGGAAAATATTGTTATCAACTTTCACAGATTTCTTCCTATTTAAATATTTGCTGAAGAGTGGCATAGGCTTGATCTTCAGGTAGTTGTCCTCTGTTGTGCCATTCAGTCAATGTCTCATCAATCATTTTATTACTTTACACAGTGTGGAACATCACTGGAAAGGTCTGAACAAAACTCAGCACATGCCAGAGAGTCCCGAAGTGCAAGGATTCCCAAAGACCACTGTTTCTAACCTAAAAAAGCCTCTGTATGGTATCCTGAAGAAGACATTTTAGTTGCAGCTGTGTTTAACAGAACAATAGTCAAGGCTGTTGGATCTCACCTGCCTACACTGGGACTGGAGTGAGTGTCTGGGCACTTGGAGACCCTTGGCTGCCAGTCAGTCCAGCTTTGCCCAAGACTACTAATAAAATTAAGCCAGCAGCTGATTCTTGGCTCTGAGGCTTCATAATGTGGACTGGCTCATGTCGATATTTGCGTATATATTTACAATGTAAGTGTCTATATCAGAGCTAGTCACCTCAGTCCTTTTTTATACTCAATGTAGAGACATATGCTTATCTGAATGGTGTTCATCCCATCCTGCAGTAAAAGGCTGAGATTAGTGAGAGAATGGGATGGGCATTTTTATTACTTGCATCTATTCTATGCTTTTACTTTAGGATAAGAACTAACTATAATTAAAAAAATCATTTCATCCTAGCTTAAGGTCATTGATACAAAAATTTCCCCATAGGCTATGAATTCCCATCAGGGACTCCTACAAAAAAGAAACTACTTCTGTCTTTGGCAAGCTTCAGATTTGCGTTCACTTGCTTTCAGGTCATTAGCTTTCAGATCTCTTGTTAGAGATGATATATTTTACAATATGAGATGATAGTGATTCTTATAATTAAGAATATCAAAGAGCCCCAGTGAGAGACCTCTTGTTTTGATCACTTGCAGCCTTTTGAAAGTTTTACTTGTTACTCTGCTTTTTCCCCAGAAATCAATATTTTGAGAAAGCTTGAGAAAATGGCTCTCTACCACTTCTGACTCCAAAGTGATGAAAAAATATTTCTTACTCTTTTCAAAACATTTCCAAACCATTGTGTGCAAACACAATTTTATAGAGAGAACAAATTTGTTCAGTGTTCTGGCATAGTTAAGTGCTATGATGATAATTGAAATCACATAATAAAGACCTTTTTCAAAGGTAGCAATATATGTGAGAGAATCAGATGCATAAAAAAGCAGTACTTAGTCCTGTACAGTATCAAAAGCCTCCATACTGGCGTTCCCTGGCAACACCAGATGGGTGTAGACGAGAATCAGCAAGGAGAGTAGCTCACTGGAGTTACCCGCTGAGATTATTTGAATTTTAGTTGGGTTAAAGTGCCGTTAATTTTTGAGTTAGAGAAAAATAAAGTATTCAGGTAATGCCAGAAAATGAAAGGACAGGATACATATGCTATTAGGAGCTATGAGTCACCTAAGCTGATGAGGAAACACAATAAGAAATTGCTGAATGGGGTGAGTGGGTAAGTCTGAAGATGCTGCTGCTGTGGACATGGTCCTACCTAGTGTCAAGGACTCAGTTAAGTGCTCTGTATGCCTTTGAGTCATTCCTAAAGAGTGTGTATTCTGCGATTTGATTGTGTCACAGATGCTGAAACTGCAGAGGTGGCAGAGAGATCTGAAAGGGTGTAGAGGCTGCTTCAAAGTAAGCACTCGTAAGGAGTTGGAGGGCAGAGCTAAAACTGCTTGAGCTGAGGTTACACAAAGCAGCAGGAAGGTGATAGCCTCTGCCCTTGGCATCAGAAGTATACTCACTTCAAGTAGCTTGCCCAAAGCTTCATAAAACCAGATGATGGAGCTGCTGAATTACTGGGTTTCAACAGCCCTCAGTGAGATGGAGTAGGGGAGGGACTGACTTAATACATAATATTGTCAGCAAAGCAGCACTAAATGAGGACTAAAGTGCATACTCCTCAGTTCCTATGAAGTATTATTATAGTGGTTTTCCATAGTTTATTCTTTCTTTTTGAATATTTTCTTAGTCTCTTGTACTTGATACTTGTGAGTAAGAACAGTTTGTAAGGGCAGCCAGCCCTGGAATTCATTCATTGAGGGTATTCCCACTGCAGCCTCCCCCATCACAGTTTCCAAGGGTTTTGCCAGAGCTCAAGATGATTCCTTCAGAGGGGAAATTAAACCCAGCCCCCTTGGCAGAAGAATTGCAGTTAGAACTATTAAATGGAAAAGCACTGGGCATGCAGTGTCCAGAGCAGGGAGAAAACTGTAAAAGGACAAGAGTGAAAAGCACACCAAAAACTTTAAAAAAAAATAAAACCCAAAAAAATAAAAACCAAACAAACAAAACAAAAACTCACAAAAAGGCCTGCTAGGGAATTTCCACACAGGAATGCAGCTGAGATACCATTACTGTTACTGAATGCAATATAAGGGAACGACTGGTATCAGCAAAAACAAAAACCAGGGGAAAATGCGTACTGAAGACATAAAAATAAGTCACTAGGCTCAATATCAAGTTTATGCACATTGATTCTTAGAAAAACTAAGCATTATTAGTTACCAAAACTTGAACTTTGCATTCATACAAATAATCATAACTACAAATTGCCTGTGAATCTTACTATTCTCTATGGAGCAAGAACATCACCCCTTGTGAAAATACCCACAGCTACTGCAAGATTTAGTCAGTCACCAAACCACAGCTGTCAAACAGAACTCAGTTCACTTTACTATATCCCTGCCAAACTTCTTATAAATTCACCTTGGCTTGTTTAGCATGTTTTATGCTTTTCTAAAAAAATAACTATATAAAACACATAATCTAAAATACATGTATGAAAATTATATGGTTCCAACCCCCCCAAAAATTAATTTGAATTAGTTGTACCACCTAGAAAACATGAAATTTCAAATGCAAATCACATTGATCTGATTTGCAGTTGACTTTAATGGAATTCATTTGACTTACAGGAGAATAGGAGTAATTTCAGCCTGTCACTGGTTTGGGGGGAGTGTGAATGTAATTTTAATCTGCCTCTGTCTGTCTGGTGTAGTGTCCTAGATTTGGTAACTTGTTTGTTATTAGAAAACTGTATTCAGCTCACACATTCAACTTCTGAAAGTCCATGTCAAGCTTCTCCCCGCTGTTAGCATGTAATCAATATAAAACATTAGTCTGGAGTTTCCCACTGGGTAGTGTTTATTGCTTGAACTATCTAAAGCATTTCCAGAAGTGCCAGGCAGGAAGCTGCTGGTAGCTTCAGGGCTCCCACAACTCAGTCAGATGTCAAACAAAACCAGTTTGCAGGCACTTTTTCAATAGTGTCTCTTTTTTTGGCGTCTCAATGATCTGACTATCAATGAGGAATCTATTTTTATCCAGGCAGCTCCTCTCAAATAAGTGATGCTATTGAGTAGTTCTGCTTTGAGTTTTAGCTTTACAGAGGGCAGATTTCTAATAACTCTCCTTTCTGGGATTTTTTTTTTTTCCTTTTTCTCATTACTCTGGTAATGATCTTCCTATTGCCTGTCACCTGACAGAATTCAATCTGATTGATGCTGACTTATGAGATGTCTGAATCATGGCTATAAGCCTTGCTGCAAATAGGTGTCCTGTTGACTTCAGTGAGGCTTAACATGTGAAAGCGGTGAAGTACTTGCAGTAGAACTCAAACTCTGCAGCTAATCTCATAGAGTGCATTTACCCTAGTTAATCAAAGAGGTCCAGGGAGCAAACATCAGCACCGAATCCCTGCCTTTCCCCAATGTTGGTTAACTCACTCACTCAATTTTGGACTTCTCAAACTAGCTCACTCCAAAAGGGGCTGGTCCCAGGCAAAGTAAATGAGAGAAATTTCTCCAGTTGCCCAGGAAGTTGTGGTTGCCCTCTCCCTGGAAGTGTTCAAGGCCAGGTTGGATGAAGCTTTGAGAAACCAAATCTAGTGAAAGATGTCCTTGCCCATGGCAGGTGGGTTGGAACTAGATGATCTTTAACCCTTCCAACCCAAACCATTCTATGATTCTATGAAAATCAGTGCAACTCTACATCAAGGCTAGAGTTTGATCCAAACAGACATAGCCATAGGATCCATGGGCAAGGCCTGGATGTGTCCAAAGGATAACTGCATATATCAACAGGTTGAGTGGTAAGGTAACTTAGTTATATGCTCAGTTGAGTAATATAGACTCACACCCCCTGAAAGGAGCACAAGACTCTAGTAGTCCCCTTACAAATAAGCCACAACACATCTTACAATCACACATACTCTTGTAAGTCTTTTTCTCCTCTGGAACAATAAGTACTGCTTTATTTTTTCTGCACAGTGGTGCTGCCTTAACAGGCAAGTGGGGACTGACACCCTCAAATTCACCTCATCTTGAAGTAACCTGCATCCTGGTGGACAGGGCACTGTCCTTTCCGGTGAGGCAAAGGAACTGAACATGTTTTTCTAAAGCCTGAGGGTTGTTCTGTTACATAAAGGCTAGAGCAAAACCAACATACTTAAAAAGAGCTGGTAAGATTGTGCTTTGGCACATGCCTACAGTATGCCCTTCTCCTTTCAAGGGGTTTAGAAAATTATTTTCTGAAAAAGGATAGGGAAAGGAAGTTGGAAGAGTTGAGAGCAATAGCAGTAAAGGTGATATCCATGGCAAATCTTCATCAAACAGAAAATGCTGAAAATTCCCATCTTAATCGCACCTGCTGAAAGCCAGGACCCCTTTGTCAAAAACATCTTATGAATAACTCCCACCTGGGCTTTATGAATATCCAACTTTCTTGTTGCTTCATGAAAAAAAAATGCCCTAGAAGGGCTTTATTATAGTAGAATCCAATCCACTAATGGTTTTAAATAGACATTGTTCCTCAATTAAGCTATGGAAGATAGATTGTAGTTAAAAAGCATCCTTCCTTCAGAAGTAGATGGCAAGTAGAGTCTCCATTTTAATCTAGGTTTATTTGAAGCATTTTACGTACTTTTCATACTGTTAATGTTTCCTCTGATAAGCCTTGGGCTTTTTTACTAGAAATACATTTTTCTCTATATCCTCAGAGCAGCATTTAATATAGAAGTTTAACTTCATGCAGCTGAAAATACATTAAAGGAAAAAGGTATGTTGTCTTCATGTTTTAATCGTTTCAAGTTTAGGCACTCTGCTGACATTCTCACTTAGGAGTGCAGCTGTTCTGTGCTTTATTATTGCCCATAGGAAGACACAGGCACTTAGGAGACACTGAGTTCACCTAAGAACTGAATTGCTCTCTTAAGCAGGCTATTTTGCACCATGATGACTACAAGAAAACCTTGACAATTGTGTGCAAGTTCGAACTAGATATCCAAGTCCCCTAGACCTATGAATCACAGTGAAATGTGTTTCATCTTATTTAGGGAAGATTATAGGAGACAGAATGCTACTGCAATCAGTGCCACTTCAAATGTTCACGTGAAAGATGGGCGTGATTACTCATGCTTCTACATTATACTATTTCATAAATTACTCTTAATTGAAAGAATATTCCGAATTTGCAATATAATTGTTTATAACAAATAAAGAATCATATTCTTTCAGCCCTAAAAAAGCTGAATTTTTACAGTATTTAATATTGACACCATATCACTTCAAATTAAAAATAATGACTCTAGCTGAGTTAGAAACAAAAGAACATTAAATACCATATCATGATACTACACTTTTTGGAAAAACTGTGGGTTTCCAGAACAGTTTTAAAGGCTGAAGCTTTGCGTAATATTGAGGAATGTAAAAGATGTAGAAAACTATACCCCAAAATAATTACTAAAGCATAATCATTCTGGCTGTGGAAAAACATAAATATAGGAACCACTGCGAAATGAAGAAAATAATATAATAAAATAGTGATCAGAATTTCAAGAGTTTCAGTTAATCACGAAACTCTTATTAAAATACATTTTGCTTGACCCTATTCCCTTTTGCAGTTGATTCTTATTCAATTTGTCATAAATAAATACTACAATTTTTTACTTGCCGTCAAGTCACTAGGTAAGGAAGGACATACTTTGCAGAAAGAAATGCTTGTGGGTGGATTGTGTTATTTATATTCTTCTGCAGAACCATAATATGTTCCTGATTGACTTTGGCAGAAGTGCAAGGAGATTAATGTCCAGTTGGTTACAGAAATGCAAAATAATTTCCAAACACCATAAAGTGAAGATGAAGAGGCCAGGAGAAAATAAGGGGTCAGCCAACGACAGTGTCACTTCATGCAGTTAGTCAAAAATCTCGGAAATATGTTCTAAATTTTTCTGTCAGTCTGTTTCCCACTGCCTTAACAACAACAACAATAACAACTATCTCTTCATTAAGAAACCTGTGGAAATAGGCATTTTGAAAGAGATATTTTGATTTTATCAAAAGCTGATATAATTTCCTTGAGTGAAAAAAGCCCAGAGAAGCCTATCCCCAAATTTTCTGAATTGACCAGAGGATGCGAAGGGAAGATGAATCCTCAAAAAAAGTTTCTGAAGTTTGTTTAGCAAGCTCCTGTACAAGCGATTAACGCATATATAATGTTAAACAAAAACTCTGTATTAGAAACAGATGCAAACTTAACTTAAAGCCATAGAGTTGGTATGATTGATCCCATAGACATGTTGGCAGTTCAGGGGCCTAATTTAGGAGTGTAGTCACCCTAGGGTCTTTATGGAGTCAGCAGAGAAAGAGATACCTTCAGAGGGTGTCCCAGTATTAAGTCATCTGACTTAGGCAAGCTCTGTGTTTGCCCATACCTCTTTCAGCTGCGTAGGCTCACCTACCTCTGTGATTCTGGTGAGATGTCTCCTTGGTATAATTTTATTCTCCATGTCTCTTATTCTACATACAGTGTATGATATCTCTCCTTATCAGTGGATGTTATTGCCTGTTTGCCAGTCAATGGTGCTTTACTTAGGATGGAAGGAGCTTATCATTCCTGCTGAAGATATTGATGTTCCAGACTAACCCTTTCTGGGTTGGGGCCCAAAGAGGTAACAATATTTCCAAAAGAGTAACTGATTCAGGACATGTAGAGAGTAAAATGCCTTAACAGTTCTATTCAGCATTGGATTGAGACTCAGGGAAAGTAGATCTAACCCCTGCATTTCATGTCCCAAAATCTGTGTCTATAGAAAACACTCTGACACACATTATATCTCCAAAACCTCTCCTGCAGAGTAACACTCTGGAATCAACCTCTCTGCCACCAAAGTCGTTCCTCACTTCTACACAAATGCTGAGATTTCACCTTATGCTCCACCCTTTCTGAGTTTCCCAACAAGCATCCAGGCTGACAAGCAAGAGAAAGAACCTTAGTAAAAAGCATTTGTTAACCACCAGAGTTTTAGCCCTTTAAGAAATATAAATGGTTACAGAGTTGGTTATCTTGCAAACAGCAGAGAAAAAATTTTACATCTTTCTGAATCTCAAGCCACCCTATCCATCAGTCTGACATTTGGCCATACAACACCTAAACCCATCAATCATCTTCGCCCCTTCTCTATGTCATTCCTTTCTGACCCGCTGCCATGCTGTCTAATAAGTCAACTGCAGCTTACCTTGGTCTTTGACCCGTGGGTAGTGTCCTCCAAGACAATTTCATCATTTACCTGGATGGGCAAAAAATTGGAAGTTAATCAGCAACTGGCTTATGACAGTTCTTTATTCAATGTTTTCCAGATGTGGTTCCACACTCTTACCAACCAGTTCCTTCTCTGGAGTTGAATATGTTGTCAGGGCTATTTGTTCCAACATTAAACACAACCCCTGTAAGATCAGGATGCATCAGCTGTAGCTGGCAGAAGTCTACCTGCTGTCTTTGACAGTCTTCTATAATTTATTGCCTTCAAAAATCCCATTCCATTCTTTGATTTAATAAAACCCCTCAAGATCAGCTACACTTCTGTTTTGATTGTTTATTGTAGGAAAATGCCAAACCATAATAATTTCTTCTTTCTCACTTTTATAAAACTCAGTTTATATTATTTTTGTATTTTAACAAGTATACCTTTTAGCTAAAATGCATAAAGAATGATAGAACAATCATTACATCACATCTTATTTTCCAATGTATGTTAATGTTTTCAATACTATCTCTTTTCAAAAATGCTTTTAAAAAAATGATGGTTCTTTTACTTTTGTGTCACTTGAGTCCTGTATATGAATGATAATTGTGCTAATGAAACAGTAAATAGTAGCTATTTTAAGTGTGTGCACACTGTGAAGCTATAATTAACACATTGCACATTGTATACATTTACTTATCCTCAATAAAAACTGGGGAAAATGAGCTTTCTATTTTCATTGTGCATGTAAACATATTGCTTGTGTTAGTGAATAATTTGAGTAAAGCCAGAAACTAATTGCCCCGTCAGCATGTTATCCTACAGCTAAATTTCTTATGATTATAAAGCCGTTGCTATGTATTCCTCCTACAGTCCAAAAACACCTACAGCCAGATGAAAATGAAACTCCTGCTGAATTGATTCCCATATATCCCTCGTCTGTTCCTGATGTTTATGAACGTCCATGATTTCAAAAAAGGAATCCTCCATTTTTCTTCCTACTTTCATACAATCCTTCCATGGTGTTAGTTCATTCTCGGGCAAGCGTAGATTGGGAAGGAGATCGAGAAGAACGTGACACAGGTGGTCTCTCGTGCTGCTTCAGAGACTACCTTTTGTAGCTTTAGGATAGTTCAAAAATATACATGCAGATACAAGGAGAAACACTGCAATGATTTCATATTACTGACATTCAGACTCAGAGTTATAAAAATGGGAATTGAGCCTCAAGTAGTCTAAGTTCTTTGAAAACTTACCTAATACCCTTGTAAATTATAGTCACTGCCTGTTAGACAGGAGAGCTCTCCACTCATCTTCTTTCTTCTGTTTCCCACTTCCAAAATGGTATGCAAGAGCTGACCTGGTGCTGTACTTGCCTTATACTGCTGGAGGATTTTCTTGAAAAGAAAAAAAACTTCAACTAAACAAATAAATTGTCTTCCCAATTTCCTGCACTGCTGTACTGGCAAATAGCAGCATGAGAAATCTGGAATTTACATAGGAGTTCTAAGTGGTAGACAGTCAGGCTGCAGGAAAAATAAATCTGTCCAAATTGAAGACCAATTTATGGCCTGAGATAAATACATATTTGGATGATGATTGCCACAAGCATTGTGCATTAGCATACCTGAGGGCAGAACATGCCCCCGAATGTTAAACAGTACTCAACCACATGCTTCTTGAAAAATTTCTTGTGGTATATCATCTTATCTTTGCTTAGCTTATTCCTTAAAAAAAAATTTTTTTTTTATTTTTTTTTTTGTCAGAATAATGCAATGTTAGCTTTGCCAGTAGAACTGGGAATTCAGTGCAGTTTTGATGATAAGTGAGCATGATGTACAGCTTCTGCTCTGTCTCTCGACTGCTCACCGGCATGGACTCGGCAGAGTCATGGTACAAGCAATTTAGGGAAGCAGAGCTCATATTCTGAGGAAAAAACTGGGCATGGCTCTACCCAGCATTTAGTTCCTCTCTGACTCTAGGCCTTGAAGAAAAAGAAAGGAAGAAAAGCAATGCGGGAAGTACTGGTCCCGCCCTTGCACTTGAAGGGTGTGAGGCAGGTAGGCCTGCTAGAGATGGACAATGTCTTTTTTGAATTTTAATAAGAAAAACACCTTCAGGCATCCCTCCCACCTACCTAAAATCATCATTAGGACTAGCATCTCCTTTTGACCAAAATGAATAAACAAACGTACAACTTGCCACTGCACAATCACAGCTCAGAATTAATGCTGCCATAATAGTATCATCAAAATGACTAGCTCTTACCTCGGCACTTCCCGCAGTGTAATCTATTGATCCAGTGTACCAGATGGCCACATGTAAACCACACAGCTGAAATTAAGTACCACTGCACATCAAAAAGAGCACACACAGATCAAGGATCAAAATACCCATGTCCGTAAGTGGAAGACATATCTCTCCATACAGCTTTTCTGGTACTCCTCCCTGTTCTCATCATCAAAGGAAACATGTCCCCTGCTTCCAAAGTGCCTCAAAAAGATGGTTTTGAGAACTAAAATTATTAACTCTACTCGATATTCGAAATCATAGCTTTGACAGAAATACAATCTACTTTTCTCACATTCCACCACTAATACATTCCATCATCATTTTCAATAAGTGACAAATTAACATCTTCTCTTCCTCCCCCATAGACTACAACTACTTTATCACATCCTTCTATTAAATTTAAAGTTTATAGTTTTGTTCAGAATATTTGGTCTCATCTTATGTTTAGCTTCAAAGTTTTCTGTTTCTGTATCATATTTAAAGAAGGGCTTATGCACCTGAAAGTCTGTCTGCTTTTTTCCAGTTTTAAAAAATATTACCTCTTCCTACAAACATTGGTTCATTCACACAGGAAGATGTGTACCCAAAGAGGCAATATTCCAGGGAGCTATGGTTTTGGGGCAAGCAACTCTTCTTTCTCTTTTGAACCCTTCCTTTCCTTTTGAACCCTTCATGTTTTTCACATGGACTCGCAACTACAGACTGCTTGGCTGCTTTTTTTTTTTAAATACAAGGTTTATAGGCAATATTACAACCTGACCTGTTTCAGTACATGACTGCATGCATTTTTCTTAAAAGAATCCCAGATCAACCATTTTTCTCCATTTCAGTAAAAATTTCCATATATGCTAAATTGTGTGCAGTGAGCAAGATGCTTTTATGTCAGGCTCTCGGGAGCACAGAGCAAACAGTATTTCTCAACTATACGTTCTAAAGTGCTGGTAAAACCAAGGCATCAAACAACACGTTGTGAAAGAGGACGCACAGATCCCATCCTGAGAGTGCGCTCGTTAATCAGAAAGTTTTTTTTAGCTTCAGTGAGCTTCCCTGAGTGAGACCCAGTAGGCCTAACAGTCGAGTCCCATATGTCAGTGAAACTGTTTTGATTTTCACTACTGCGTTAGCAATGCTGATATCAATGCTAATCTAGGAGTAATTTTACAATGGAAATGTTATAAACCTCAGTAATAAACTATACACAGAATACTGTGGCAACAAGTTTAGTTGCAGTTACACCTCAAAACAGGTCCAAGGGGAATTGACCTAAGGTTACTCAAACAGAAGTCAGAACTTGAAAAGACGCACGATGCTAAAAGAACATTTTTACAGTTGTAATGTCAGCATGAGGTCTCCCCAGCTTGGTTTTCAGCATCATTTTCCTCACTCTTTCACTCACCCTGGTTTCCCTTAGACTCTTCCCCTCAGCACATACCAATCTCTCACCTATCCCAACTGCCTGGTCCAACTTTCATCTTTCTTATCAAACTGAAACTCTTACCCTTAGGATCTTTAAATGTATTACCCAATTTTTCTAAGCCAAATTCTTGTTCTTACAGGATTTGAGTCCTGTAGATCTTTACAATACTAGGTCAAGGGAATCTCAAAACCCTGTTTTCACTACTGGTCCTTCTTCTGCCCATGCCAATCTGTAGACAATGCGTCACAGCAGTACTAAGATACAGGATGCCGTTTCCTTCATTCAGGATCAGGATTTCAACTCTCAAGGTCTTTTCTGTAACAGTCTGCAGCAAACACTCACTGTACCAGACCTTCACTGTGGTTAATGTTTATCTGCAAAGCTCCCTTAAGTCTGTGATGTACCTGGCAATCTCCAATTATCTTTATTTTACTCCTTTTTCAAGGTAATAACAAATTAAAGTCAGTTCTGTTGGAATAACAGGCAACATTATGAACACAGAGACTAATCTCCTGACAAATTTCAAATTTCTGCCCCAAAACATGGTGGAATTAGATCTTCTGAAAGAAGACATCATTGAAATGTTGGGCTGTCACAAAATACTTTTCTGTATGTTCATTTCCAGATGTAAATCACTGGGTGGCAACTGTGACCAAGAAATTGAAAGAAGAGTCTTTTAGCTGTCAGCCTGATGCATCTGCCTGTGTGTGCGGCTATAATGGTATCACAGTGTTTTGGGGAGTTACTGAATCACCCTGTAACAGGAGGCTGTCTGCTTCTCTGTGTACAAAATAATATAGTGGTATACAGATGAAAATATTAGACAGCTATACTCCTTTGGCCAATTTGTCTCACAGCCACACTGCAGTAAATCAGAAATAACTCCACAAACCTCTGTAGAGCTATTCCAGATTTATGTTTGGAGAACTAAGAGCAGAACCTAGCTCTTTTAGTCTCATGCTATCATTTTACATAGCCAGCCACTGAAAAAGTGACTCAGGGTAGGAGTTTCTGAAAAAATATTTGTTGTCAAAGCACATTTTTTTGGCAATAGTTTTGACAACCAAGCATAAAATACTATGGAATAGTCAAAATATACTGACCACTTTTGAACTCTTTGTTGGCTGTGTATGAGATATATGTGAACTTTCTTCATGCATTTAACATACAACTTAGGCAGTGGACTCCCTGTTGATATCCACCCCACCACTGTGTCTTCTCTGTGCATTTTCATGGAGTCATATCAGCTCTTTCCCTCTTTTTCTTCTGGATTATCTACAGGAAGGGTATACAAAAACAAAAAATAATAAAAGAGTCCCACTAAAACACATAGCCCTTTCCAGTTCTTTCCAGCTCAGACATGAGCTTGGTTTTTCCGGCCTTTCCAGAGAGCCAATGCATTGCACAGTTCCCCTTCCAAAGAGCAAGTAAGCCAGTAAGTGGTCTCATACACTGGAAACCTATTTTTTGAGAAATCTGACCTGTGCTCTAATATGGCAAATTCCAGAGGAAAGGAAAACCTCTAAATGTTATCTGAAATTACTATTGATTTTATCTAAACTGAAAAGTAAAGATTTTAAATTAGTTTCAGGATAACTTATGCTGTGGTTGAAAAAAACACCCACCTTGTTTTCTACTTCAGAGTCATCGCACTGCAACAGTAACCAGGTAACTCTAGTGAATGCCTTATTTCATGATATCCCCTTAAAGCAGCAGCTCTCCCTGATATATATGCACCACAGTTGTTGAGATTCTTTATTTCCAGAAAAAAACCTAGCTATTTTTCCATCAAGATTTAGCTTTGCTTTTTTTTTTTTTGCCTTTTTTTTTTTTCCCAAATAAATGCAGTAGGTGACGATAACTTAGATTGTGAACAGTGACAGGCAGCAGATAATTGTGTGTCTGTGGGTGAGTGGGTGACTATCTGAAACTGAACTTTTGAACTCATAAGCAAGCATGAGCCTGCCGCCTGCGAGCTGCAGCTGGTATGGACTGGCTGTAAGTTTTCATAACACCGGGATGTGTGTTGCACGGCCCGATTCCTCCAATTAATAAAAAGATGTGAAACAGAACCACCAATTAGGAGCTGATCGTGCATTTGCTTTTGCACATTGACTTCTTAAATTGGGAAAACTGGGGGCTGGAGAATGCAGAAAGAAGGTGGTGAATAACCCGACTGGAGAATAGACCCTGGAAGGGGGAGAAGACCCTGGAGATGAGAGCATTGCATGGAGACAAGTGATGGGGGATGACCAGAGCTCTTGGTCGTTAACACCTGAGACTGGTACCTGTGAGCAGTGGCACAGCATCACCCAACAGGTCTTTCTGTGTGTCCTTCCTTCGCCAGCACCCACCTCCCTGTGGGGAGGGACATTGAGGCCTGGGGAACATAGGGCTGGTGGGGAAGGAGTGCGCGAGTGTGTGAGGAAATCAAGGGGGGTAGCAGCTTTAATCTCACTGGTTCTTAAGTAAACCCCGATATCCAGATTCATCATGGGTTGCTGTTTACTCCGTCTCACCTGCAACAATGTAAACTATAATTTGCACAACAGTATAATTAGATCCTGGCCGAACTGCATACCCATGTACGCAAAATGCAGTGTATATATATATACACTCACAGCAGAAGACCATGATACTTGTGCAATGATCAATGACTCACCAGCAGTGTAGTCTTCTAAATTTAGTCCCGTGCCCTATTGAGGAGTTACTCTGACAATTTACCATGGTGACGCTACCCTTATGAGCTTATTAACACTATGTTCATATTCTCCCTGTTACTGTTGCTGGAAAATAGGCATAAGTACACTAGTGTTGTTCTCTCGTTGTCAGCTGGTTTTCCTTCAAATTCTAGCTTTTAAATGGCACAGAAAGAACTGAGGGACAGAAACTCAACAAAGATCACTTAATCTTGTTAAATATGGCAGCAAGTCATATTTGTGTCAGATTGGTGCAATGAAAAAAAGATACATCCCAATACAAACTCCCGTAAATCCACTACCCAATTATTTTTGAACATGGTAAATCAAATTTAATGCCAATAAATCTCTACATGAAAGAACAGACTGGCTGAGAAAAAAAGGAAATTGTACAGAATTATGTGAGTTATATTTGAACAGAGTTTTGTTTATAATGAAGTCATCCTTGTTTGCATGGGGGTTTTTAGATATTTTTTAAAAGGAACTGAAAACACAAGTTATTAATAAATATTTTCATGTAATTAGATATGGAAGAGTCAGTAGAAATACTGGAAGCTCATTTAAATGCTCAAAGAGGCATTTGAACAAAACTGGGCAAAACACTACAGAAGAGTCTGCATAACATTAGTCACATTAGTAAGTAACTGAAAATGGCTGATGTTGTTTTCCAGACTTTTATCATAAAAACACGGGCTGCGATTAAGCAAGAGTCTGCTCTCTCATAAGGGAGGGGTAAGTACCCACTAATATCAGCAGTGCTTATTGAATTTCCTTCTGCAAGTATGACATGATGCAGGCGATTCTAAAAAAGCAAAGACAACTGAGGTCAGAACATTCAACTGATGTCAAATACCATTTCTGCACCTCATCTGCTGTCTGAACAAACTGTTATTGCATTTCTTTAAATCAGTAGCTACCCACTGGCTGTTATCATTTCTCCACCAGCTCCTGGGCAGGCATGTATTTTAGTTCTGTCAGCGTAATCTGAGTGTCCTCAAGAAAGAGGACTTGATGTCAGCCGAGGTTTTACCAATATGTTTTTCAGTGCTTTCTGAATCCAGTTGTGCCAATCTTTGGCAGAGGTAAAACGTTTGCTGTGGATATGGATTGTAAAACCACTTTCTGTTTCAGACCTAATGCTCTCTTTTAAATTTCTCTTCTCTGATTTCCCCATACCTAAGTCTTGTGTAACTATTTCAGGATTAGTTCTCCTTGGTTCAAGCAACTTGACAGAACTGGGCACTAAAATATTTGTCCATCTGCCCTGTTGCTTGAAAAATTGTGCCCAACAACCTCCTTTCTACTGATAGTAGGTTTTCTTCCTCCTGTCTTCTTAGCTAATGTTACATTATGCTTATTTCTTTACAAGAGGCATTTAAAACATTCTAGACATTTTGCTATTTAGTTAAATAAAATAAACCTAGACAGCTTAAGGCCACAGGCTGCACCAGTGGTCTCACCTTTTCCTTTTCCACACAAATGAGCTTATTTCTTCCTAAGTACTCCCAAAAGCTTATTTAGATATGCCAAAGTACTCTCTGCTCGTAAAATGCATCTCTCCAGGTGGCTATAGGGACAGACAAAAAGATAAAAGGAGTGCTGCTCACAGGTGCAAAGAGTGAAATTGTGGATGCCAGTGCTATGCAATCCCAGCGTAAGACCATTTCTTAAAGAAGGTACACAGTAATAGTGTAAAAGAGTCTAAAATCCACAGGTGGGCCAGTTCTGTGAAATCCAGAGGACTGGATTCAAAGGCATTAGCATGGTTAGGGCTTTTTGCCCCATTATCAGAAAAGTTTTTTAGTGATAACCTCTGATAAGCAAGAAACTAAAGCAGTTGGAGAGCGATGAAGCGAGCCAGGACAGGTGATGAAGGACAGACACATTATGGAACATATATAATAGCTGGCAGACTGCCAGGCATGCAGGGGAGGTGGGATGAGAGGGAAGGTGTTAACCATGTCAGACAACGTTCAAGGACAACCTTTCTCTGTGGAGGGCTGGGGAGGTTGGGAAGAGAAGGGGAGAGAGCTAACAGCAGCGGGCTGGGGCCAGCAAACCCAGCACTTAAAGCCTGTGGTCCTTTGGAAAAGAGGCATGGATCCTGACACAAGACCAGCAAGGCCCAGGAAACAGCACAGCCCAAAGTAATAGGAGTACGTTTAGTCATTTCCCAGGATTTAGCACTGCAGAATGGCTTTTGTCCAGCAACAAACGTGATCCCATCTAGGAGAAATCCTGTGTACGTAGCGCTTGTATGTGCTGCCTAGTTGCACAACTGCTGCTCTGGTGGCCCCACACCAACCCCTTTCCCTTCCCTATCAGCATTCCGCCTGCCTCCTTACCTGTGAGACCCTACGTCCCATTTGCTAAACCACTGGATTTCAACAGGTTCTTCAGCTAACCAGCCCCGGTGCTATACCTAGAGGGCAGAGCTAACTCTGCATACACTTCACTTTGCTAAAGTAGGATTGTGATGGTCTTTTTATCTTTGCTTTGCATTTTATTAGAGAGTCCCGTGTCTTCATGTTTTTAACAGCAACAATCCTTTGACAGTTGATTTGGACAGAGGCAGCTATTTTGGAGCACACCAGGGCGAAGTGTTTTCCTTGCATTTCCTCAGTACGGGCTTCTTGTACATGAAAAGCCTCAATTCTCATACAGTTCTCAGTTTTCTAGTTTCTCAGTAAGGATCAAGAGCTGAGCTGGAAGGGACAGCATTCTGCTAGATGCCATGCAAACAACATAATAGACAGTCTTGGCCTCAATATGTTTGTGATTCAGGCACCAAAAAGTGAGGGAGAGAGTTAAAACCGTGACAGACGTATACCTCATGTCAATGTAATGGTACTTCTTAAAAGTTAAAATCCAAAGCAGAAGAGAATATTCACATTTCTGCTCTAAGATTTGTTAACCAGTCTTCTAAGATTCCTTATGGAAGTTGACAGAGTAAAATAGACCTTTCCGGAGGTATTCAGAACACTTAAATTAGGCTTTGCATTGTAGGAATCAGTATCTCCTTAGTGGATGTACCTGGAACCTCACAAAAGCAGCTGGCTAAAGCGTGAACCTCAGTTTGTGCAATGGGAATACCTCCTCCTCACCACACTACATTTTTTCATTTAAAGTTTTCAGTGAAAAAGCTGTGGGAATGCTTTATTCCAAAATTTCAAAGTTCTTGTCCTTTTGTAGTCATCTCCACAGGTAAGCAGACTTGACAAGCGACTTCCTCAAAGATCATATGTCCTGGTTTCAGCTGGGTTAGAGTTAATTTTCTTCCTAATAGCTGCTGTGTTTTGGATATAGTATGAGATGAATGTTTATAACACACTTGTTTTAGTTGTTGCTACGTAATGCTTATATTCAGTCAAGGACTTTTTCACTTTCCCGTAGAAGCTGAGAGGGAGCATAGACAGGAGAAGCTGGCCAAAGGAATATTCTGTACCAAACGTGTCACGCTCAGTAGATAAATGGGTATTGGCTGGGCTGGGCTGGACAGAAATCCATGATCACTGCTCGGGACAGCCTGGGCAATCAGTTACTGGGTGGTGAGCAGTTGTATTGCATCACTTTATTTTGTATGTTCTATTATTATTATTATTATTTTATTTTCCATTACAGTTCTGTTAAACTGTCTTTATCTCAAGCCATGAGGTTTTTTTCCCTTTTTCTCCCTTTTCTCCCTATCCTGCTGGGAGGAAGTGGAAGGAATGAGTCAACAGCTGTGTGGTCCTAGTTGCCAGCTGGGGTTAAGCCATAACATCCTATTAAAAACTGCACATATGGTGTTCCCTTGTAGTTATTTAAAATCATTTTACTGTGGGCCAACCTGTTAGCATCATGTCTACCTGTTCCTTGCCTACACATAGCAATGTGTAGCCCTCATTTTGGTTTGGGTCTCTGGACAGTATAACAGGACAAACAGGAACACAACATTTGGTGAAAAGAAACAGCAAGCAAGGACTGGATTTGTTTTCCAGCTGTGCTTAGACTAGAACTGCTGCTATCCTTTTTACCATCTGCCTTTGCCTAAAGGCAAACTGCCATTCTGCCTTAAGTTTCTAAAGTGCAGTTGCCTGGCAGCTGCCTTTTACCACCCGTTTATTAGATTTCTGGCATGTATGGTTGTTAAAATGTATAAATAATTTGGGACTTGCTAACCTGCCACTCTTATTGGGGTCAGTTTTCATTTTGTGTGACAATAGTTGCAATTATTTTTGCATATATTTTTTTCTGGGAAATTTTCAAACATCAGTGAGTTAGTGAGCAGAACATGATAGCATTTAATCTGTAAAGAAGTATAAGCAGAATTATGCAGAGAATAGCTCTAGGATGTCTACTACATTGTCCTCAGAGCAAGCTATGAAAGTCAGAATGTCTCAGTTGGAAAACAATCCAGAATAAAGGAATAGAAATGGAAATGTAGACAAGCAATGCCATGATGCTTCTAAGAGGTTTGGGCTTTTACTTAGTGAGGCTAGAGCATTCAAAATGATCTACTAAAATCAGACTTCCCCGTGGTTTTGCTTTTTCTGACGGGCCATCCAATTCATTGATCCATTAGCTTTTTCTTGTTGTTGCTCTTGGGTTTTGACGAAGAAGCTTAAAGTGCATTACTTGTGTTTTCTTCCTCAAAGGCAGAGAATCGTGAAGAGACCATGTCCGTCCCTCAGTGGTTTGGTCTTTCAGAGGGGATAGTGTGAAGGAAACAGCCTTTTCTAGAAACATATAAAAATCCCAAATGTAGGGTTTTATGCAATGTCCATTATTTCATGGTTGAGATAGGTGAGTACTCCTGGAAAGCAGGAGCTTGTGGTAAGGCAACTGCCATGTGTGACATGAGACAGCAGCAGCTAAAGAGAAAAATCCAACTCAAGGTGTTTGACTCCTTTGCCAGGAATCTATTCAGTAGTTTATCCCACTTTTCACAAACCCGTAGCGTAACTTGTTTCATCAAACCTCAGGAACCAATGCATAAACAGGGGTAGACTGAAGGTACATATAGTTGCATTCTCTATAAGTAGGCTGAAGCAAAAACCACAGCAGTGCCATACAGGTGGAGCAGACATTGAGCAGGTCTGAGTGCAAAACTGGCCACAGAAAAGGTATGGGAGTAAAAATTCTCCAGTTAAAATCTCTACTAGTATCTCATATGAGTTTGAGAGTGCAGAGAGATGAGCTCTAGGGCTGTAATATTATTATTATACTCCATATGGATATAAAGTAGTATTTGTTAGGCTGCAAATTACTGAGTGGGTCATTTTAACAAAAGAAATTATATGATTCTCATTGATACAGTGTTAGAATGCATAAACTGTTTGCATCTTGCTTTGTCTTTCCCTTTATCTGATAGTTGTGTTTCTCATTTCTGCTACTAAATTTGACCCTGAAGTCACGTGATTTGTGTAGGCATATTGATCAGAGCCCGTTCCTGTGGTCCTGTGCTTGCATCGTGCAACAGGACTTGAGGGATGTCTTTCTTTTAATACCAAACTGCTGTGTTGTTTAGTACGTTACCTGTGTATAGTCTGCAGGAAGCTGCTGTATGAAAGAAATTAATTGGATTTGAAATCCTGCTTTTCCAGTGGTGTGTTTTGTCTCACAGGTTACCACAGCTGCCTGAGGACAGGAACGCTCTTTGTACTAGGAAAATGTGGTTGGCTTGTCCCAAGAGTTGCTCAACACCTGCATTCAGCAGCAGCACCCAACTTCCCATGGAAATCCTAGAAGCATCTCAGTGATTCTCCAAATGTCTAGACCTGCTTCAAAAAAAGACTGAAAAATGAGTCTGGTATCTTATGGTTGCTGAGCTGGAAGTCAAAGGTCCCATAGCATCTCCCAGGGAAAAGAACAAGATATGAACTTGGAAACTTTGACCAGCTTTTTCCCTTTGGTAAAAGACAGCTTTGTTTGCCCACATGGGACCACTGATGGCCAGCTACCATAGAGGACATCCCTTCCTTTGCCCCCATTGTTAACTGCCTCTTTTGCTGCTGAGGTCTCTTTCTTCCTATTCCTAAACTGCACTGGAGGTTCACCAAGTGAACAGGTGTTTTAGGTAAAATACCAAGAACTGCAAAAAACTTAAAAAAACAAATACATGCGTAAGAGTAGGAACTAGTTAAATGCATACACATCACTCATCAATGAAGTAATTAGCTTATTTATGTTGTATGGAGTTAATTTTCTTCGGGCTTCTCTTTACAGAACAGTGCTGAGAATACCAGCAAAATGGTGCAAAGTGTGCCCTCATTTCCCCTTTCTTAATAGTACACCGTGTTGCAAACCATTGTGACTAGGTGTGAGGAAACAGACTCTTGTTTTATCACTTCTGAAGCACAGTTATGAACTTCTTGCCTCTCTCTGGTGCCCCAGCAAACATTTACGCTACAGGAAATGCCAGCAAGGTTTCAAACCCTGAGAGTAAGCAAACACTTCTGCCAAAATGGTCTGCAGTGAAATAGCTGGTGATGCGGGAAGTTAAATTGCCAGCATTAGGCATATCGTTTCAGGCTATCTGTAGATTTTTCACAGTGGTGCTATCGATCTTGAGTTTGGGGCACCAGTAAATCACAAAAAAATCAATGCGACAATCTGTGCAAAATGAAGTGGGTTTGAATAAACAGCTCTATGTTAGTATAAATGCGTCCACATTGCATATTTGGATTAAATGAGCTACATTTTTCAGAAACTCCGTAAAAGGAGAACACAAATGTAGAAAATTTTTCAATGTGAAGTTCAAAACTGTGAAAGGTAAAAACTTTGAGGCTGACACACAGTTCTGTGGTGACTTGTAAAGGCTGCATGTCAACAAGGTAGCATTTACAGGGTTTTGATACACATGGACAATCAGCCCCAGCACAAATTGTCTTATAGGTTTTTGTCAGCCATGTGGGTTGGGCATGGGATGCTGCAGGAGAGGACAGTTTCCTGGGAGGACACTTGCTCAGGGGTCAGGTCATGCAAACTGAATAATGAAAAACAATTTTTGCTCATTCTGCCAGTCTTACCAGGAAAAGTCATGCCTGCCATTTGCTCTGTGCTTTTCTCCATGATGCACATCAAGACCATCTGTCCAAGCTCAGGCAGGAGGTCAGCAGGGGCCACTGGGACAGGGGGAAACCCTTCCAGAAGGACTATGACTTTGGCCCTGCAGGGTCCTCTCCGCCCTACCTGTCCCTGCTCTCAGAGCTCCTGTTTAATGTATCCATGGCCTGGAAGTCACACAGAGCTCCCATCAGCATCCTGAAGTTAGTGGTGGACCTCTGGAGTTGATATTCCCAGTCCCTGAGGTTGTGAAGATGTTGTAGCTGATGGTAGCACACTGAGGCTGCTGTTCAGAACTGTTTCCAGTTTGGTTTTGGGGTGGGTTTGCCACACAACCACACACATTCACACACACTGAGCATCCTCAACCTTTAACCTACCTTCATCCCCTTGATACCACCCTGAGAGACTGCAAACCATGGAGGAGAGAAAGGGGTTCTCAGCCCCAAGATGTCAGACCGGAAGACCGCAGCATGAAGTCTGAGGAAAAAAGTGAGATATTAAAAGCACAAATAAAAACCTAAACTTTTGAATTGTTTGCCCTTTCTGTAGCTACCTTCTTGTACTACTGCTGGTGGACATAATGTTTTCTGCACAACAGGAATATATCCTTCCTTTTTCTCACAATAGCAGTTCGTCTTTCCTTCTTCCTGATTCAGTTTCAATATTAGACCTGGTGAAAAAGAAGAGACTGTCTTAAGCTGCCAGCTGAAAATGAAAAAAAAATTGTGAGGGCAGGAGAAAAAAGAAGGACATTAAGGAAGTAATGTATGAAGTAAGTTTAAGTGCTGAATGACAACACGCAAGAACAAAATAAAACAATCATTGTCGTAATGGTACAGGAAATAAAAAGCAATAATAAAATTTAGGAAACTGTTACTAGATCAAACTCCCATTTGAAAACATTGCTGGTCAGAGCCGTGTGTCTGCAGCCAGAATTAGGTTATGCCACTGCAGTAGGAGGTCTGATGGCGGTATGGAGACTGACCCAGGCCAGCTGTACCCAGCCACCATTCACTGCATCACTGTCATAGTCCTTTGAGCATCACTGCGAGCTGCCCAGCCTGCTGGAGACCCTGAGTGAGTACACAGAGATTGGCACCCCAGCTACTCTGCGACACGGTAGCTAAGACACCAAAATTTAAACTTAGCTCTGTGTGCCAACACAAAAGTCTGACAGCATGTCTACAGAGCTTTATTGCCTTCACCCACTTAGTGCATTCAGGGTGGGACTTTATGTTCATAATGTAAACAGGAATCATTATGTACCATGCAATAAATTTTTCCCTATATTCAGATGCAGTTTCTTCCCACTGAAAGGAACAAAAGCCTGACCTTGCAGATTTTTCCACTGGAAAAGGGCTTCTTATGAGAAATCAGTTGAACTGAAAGTATTTTCCTTTGGCCAAAAATTATCCAAATGGTTAGCAAGGTAGCTTGGTGGTACTTTGTTTACCTAGGAGAATTACATTGGTCTAGGAAAACAAATCAGTGCTTGGGAACAGAGTACAAAAATATCTCAGAGAAACATTGGCTGAATTTAGCTGCTGATGTAAAAGAGTGCAAGACTGTTGAGTCCATCTGAGTTGTATTTCCTTATGAGACCTGTAAATTTAGACTAATAACTTTAATGAGTGGAGCTGGTTCAACACATACTGCGATTTTTCCCTTATTTAATATGAGTTGCAATAGCTTTAATTTACCCCAGAAGACATCAAGCGGTGGGAGTAGCACTTTTGCTAGTCTGGTATAAAATGTGCTAACAGCTTCATTGTAGGAAGACTATCAGCATTATTGTTCTTCTAGAGGATGTTTTTTTCACATTACAGCCTCTAGAAGATGCTCAGAAATACACTATATAAACCTACATTCCAGGTGCTCTGGCTTACAGCCTATTGTCTCTCGCTTTGAAGGTGTTGTAAAGTCCCCTTCTGTTCAGTGGGATTTTTGTACAATGATGCACATACCTCATTCTAAAAGTTGATTCTAACAAAGTTCTTGGTACATTATGACAATGCAAGGCAGCTTGATTACTATAAATTTTCCCAAATTGGCTCACATATACAATTTGACTGCATAGTAATGTGCTGGGGACGGCTCATGACAGCAAGGAAACACTTCTGAACCTGTATATGTCAGCACTGTAAAGAAATAATTCAATCGTGTCTGGTTTTGTATCGATTTCAGAAAGGTTTGGGGGAAGCTATGACAGCTGTTTTTGAGCTGGTATTTGTTGCCAGCATGCGTCTGAGACACTTGACCAAAAAGAACACTGTTCATGATGTCATTTTGGTTCAGCAGATGTAAATATGCTTGGCATGGTAGCACCTCAGTCAACAGCAGCTAAAGAAAAAACAAACTCTCTGAATGTGCTGCTTACCATTTCTCCCACCCTACCTGCGGCCGAGACAGCCACTACCAGAGATCGTGGCACCTGAAATTCTCCCCTCAGTCACATCCTAAATCCTTCTTAGATGCAGTGTTAAGTCCTTCATTTTTAAAGTCCTTCATCTCTTCCATGTTTTGCTCCATTCCACATCTAGGCAGTGCTTCCAACCAAATGCAGACAACTTAAGACATTTTGGAAAGCAAGTGTCACTACCAACAAAGGGAGTACCTGTCTTCTTGGAGTACTTTATGGTTTCCACATAATCTTTAAAGCCTCTGGCTCAAGGGAGTATCCTGTATTTCAAATGAAGTTCCGGATTGTGTCCCGCTGTTTTAGCTGTTTTCCGCTGAGTCTTCTGCCCTGCAACTCAGCAGGTGCTTCTTCAGTGGCCACCGTCCTTTAGAACCCAGTCTGATCTCACAGCCATACACATCAAGACCTGGCCTTGTAAAGGAAGCTCCATCGACCTGGCTTCTAACACATCAGATTTTGAAGTGGAGGCATCTTACTAACAGAGATTAACAGAAAGCAAATGATCATCAGCATATTTTATTTGCAGAGTAGTTTAGCTCTTCTGGATGTAAAGCTAAGTCAAAAGTTCCTGAGGCCTGTTTCTCTTCAATAACTGCTCATGGAAGAGACTTTTGCTGCAACCCCGACAAATTTCAAGAAGTGGGTGAGGTCATACTGGGCCCAATTTAGTTTTCAGAAATGAGATGAGTAACAATATTAATACAGCCAGCAAGGGCTGACAAACATAGGGTGTGCTCTCCTTTCCCAGCAAGATCATCACCACAGAACTGGACTCTGAAGAAACCGTAGCCTCATCAGCACAGAGTCTGCAGCTGCAGCTTGGTTTGCCTTGTTTGTGACTTGGAGGCCGCCGAAAGATGGCATTTATTAGTCCGGAAGTGGCACCAAAGTAAGACAGCCGTGTTGCTTTTGAGACCCAGGCCTCTCGTTCTTCATTACCCTTGCACAATGCAATTGGGACATGATGGCTCTTATCGGTATTAAGTCAGGGAGCTTTGCACATTACGTTATTGCATGCCATAAACCTGTCCTCAGGTCTTTTGGGGACTCAATCCTCCAACTCGGAATTTTCTACAGGTGCCAAAAGCTCTGGAGGCTACTCATGAATTGCCTCTTTCTGGAGGCAATGCAGACGCTTCAGAGCAATGCCAGATGAGATAACTCTGGTGAAAACAGCTCCTTTCTATTCCTAAGACAGCTCGTAACTCTGTGGCTCTGAAAAAGGTCACACAAACGCACCCTGTTGCTCTCCAGTCATTTTGGCACTTTGCTTGTGTCCAAAATTGCCAAAATGGACTGAGATTCCTAAAACTAAAGTGCTGCCCCCTCTCCTATGTTTACCCTCAAAGCGAACAGAAACACTACTTTAGCAAATCTTCCTTGTGCCAGTAAAATGGCTAGTCAGTTTTTCCTTTCCCCTTTGGACATGGCTGTTTCATAGTTAGAAGGCTCTGGCCTATGGTACCAGAACCCTACAGCATAGCTACAGGTACGCTATTTCCATTTTCCAAGCTGGAAGCACTCCTGATGGCAGATAAGAGCTGTGCAAACAATCTTGTGCACCATTAGAACACTGCTGAGACTTACGAACTGGTTGTCAATTCATATTTACTTCTTTAAAGATCTTAACTTTTAAAATTCTGTTTTGGAAAAGTGGGGCAGGGGGGAAGAAATGAACTTATGAGAAGTCTGTTAAAGCCTGCAAGTCAGACCGGTGAATGCATAAAAATACCCAACCAAGCCAGGCACCATAACCTTGACA
>JAHREE010000279.1:23484084-23513115 GCA_033628505.1 Tringa tobata | reverse complement strand
AGCCCAGAACTGGACACAGTGCTCCAGATGGGGCCTCACCAGGGCAGAGTAGAGGGGCAGGATAACCTCCCTCGACCTGCTGGCCACACTCAGGGGGCTGGGTAGTCAGGGAATAACTGGTCTTGCTCTTAAAGACCATAGTAAAGTATCACTTTGCAGACTGAGGTAGGGTATCACTTGCCACTGCCTTTGGGACAGGGCACCTTTCCGGCTCCTCGTCCACCAGGTGTCCAGCAGGGCCCCTGTGGCCTCTTGTGCCATGTTGACTTCCAGCAGTTTTGCCAAGCTGCTTTTTGTCATGAGTATCTGATGATGTGTTCAGGGATGTTTTGTGCCTGTACTGGTGCCATACTCAATTATTTCCCCCCTCTTAGAATCATAGAACCATAGAATTATAGAATGGTTTGGGTTGGAAGAGACCTTAAAGATCATCAAGTTCCAACCCCCCTGCCATGGGCAGGGACACCTCCCACTAGAGCAGGTTGCTCAAAGCCCCATCCAGCCTGGCCCTGAACACTTCCAGGGATGGGGCATCCACAGTTTCTCTGGGCAACCTGTTTCAGTGTCTCACCACCCTCACAGGAAAGAATTTCTTTCTGGTATCTAGTCTAAATCTCCCCTCTTCCAGTTTAAAACCATTGCCCCTTGTCCTGTCACTACACTTCCTGACAAAGAGTCCCTCTCCAGCTCTCCTGTAGGTTACCTTCAGATATTGGTAGGCTTGGCAACTTGTCTGAGTAAGAGGAAAAAGGTAATTTCCCTCTGAACAGCATAAAAACAGATGACCTACTAGTATCTGCTATGGTGTAACCACTAAGATGCATCATTTCAGAAACACTTGTCGTGTGTAGGAGACAGGCAAAAATGTTTCAAGAATATCTTTCCTAACTACTGAAAACAGAATTTGTCATCTTGCAGCAAGCACAAAGTAACATGGTTGTGTCTCTGATTGCTCACTGAAGCTTGCCCTTGGGGTCTCTTTTGGGGTCAGATCTGAGAGTTCAATTCCCCTGGGTCACAGAGAATGAAATAACATCCATCCTAGCTCCTAGAGCTGTTTCAAGCAGGAATATCTAAGGTTCTTCAAAACCACTGTTGCCCATAGTCTAGCTGATAGTCATGTGCCTATTAGCCCATGGGTAGTGGTTGCCAGTGACTTGTGGAGAATTTGTATAACAAATATTGAAGTATAAGATGTACACAAAGTGTAAAAAAAAAAAAAAAAAAAATCAAAGATTGTTAAGAGGGTTCCAGGAGCAGAAGGGCCATGAAAATTTACATTATTTAGCTGAACAGGAACATTAAAACTCAAGTACCCAGCCCACTGTGCACCAAACCTGAAATGCCAAGAGAGCTCATTCAGACGTATTAAAAAAATGCATGACTGATACTTTATTCTATTTGAATAGTAGAGAAGCAGAGAATAAGCAGCCAGTACTTGTGCCTTTGTCAGAGACTCAGGAGGAGCCCAACACTGCTTTTTCATTATGCTGACTTTATTCAATCTGAATACAGAAGAGGCTTTGTGCAGGTTTGCAAGAATATTTTTTTTGCTGTGTCAAATGCGACGTGTCCTGGGAATTCTGCATAAACCTGCATTAAAAATATACAGAAGAAAAAGCAGAAGAATGCCTCACTCTTCTTACTGCCCTCTCAGTAATGGCCACACTTATGGTATTCTTAGGATAATGCAAATATATGAGATACTTTCATAGGGAAATGATAATTGATAAAAACTTTGCAAAAAACTCCGTGGTCATTTCTCTGCCAGCAGCAACACATTCATATATAGCAGTGATGTGGGCAGTGTTTTCAAATCACATGGGGATTTCTGTATGGGAAATAATGTTTAGTCAAAGAGCAAGCAATTACAAACAACAGCAATATAAAATTGGATTACATTTTTTCCAAGTGTAATCAAAGCCAAAACAAGTATCCTTGAAGGATTTAGGGGCTGCTAAAATTGTAGTGAGAATTAGATTTGTTCTTCTACCTTTTGTTCCATGGATTATCCACGGGGTAACAGAGCTTGCTAGACAACTTTGAGTTTCTGTTCTAAAAATGAAAATGATTGCCATCTCCTTTCTATGCTGTTTTGCTCAATACTGTAAAGAGAAGCTTAATGATTTAATATACCGAACTTGTCAGGTTGTATTAGAAATACAGAGAAGACTAGCTGTAAAAATCTTCATTAATGATAGGGAAGAGAAA
Source organism: Tringa tobata (assembly GCA_033628505.1). Classification (NCBI taxonomy): domain Eukaryota; kingdom Metazoa; phylum Chordata; class Aves; order Charadriiformes; family Scolopacidae; genus Tringa; species Tringa tobata. The sequence continues at coordinate 23,510,904 of JAHREE010000279.1, read as the reverse complement.
TTACTGCCTGTAACAGTGCTTTGGTGTTTACTGCTCAACAGAGAAAAAAGGTGTACTTAAAAACCACATCAAGCCAGAAAATTACAAGGCACTTATTTCTCTTTTCCCACTGAACGGACTCACCTGGGGAGGAGAGGCTAAATCCGTGCCTGAAAAAGGAAGCACTATGACATGAACATCTTGAAGAGACCATTCCTGCTGATGAAAAAGATTTCCATCTTTCACACATGATCAACCCAACAAAAGTGTTTGACAGTCATGTTCCACAGAATAATGCGCAGGCTGGTGTTCACTGGAGGCAAAACAGTTGAGATTCAAAAAAGCTTTTTCACTGAGCATGTCAAGTTATCCTAGACCTGGTTTGGTGATAAAGCACAAGGATTTAGTCACAGTTTTAGTCAGAAAGATAGATAGCCTAATATCTGCAAATTTGTGTTCTTATCATTGATTATAAAGCACCCTTCGCATGCAAAACATACTTACTGCAAACATCCTTTGGTAAACGTCATTAAATAATTTCAACCATGAAAGCACATCACGAGACCTCTCATTTCAAAAACATAAAGTAAGTTTTAAAAACTGTGGTACTGCTTTCGAAAGCAGTATGGCTTTGGGGAAAATATTAGGAAGTGTCTATGCAAAAGCTCCTCTGGCCCTACTGAAAAAGAAGCAGCACATCCGTTTGGTGGGTTTTGGTAAATGTTCTAGGTTTATAGAGGTTCCTCATTTTATTAGTCCAGGAAGGAAACAAAAACTTCCACAGTATTGCACTGCAGCTGACAAAAGTACTGATTACAAGCATATAATTTCTCATTAAGATTTCCAAACTTTATGCTATTACAAGGTTTTCACATCTTGTTTTCCCTGCTCCCTACCAACCCATCATCTGTTGGTAACATGTTTTGAGACTAAGAAATATGGATTCCTACGAGGGCTCCAGGGATATAAGGGTGTGATATGGCACTAATTAGGCAGAGAAGATCCTCCAGAGTATTTTAAGTTTACCAGTTTCTGACAGTAATCTGCTCTCCCTGATTGATTATTCTGTGTTGTTGACTGGTTAAGTTAATTTAGTTATACTTTAATATTTATGGGCTGACTGTTCATTGTTACTGAGTGTCAGCTGTTAGCTTCTGCAGAGATCTTTATGTTAAACTCATGTGAATATGGACAGCCATCAAACTTCACAGCACTGCGCATACTTCTCCTGAATCATAGGTTTCCCTGAAAACTCTCTTCAGAGGTGCCCTATGCTTTTTGGTATTTCACAGTAGACATTACATCCAGCACCCGCTTGATATCTCAGTGGAGCCACGGCATGCAATCGGCTTCTCAGGTGCCCCAGCAGTGCTGTTGGGGCCCTTGACCCCATGGAGAAGCAGCTGATGGGAAATCTCATCTAGTGGGAAAAGATGCAATTTAATGCGTATGGCAACTCGGTCATGTCACTGCAACACTGTTGAACTTCTAATTGTGGAACACAATTGATGCTGCAGTGAATGACAAAGGTGCGCAGCACGGAGACCAAAAAATCTGTTTTATTTTAAATGTGGAGCAGAAGGCCAGGTTGGGTCTTGTTTGATCACTGGTGATTCAGAGTCCTGCTAAGCAAGAAAATGTTCAGAAATGGGCAGTGGAGCATTTTACATGGCATGCCGGCCACTGAGATCTAGAACACGTGGACATCTTGAAAAACAGGGAGTTGCCACTGACCTGTAGCCCCTGTGAAATGAGTTGTGCTCCTTTTCGATGTATGTCACTTTTACCAACCTTTGCAACAGACAGGGCAAGCCCTCCTGCTCCTATAAGGCACAGCAATCTCGATCAGGACAGATTTCACTGTGAAGGGGCTACTGCTTCTGTCTGCATTAGTTCTAGGGAGTAAACAAGCCATCATTAATCTGTCACTTTGCATAAGCAATATATTCAGATAAAACATATCAAAAGGAGAAGACAATTTTTGGCACATGAGGGTAACTTCAGAAAAGGCAGAGCAGTTTGTCAGCATAGATGTTAAGAGAGGAAGCAGTAAATGTGAGTAAGAATGAAACGCAAATGCTCAAAGAGGACTTAAAAGTTTTGAGTGATTTATGGACATAGGACAGAAAAATCCGAAGGAACAGCAAGGAATAATTATAAAAGCAAAGACAAAGATTTAAAAATCCTATAATTAATTTCAGCAGCTAATTTGTAAGTGGTACTTGAAACACTAGAATGTTGGAGAGTATAAAATGTGGCATTTGGTACTGTCATGACAGCAAACAGGTCGTCATCTTAAGGAAGGCACCAGCACTGTCACAGACTGAAGAACTGCCACAGTGGAGAGTTCCAGCTTCAATCAGCAACGTAAGAGGATAATGACGATTACAAAACTGCAACGTGTCATGACAACAAGCCACAGCTGAAGGCAAGGAGTTTCACTGCTCTTGTTGCCTGGTGAAAGCATAGAAACCTCCTGCCTCAAAGCACCTCAGTTGCACTGGAAGGAAACCAGCTGTAATGTCACTTTATAAGATGCAATATTTTCTTTGCCCACTCTGGTCATCCAGGTCTTGTGGTCAACATGTAGAGGGGAGCCCTTTCAATGAAGGTAAGAGACTATCTCAGCAGCAACTGAGCAGAAGGGCAACCCCTGCTGGGTCTTATGCAAGCTGCAGGAGATCCTGAAATACTAATAAATATTTTCATAACTTCTATGAGTTACAACTGGGTTTATGAAAGTAGTACAGTCCTAAAGATAATGCTGAGAATGCCTTTACATTGCCATTCAAAAAAACCATTACACTAATCACCACCAATTTTTTGTCTTGTTCTAAAAAACCTTTCTAGGCTTATGTGCTGTTTCATCAAATAGTGACTTTCAACTGGTTATTTTACTTTCAAAGCATGTAAGATTAATCCTGTGGCTTGCTGTGCCATTATCTAATAATGCATTCTGTGCATCAGAATTGAAAATATTTATACAGCATATTTAATACGCAAAACACAAATCTTTTTTAAAAAACAAAAGGAATAAAAGTAGTGTGCTCTTTCAGGAATTTTTGAGGGCAAGGAACTTCTGCAGTGTTGAATGTGTCTGTGCATTACTTAATATATCTTATAAAATATTTTTAAATTAAAATAGTTTGACGCTATCTCTAAAACTTTCCACATTCCCTACAAATGGAAGCACAGATACTAATACCTGGTACAATATATATCATGTGCTTTAACATGTTCCCTGGCCTGCCTTCCTAGTAGCAAGTCAGACCCAGCTGTAATAGATTTCAGACTGCAGACACTCCTTGCATAGCGTGGAGACTGAAATCCTATATGAATTTGCAGAATTTATTTTGAATTATGGTAGTAGGTTGGGTCATGAGAAATTAAGGACCAGAAAAGGGAAAGGCTGTGAGAATCAGCACAACTGTTGTGAATGTAGTGTCAGTCAAGGGGAGGCAAAGCCAACAGTTTTGGGACCCAGATGTTTTCTTTCCAGTTGTCTGGACATGAATGTGTATTCCCAAAAGGCACACACACGCACATGTGTCTCTCTGGCATAAGACTATAGCCCCTCCGGTGTCTGGTCCCCAAACCCCAGTCTCTCCAGTAACCAGCCCCTAGATTTACAGCCCTTCCAGTATCTAGACCTAGATCTTTTGTCCTGCTCACCAGCTTAGTTTGGCTTGAAGCTCACTGTTGCCCCGCATGGAGCACAGAGAGCACCCTTGCACGGAAAAAGATCAGATGGTAATTAGATGCAAAGATCAGACAATCCTCCTTTATACCCTCTCTCTCCACATTCTTATATTTTTAATTCCCTTCCTCTCATTTTCTTTTGACTTGTTCCCCCTGAAATAAACAACTTTCCACTAATTACTTTTCCCCCAACAGTCCCAGTTTTGCTACATCTGTGCCCAGATTTGGTATTTCTGGTGCCTTTACCAAGGTCATCTCTTCCTTGCCTGGTGTCACAGATGAGGTTACCAACAACCCTCCTCAGCCCTTGTGAGACCTGACCATCCTTCGTGACACTGTTGGTCATTTTTGGCAGCTTCAGAGCCTGTTCCTTGTTATGTTGGAACATCCCATGTCCAGTCCTGTAGTTTCTCATGTTGTGTCCAGTTACCTTCACCTCTGGCCATGGACAAGCCATCTCCCAGCATATGCTAGCAACATCTTATGTCTATGCAGCAATGTCATAGCAGCCCTAGACCTATTTAGAGTGAGTGTGGGCTCCTGCCATTCATGTGGTATAAAATCTGTAGGATTTCAGACATAAATGGCCAGATAACGGCCAAACTCAGACACAATGGCTAAATGAATCTCAGCTTACCTTGGTAGTACAACTGACCTCGTCAAAATCATAGATAAGACACCGTGGTTAGAAAAATGTAAATAAACCTGGTTTCCTCCAGGGTAGAGGGATGACTGAAGGCTTCTGGAAGGTGCTCTCAGTTGCTATTTTCCAAACAGCCTGAATATAGCCTTTCCAATGGAGCACAAACTGTCTTTGGTGCAAAAATAAAAATATGTCAGAAAATAGACCCTAAAACTATTATGTATGCATCATGATAGTCCTGAATCCCAAAGGTAAGTTTCTACTTTTCTTCTTTTACTCCCATGCCTTTCTAAAGTATTTTGATATAAATTGAAAAATGTTGTGTGCTGACTTTACAACAGGCAAAAAGAATTGACTGAGTGTTAAACCTATCCGAAATCATGCTTTACGTGTCCAAATTTGAATTCTTTCTGCTTTCTGTTTGCTAGATTTCATTGATAAAACTGTTACGTAGTGGAATCCCAAATGCAATCTGAAAGTCAAATGAAAATAATTATGAAATATATCTATAGATCATTCAACTATAGAATTGCATAAGAATTTTTATAAATGTAGATAAACAAACAAATCCATTTGCAAATTTATCTAATAGCTTTCTGTAATAAGAACCCTGTTTACCCTTGCACTTACCAAACATTTCATCATACTCCATGCATGTTATTAAGTCCCAAGATGCTCCTTAGTGAGATTGACTTGCTAAATAGAGTCAATTTTGTTTAGATCAAATGGAAGTGCTCTGCACCATCTAAGCCAGAGCTTCCATCATGGGGAAGACAGTGGCATCGTGCACCATTCTGTACTAATTACGTGCAAGCCAAGGTTGAATCAAATTGCAATTGCAACTCCAAACTATTGTGATGTGGGGCTTGGAACTCCTTAATGGAAAAATTCACTCATCGAACAAATGAATAGCTATTATGTAAGTATGAAATAACAGTACTAACAGTGAATACTCATCTCTTCTCAGAAGGGTTGCAAGTTAAACGTAAACACATTTAGCTGCAAAGCAAAAAACTCATATACAGCATGACAAAACATTCCCAAGCAGCTCATCAGATTTGGTTCTTTAGTGGATGGTAAACATATGGAGGAAACTAAACTTCAAGATAAATGAAGGCTGAAGATTGAAAAGCTGTGAGGGATAACATCTATTTAAATAAAAATATTTCCAAAAGCATGAACTGTAACTTGGAGGACATTTCCTGTCAGGGTGGTGGATTTTTAAGTAAAAAGCCTCTATTGAAAACCCTCTTGCCCAGACTGCCCTGCCTGGAGTGCCCCAATTTTTAGGGTACCCTGGTGCATGCCCCAGCCATGCAACACGCCACCATGAATGTTCCTGGTCCCTCAGTCTAGGCTGGGAAACTCTCTTTCCATAATTGCACCCAGGGCTGCTTTTCTGTACTGCACACATCCAATGAACCCCCTTGTCCTGTCATCTGCTAACTTGTATTAGCGTGGGATGGAGAAACTCATGGGATGCAGAGGACTGTTAGCTTTGCCCACAGCATCTGGGTCTGCAAGGTAAACCAGTGCTCCCCCCACAGACTCAGCAGCCGGCTCCTCCAAAACTTCGAGCAAGGGCACACTGTCAGCAGCTCCCCACAAGTAGCCTGGACCCAGATGTCCCCTCTAAAGCGGGAATCTCCATGGATGCCTTCTCCCCTCTGCTCTGTAGCATCCTCCATACTGGCACAGAGAAGAAGGGGGAGTGCAAAGTGGCCTGGTCCTCCTCTGTAGCCTTCAGTTGGCCTTTTTTCTATGCAATGAGCTGCCAGACAAGATGCATGTCACCAGGGTCACACACTTTATCCCAGCAAGAGCCAAGGTGCTTACAAGATTCCCACACAAAGCACAGACAAGCTGTGGACAGAAATGGGATTCCATAGTTCTCCTTCAGAAAACAGTATCCTCTTGGTCTCCATGCCTGCTATTGGTACCTAAACTGGAAACCACACAAGGATTTTAATGACTTCCTCACCAAGGGAACTGGATGATTCACCATCAAATCGGATGGTCCTGGTAGGTCCAGAGATAAGGGCTGAGTGAAAGACAGACAACATGCACACGAGCTTTTTCAGTCCACTGAATGCAAAGCATCCTGTAGCTTTTGGCCCTAAACCAAGCAAAACCCCACCCATGAAGGCTATTTTCCAAGATTCTCCTCAAGTCTAAAGAAAAGGCTGACTTCCTTGCCACGTTTCTTCATGGAAAATCCCCAAATACTCAGATATTCCTGCAAAGCATTAGGTCTGTTCCTGCTTTCCCTTTTATCTCCCTGCCAAAGGATGTGGGTCCTTGGTCCTGCGTGCTCCTCCAGGTGTAGCTGCCTCCTTCAGCCAGCATTGGAGGTGGTCTTGGGAACCTCCTATTTTAGTGAAGCAGAATGGATTTGGGAGAGACTTGATAGAGACATCACATCAGCCATCATGAGCCTCTTTGAGTGCCAGGACAGATGAGAAGAAAAGATACACCTTTTTTTTTTCTTCTACTTCTAGACAAATGTAGTTCCTTTTAATCAGTACAATCTGGCAGGCTGCAATAATATCCTAAGACTACTGCAGGAGCTTTGAGCCAGAAACAACACACGCAAAATAATAATGAAATCTGCAAGGGCATCCAACAGGCCCCAGGGCTGAGCGTCTTACAGGGTGGATGTGACTGGGTTATTGAAGAGCAGGGTAGTCCTAACCACATCCCACCTGGCCTGCGGACTGAGAATCACTGTCTGGAGCAATTACATTTGTCAGGATGGAGGTAGCCCTGCACTAGACAGGTGAATTCTCCATTTCCCTGTTTTTTTTTATTTCTCTGTTCATGTACGTCTCTTCCACTGTTTTATCTTTTTTTAATTCCAGTACACATAAGAAATACCTCCATTTCAGTCAAGTGGAATATAATATTTTAAAGGTGTGAGAAGAGAATCAGGATTAAAGATCCAAAGTCTGCATTATTTGCTATTCTTGGTGCTGACTCATTCTTTAATCCTTCAGTATGAGTCTTTAAATACACCAGGATCCTCACAAGCCAAGCTAAGGAAATTTAATACAAATTAAACAAAATTCCATTGGTTTTTCTAAAGCATGCAAAAGAAAAGTATATAAAACCAAGTTTTAACAAAACCCAAACACCTCTAAACAGTTGAATTATACAGTATCTTTGCTTTTAATTTTTGTGCAATTTGTTTGCCTGCATTTAAGGCATCACTGGGCTAAAGTTAGTCAATAGAAAATTAAGCTGCCTCCTCTAACACCCAAACTTCTTCCCCAGATGAATGATTTAGAAGGGTTGGAACATGCACTGGCTTCAAAATGTTACAAAAATTGCTTCAGTCATGAGGGTGCATCCACTTCAGAGGGCCTGTAGTTCCATCCCAAACCAAGCACAACCTGAACAGCTCATCATATTCAAAATCCAGACATACATGCAGGCATAAGCCTCAGCTTTCTAATCATGGCCATATAAAGAATTTATGTTAGCAATAGGGCATTTTAAGAGGTTCTTCACAAATTATGACAGTTGAGATAAAAACTGAGCTTTCTATTTCTTTGCTTAATCTTATCGATTCACACTTATATTAAAAGTTAGTGGTGAAAGACCTTTTCTTATCTAGAGCTGTCTCGTGGTTTTGGCTGGATTGGCCAATCAGAATGACAGATGTCGTTGTCTCCCCTCCCCCCCCAAAAGAGAAAAGAGGAAGAGTTAAAGAGATTTGAGTTTAGCAAAAGAAACTAAACCACTTTAATGAAAATATTTTAAAATAATGAAATAATAAATAATAATAAGAAGAATTTTTTTTAAAAGTATACAGTATATAAAAAACTCTATCAAGCTCCCAGGATGACAATCACATCACCATCAGGCACAGGGAAAAGTCCCAGACTGGATTCTGGATTCTCCTGATCTGGAGTCAGGAATTGGGATCAAAGGCAGACAAACAGACAGCGTCCTCCTCAGATGGTAGGCACTAAAGAAAAGAGAGTTAACCCTTTAATCCCTCAGCTTTTATATTGACCCTGGGCAACACAGAGGGACGGGGGCTCCTTCTGTGTGATGCAGATTGGATGGAATACCCTGTTGGTCCTGGACTCTGTTTTGGGTCACCTGTCTTGTCAGCTCCTCCCTACAGGTATGACCCCTCTACATTTTGCTGCTTCTGACCCTCCAAGGGGACAAATAAGGAAGTTAGGTGACCCTGGTTGTTATAAGTATAAGCAAGAGCCTCTCTGCAGATGCTTCCTTGGTATAGTCAGGTTTTATCACTCTGAGAGTGAACAGCTTCTGAACAATATGCTGTTAATTTCAGAGTTTAGTTAGAAGAGGCCCAGCTGAGAAGTAAAACTACTGAACAGAAAATTGGTTCTGTTTTACCTCAAATCAGGACAAGCTGCATTCTCACCGATGTTGGGATTTTGTCTCTTTTTTTCTCTCACGAGCACTTCTGATATTATAGTAGAGGCATTCACAACCCAAGGGCCCTCTAGAAGTCTGTTAATTAGTTCTGTGAAGGCTGGGATACTTTTCTTCTCTGTGAAGGCTCTCTTGTTTGAATACTGCTAAATCACCTGAATTGAAAAGGAAATTCGTTTTGTAGAACAAAATCTTTGCTTTTAGAACAGACTGAATTACAGTAGGTTATAATATTTTGAAGAGAACATTGCCTAACGTATTTATGCAGTTTTCATTTTAAAACTTTATTCAAATTATGTCAATTGAATACAATGTTATACTGCAAATATAGGGCACACTTTATTCCCGGAAGAACATACAAAATTTTTTTTTAATAAAGAGTTGTCTAATGCAAGTTTGTGTCCTTTCTAGTTGTAACTATAAAACAATTATTTTTGTAAATGACTAAATATCACCAATTTTCATGTATTTTCATACTTTCTCATTTTCACACACATGCCAAAAGAACTCATGTATCTTTTACACTGGATTTGTTCTACACAAAATAGTGCATGTCTTCTGGCTTTATGTTTTGTTAACTCTCCAGTATCATGTTTGTGGCTTAATCATCTCCCCTTTTGTTTCAAGTATTTTCACATTATAACCCCTAAAGACAGGCTGGCAGCTGGAATCTCATAACATAAGAATCACACCTATGTGAACTGACTTCTAACTTTAAAAATCACAGAGCTAGAAGGGACTACGGGTAGTCATTAGACCTTACACTTAGATAAAAAATATCTTAAGTTTTCTTGACACATGTTGGTCTAAACTGTTTTGCAATGCTTCCAGTTTTAGGGATACAACCTCACCATTGTTCTGTCAACTCTTTCCTGTCCTAATGCATAAGTAAGTTTTCTCAGTTACTAATTGGAATCTTCCCTCCTATAATTTTGTTATACTTTTTCCTGTTCACCATGGAAATAAGGGACAAATTATTGTCTGCTTTGCAACACTTTCACATATCTGACTACTATCTTCATAGCCGTCCTCTTTTTACCATTAAATAAATTCTTCAATATTTAGTTCAGATTACATTTTTTGTATTTGTGATCACTCTTAATCCTTTTATCTGAACTTGTCAATTGCCTTTATAAAAATGCAACACCCCAAAACTTGGATACTGTTCTGTAACCTTGATGATAACAAGCAGCGGGAAAGTGCCATTCTATGTCTTACACGCTATATTCCCTAAATACATAAAAATTACTTTTTCCGTCTTCCGTTTGTGTCTTGTGATCCAGTGCAGCCCGCAGCTCCTTTTCTCAAGTATTGCTATTTAACTAGATATTCCTTTCCCATATGGGTCTAGTTGATTACTCCTGCCCAAAAATAATACATTACTCTTGCCCCTATTCAATTTCATCTTACTGTTTTCACGGTACATAGTCAATTTTTCAAGGTAATTTTGAATTTTATGGTCTTCTCATGCCGCCCAGCTGCATGCCACCTCAAAATTGAATGGGCATATTCTTCAGATTATTAAGAAAAAAAACTGAACAAAGACTGGAAAAACATCTCTGGGGAACCATATTAGATATGTGCTTTCCTCTTTGTTGCAAATAATTGATCGTGATTTCATGACTTGTGAAACCCACCCAACCCTTCTGTATCCACACTATGTCACTGCTTTAAACAATCATAGCATAGCATCATTCAAGTTGGAAGGGACTTTTGAAGACCGTCTAGCCAAACCCCCAGATATAGATCATATGTTCTCAACTTTGTATATACAGAAAGCCCTAATATAGTATACAGAAAGCCCTAATAAAGTCAAGATAAACGGCATTTATTTTCTCAAATCCTGTTGTCCTACTGTAGGAGGAAATCACATGGATTTGGTAATTTTGTATTGGCACCTACTCACATCCCTGTTGTCTTCCAGTGCTAACAAATAGTGTGTTTTGTCAGTTGTTCAAACATTTTCTGAGAGCAGAAATTAAGCTAGTGACTGAATGATACCCCAGTTGTCCTTTCTCTTTATGCAAGGACAGACACTGGCTTTCCCTTCCTGAACCTTTCAAGACATTCCTGTCCATCACATGCTTTCAAGTACAGCAGTAGTACCTCCCATTTCATCATGAAGCTCTTTAATTTCTTCATTAAGAAACTCATAATCCCTTGATGACTTGGGAAAAAAAAAACCAAACCTAGTCTCTAAATTTTTCCTTTCCCATTCAGAGTTAAGGTCTTTATTTTTATCACTGGTATGAACTGTAATACCTTTCAACTGCAATTGATCATTCTTGTAAGGACTGAGGCAAAAAAGTTATTACAGTTATTACAAAATTTGACCTTCTGAGTATCATCCAGCAATAGCTTTTCCTCTCTGCTGAACAGCTGACCAGTTCACCGTTTCCTTCACCTTCCCTCTGTTACAATTACATTTCTAAATTGAGTGATATCTCTTGGCAGATGCTCTTATTTTGAGCTTTGGCTTTTTAAAATTTTGTTTCTACATGTTCATGTTATATTTATCGCTCGTCCTCAGTACCCTGACCTAGTTTCTCCTTCCAGCTTGATTCTTTCTTGTTTAAGGTTCATGCACAGTTCATGCTTTAATCAAGCAAATCTTTTACTGCATTTTCTCTCTTTTCTTCACAGTGGGATAGTATATACCTGTGGATGGATATTATGTTATTGTGTATATTATTTTTTAACGCACTAAACATTTAACACCATTTTCCTTTACATGAGATCTTGCTTAACCATTCTGTGAATTTATTGAAGTCTGCCTTCTGTCACTCAGCTGCTATTCCTCCTTCTTTTCCTGAATGATCATGATTCTTTTTTCTAATGGCCACTCCTAAATGGACCTTACAGCCTCAAATTCTCATCCATTCCTTACAATTGGCAATGGACATAAAAGGATCTCTCTTTTGTTTGCCTTCTTTTCTTCTTGAATCAGAAACATTTTCCCTGATGCAATCCAAAGGTTTCCTGAGAAGCCTACTGTATTTCTTTCCCAGCGGATATTCCTCATTATCCCCAACACATCATGTCCTATTGCAACACATCATGTCCTATTGCAACACATCATGTACTATTTTTTCCCTCAGTTCTTTTCTCTTTATGCCACAAACCTTGGAGTAAGATGCAGTTTAAAGCTATATCTTACATTCAAAAACTGAATTTTGGGAAAATTTATGTCTAGCACAGGTTTTGTTTGACAAGTATACAAAGGTCAGCTTCAGTCATTGACAACATAACCTAAAGCACATGAAATCCTGTGAGTAAGGGCATTTCGGATTCTACTGATATGGCATATGGCATTCAGGGGCGAATACATCAGCAAGCAAATCTAGATAGTCCGTGTACACAGTCAATTTGGGGTTTGCCAACAAGCTCTTAACCCTGGAAATCAGTGGATCTAGGAGTATGCCAGGCCGCTGGCTGTTCATGGATGTCCTGTTTGAACTCATAATAATCTTGGCTGAATCACACAGAATGGAGAATAGCGGGGAGACCTACTACAGAAAAAGCAGGCCTTTTTGAAGACCGCTGGACCCTCCCCAGGGGATACAAGGCACTTAATGCCAAATTATAAAATTAAGCATGCCAGTCTGAGTGCTATGAGCAGAAAGAACACTAAAAGAAAAAAAAAAAAAAGAAAGAAAGAAAAAGATGAACAATGTAAAAATAAGGTAATTCTAAGACACTAAATGTAAACTTATGTACTTTATTTAAAGAAGGTGGGGTTTTTCTATAGTTCACAAAAATACGGCATAAGAATAAAGTAGTAATCTCACAAGATTATACTTGTCATGTACTAGCATATAGGCCAAATGTCCATAGCAGAAGCAGACATGGAAGTTGCTATTTCAAGTCAAATAAACACTCACCAAACATAATACAAAAGATATAAAGTAAAGCTTGTAAGCTGAAGTTAGATCCTGAGCAGGTTTCAGTGACATAAACAGAATACATGATGTAGAATTATGTTTTCATGAAGCGTAAGGGGTTTAATAGCATGAATTTGAAATTACCCCATTGTAGGCTTACCAAGGAGCTAGGGATAAAGTGTCAATGGACAAAGCATTTCAAGGGAAGAAAATAATACCCCTCAAGCAGAACACAATGATGAAGAATCTTTTGCTTACCATATATGTAGCACAAGTGGGTTTTATAACAGAACCCAGAATAAGCCTTATTCTCTATCAGACCATACACAGGGCTTGGGATAGTATCTTAGCATTTCAACTTTAATTCTAAAAAGAAGCATTTAGGCATTCTATTAAAAAAAAAAAAAGGGTTTAAAAACGTAACTTGAGTGTAACCAATATCTTGATTTCTACCTGTGTCTATAAAGATCTGGAATTAAAAGATCCGAATAGCACAAGCTAGCTCATGTATCATAATCAGGTCTTATTTTCAAGAACGGTGGATCAATCTTTTTGACCTTCAACTTCTAAGTTTTGGATACATTATGTGAAGAAGATTTGTACATCCTAGCTACTTTTAAGGGCATAAAACTTAAGAGAATATAACCACCTGCACCATAAAACATGGAAGCCTCACCAGCACATCAGGGTAACGCTCCTGGCAGGAAACAAAACAATTGGAAGGTTGCAAGAAATGAGCTACTGTTTTCCAGAAATTACTTAAACCAGCTCAACAGTAAGTAGCAGATATAGACACCTGTCTTAGTGATGTAAAGATTAGCTTAGTGTTAAAATACTAGAAAGTTCCAGCCTAAAATGGCTCCTTCTGTACTGAACACAAAGAAATCTCCTTGCAGGTCCCACCAGGAGCTTTAAATTTAAGTTAGCTTAGAATTAACATAGTTAGCTAAAGATGCTTTCCATCAATAAGACTCTCCTTCCTTTAATTGCACTGGTTCCTCATGTGGTGCATTATTCTTTAGTTACGTGCCATATCATGTAGCAAAGTCTGTAAATTTTTAACGACTGCGTCACAGAGGCTTGGTGTCTCTGACGTTGATTTCCGGTACTCTAATGGTCACAGAGCAGGATTAGGGTTTATCAGAATGACTAGCGGGGAATGAAATATTTATAAAGATTATCTTCACTGTATGCGTGAGAAGAGTGCACTGTGAGAGTGCAGTGGGACTTACATAGCCAGTTACATGTTACTGGGGTGAGGGTTGCTTTTGTGTCATCGAAGAGTACCTCCTGGTCCTATTGTCAGGGGAAGTAGTGGATGTATGGAATTGTTGTCCTTACATCAAATAGGTAAGAAGTCCTTCATTATGGATTATAAGGCTTCTTCTTTTCCCTTTGTCCCACAGAATAGGTACTGGTTAGACATTTTATTCTCTCTCTTGGAACCAATTTTAATCATGAGCACAGAGCGCTCTTTTATTCTGAGCCCTTATTGAAGGGTTCTAAAAGTGCTGAAAAGTGCTGCTATCAGCACAGTTTATGATTTGAGACACCTGTAGCATATCCAGCTCCTTGCTGATTTTGTAAAGGAAGCTCCCAGAATCACACCCTAGTTCCTGAGATTAGGTTCCTTCAGCTGCTGTACTTCTGCACTGATAAGAAAACTACTTATCCTTATTGCCAGACCTAAGCACCTCAGTAACCTCTCTTTCTGGAATTATGGTTTGAGCAAAATAAAACAAATTTATTTTAATGGCAAAAGTTGAAAGAAAAAGAGCAATATGTGGCCATCTACCCAGAGGAATAGCAAGCAGCATTGACTGAAAAGGCCGTAAGATGTATAGCAATAAGCATGCTTAGCAATAGTCTGTAGATAAACCAGTTAAACACAGGAAAGGAAGAATACGAGTGAGCAAGCAGAGTATTGTGATAAGCTGTCCCTTGGATAGGCATTATGTCAAAATACTTCCCTGACAAGGAATAAGAAGCAAATTGAGCCTTCCGTTCCTATATCAGAACCATGCATATTTCACAAGTAAAGAGTTTTAAAAGCACAGTTGTTCTATAAGCAGGAAATCAAATGGAGCCCAGGTCCATTATAGATGGAGTCTTCCCCCCAGACTCTTACCCATCATAATAACCTCAACACTTCTCCACATCCCTAGTGCACTCCAATGAAATAAGAGGCAGCAATGCTGCTGTTTCCCTAGACAAAGGCATGAGCTGAGGCACCAGCCAGATCTTTCAGTTTTCTCGTAACTGGGCCACTAGCCTGGACCTCCTTTCCACCCAGTATTGATTGACATCAGTATTGATTACAAGGGTGGTAGCATAACTGTCTTTGAAACTCCCAACCTGTATTTCAATTTGGCTTGAGGTGGGTCAACAGACACCAAAACTTAGCAAGGGAAGGGAGGTAATGTCCAAATGACAGTCTGTACTTTTTATTTTTTAAAATAGACTTAAAACATCCACTAAAAATCTTAATGTTCCCAAAACACTTTTCTAGTATCACAGATAACACAAGCATTCTGTACACAGGTGGTTCATGCAGTACAGAATGAAGGAATATTTTAGCACTGTCCAGGGTTGGTTACCCTCAGGTAATGTACCATTGGAAAAACTTGCTGTCTGGCTATTATTAAAAATGATACCATCAAACGTTTTCTTCCATTCCTTCTGACTATTGTATGCTGTTCTCAGAGCTTTATCTCTGATACACATGAGAAAGACTTGATCTTCTGCCCTCCAGCATTAACGGATTTCTTGGTGCCTGATCTGTCTTGGAGCCTGAGAAAAATGAAATTTTGCATGAACAGAAACAATTATAAGAGATGTTTGAAATGCCAAGGGGATTTGAGTACAGATGGTCAAAAGTATGTAACAAATATGATTTGTCATACCACATTCAGATATAAAAATAAAGGAGCTATCCCATATGAAAAGAACTCTGCCTTTGTTTTGTTTGGAATCTGGGGATTTGGTTGTGTCTAACAGTAAAGTATCTGTCTGTTGGATCAGTCCTCCTCAAGTAAATGAATCAGCAATGGAGGGAAGAAGGTGCTTTTGAAGATTTCCAAAAAGAGCTTCAATTCACCAAAACTAAGCACTTAATTATTGACATTCATGAATTTAAAAAATTATTTTAGTTGGAATGGATCTCCTTCTGGAGGCCTTCAAAAGCACCTCACCTTTCTCCTCTAGCTAGGAAGTGAGTTCATTTGCTATAAAAATTAATTAAATAATTTTTTAATTTATTTACACAGCAAGAGATATTGGGAGAATCACCAGACACCTAGGATGAAGACACAAGTGCTAGAGCTAGACACATGGCTCTCTACTCACTATCCTTCCTTTGGGAAAGCAGAACTAAGGAAAATTTTTAAGAGAAAATTGAAACAATAAGCTAGCACCATTGTGGAACAAAATAATGTTCCATTACTCTATTTCTAAACTTTCTTATCAGTAACGATATCTGTGGGAAGCAAAAATGAAGGTAAAATAAATACTTTTCCAATATTGAAGACTGATAAATGAAGTCCCTACTAAAGACTATGGTGTTTACATATTATTTATCTGGTTTGCAAAACTTCTCATATCTTCTCCTACCTCCATGTAAGAGACCACTCTAAACTTTTCCTAATAAATTCCCAAAGCTCTGTGTTAGTGTTACAGTACAAAAAAAGAAGACTACTAATATGCTAGTTGGGCTAGCGTACACAAGCAAAGGAAGAGCTGACAAACAGTCACTGTGGCTTGAGGCAGTTTCTGTAGTGGTAAAGAAATGCTTGGTCTGAACTCAACTATATAGACATAATGCCAAAAATGAAGTAACTCCTGGCTTTAAAGCCCCTGAGAGTAATTAGAAAACTGCTCCAGACTTTGGATTACACTGTAATTTATTTTCCAGTGATTCTGTGGAGAGTAAATCACTGCACTGATATTTAGGAAGTGGAGTTGGTTTTCTATTCCTGACACACATTACCTACAAGACCCTGGATCAGTCACAAGGCAGTACTGCAAAAGATAAAATTATTTTTTGAGTGCATACATACCAATAGTGGAATATCAGGCTGGAGGATAGCAATGGTACCACTCTTAAAGCTGACAGCGGAGAGGTTGTAAGTAAAAGTATAATATCTGTAATGCAAGAAGGGTGTGTATAAGTTAGTGACAGCTGAGAAAAGAAATAAATGTTTCCCAGTCAACAAAAAGAAGTGATTGCCTCTCTAGAACATGTATGAAACAATTGAAAGACCTTCTGTCTGAAAGTACCTACCAAGAAGTAAATAATAGTGCAGAATGCAACAGGAGCTTCTGGCCAAGTTTTGACCCAAAAGGATGGTACATATTTTTAGCCATGTTACCCGTAAACTAAGTTGTTTATTTAATAACTTAAATACATGTCTAACAATAACTTATCTAAATGTTCTATAAGAGTTTAAAACATTTATTCTACGCCTTAAAGTTTGTGATTTGATGCAGAAATTATCCGATATATGGTATCCTCTGCATGATGAGGATGTTAAGTACTATGGGTATAACTGATGCCTTGGACACCTCTAGGGGGGGAAATTAATGTTGCTCCTTACAGAGTGCAGCTATGCAGCAGACAAGAGAGTGCTAGAGAGCAAGACCAAGCACTGATCCTTAACCACCCACACTGCTTACCCCTCGCCTCACTCCCTGGCTCTGCTTGGGACTCTTCCAACTCGCTCTCAGACACACCAGCTACAGATGGGGCTGGTCCCTCACCGTATACATGCAGCTCAGTCTGTATCTGGCTCACTGGTATTTAGTTTAGAGACTTTGAGTTGTCTGATTCAGTTTCTAGGTGAAATGAACCCCACACTATAAGCAGAACTACCAATTTGGGCACAAATTAATTGAAACATGTAGACAAGAACTTAAAATACATGAAATTCTGTCTGAAAATGAGAAGGCATTTTTTTATACTGTGAGGATAGTTGAGCACTGCAATTGGTTGCTCGGAAATGCTAGGGAGTCTCCATCCTTGGACATATTCAAAAGCCATCTGGAAATGGTTCTGGGCAACCAGCTCTGGATGACCTTGCTTTTAGCAGCAGGTTGGAGCAATCTCCAGAGGTGCCTACCAACCTCAAGCATTCTGTGATTCTGCAAATCTCTTAACCAGTGACTCCAAACCCAGACCGGCTGTTGCAATGCAAATGGTATTCCAAGTCTTAGATAAAGGGCATACAAAATTACGTGGCTATACTGAGGGTTAGTTCTGCAGTTAGTGTGCTCATTTGCATGCAAAGGCAGAGACTGTATGAGGAATGAGCTGTTATCTCTCTGGGTCAGTGATTTTTATCTCTATCAGTTTAGCACTCTTCGTCTGCAGTAATACAAGTTCCATGTAAGTAGGGTTAAATACAACTTTGGTTTTCAGATAGGTCACTTGAAGCCCCTGGGGTGTTCATGATGTTAAGTTTGCTTAGAAGACTCACCTCAGGATTCCTGTATAATCCATGGAGAGACAGCAGCAACTGAGAGGAAGAGTTTAAGGCGCTCTGTGTCACCCATGACAGAGACTGTTTTGACAACAGAGGAAATGCAGATGAACTAACTTCCCCAGCTTAAAATCAA
This sequence comes from Tringa tobata, assembly GCA_033628505.1. Classification (NCBI taxonomy): domain Eukaryota; kingdom Metazoa; phylum Chordata; class Aves; order Charadriiformes; family Scolopacidae; genus Tringa; species Tringa tobata. The sequence goes on along the minus strand of JAHREE010000279.1, from coordinate 23,492,682 downwards.
CTTCTGGAGGTAGAAAGGGAGACAAGGGCAAACTTCAAAGGCTACATCGTAGTACTGAGAATAACGTCCTTGTTCATGGATCTTACAGCTCTGGAAACTTAGATGGCTGGATTTGCCAAGAGCAAAAGCCATAATGATCTCTGAGAGTAACTAAACTGAAGGTAGAAGTTTCCCTTCCAGGCTTTTAGACCATCTGAGAAAAACAGCTTCTCGCGACAAAAGACGGGCTCAAGATGCCCTCTGTCACATGCTGGTTTGCTGTGTTAGCCTAGGCTTGGAGGTTGTGCAAAGGGGGCCCTTCTGGTGTCAGAAGAGTTTTTTAGAGCCTTTAAGCTTCTCATAATCCTTTTTTTTTTTGTTGTTCTCAGTACTTCCTACTTCTCATGCCCTTCCTTTTCTACAGGAACAAACTTAACTTGTCTTTTGAAATCTTATTACCACAAGATTGCTCCTTCCTGTTGCAGCCAGGACTTACTGGTTGATAAAGAGAGAAAGCAAGTTTAAATGAAACGTAGGATTACTAAACTGGAAGTTGTTTATACACAGACTGGTATTCCCAAATTAGAGCATACACTGTAAGTTCCCCAGCTGCTGCTCTGCCTTCAGGCTGTGCGTGTGCTCATTGCCCAGATTTTTTGGCTAGAAAGAGAACAGATACGGTCTTGTGGGTGGCGAAATGTATTGTGAGCAAAAGGAAGTGGTGGGGTGGTGCAGATAAAACTGTAGCATTGCTAATGTAGTATAGCAAGCAAAAGAAGCTTAAAAATACGTGCATCATACTGTGTAGAAAGCTTAGCTTCGCTCCAGCAGAAAGCTATTCTGGTTAATTCATGTGATCATTTTGCTATTTCTTTGTCATGCCAACTAGTAATAACAGAAAGGCTCAAGGTACTTTTTCACATCTCTGACAGAAGATGCTGAAAATAAGTGCAACAAGAAGGGACCCTCCAGGAAGGCATCCTGCTAGCTGACATTCCAGAAATTCCCTCTCATTAGCTTAAGCAAATATATCAACTATAGTGACGATGTTTATCTGATATGTATTATGCGAGACGTGTGTGTGACATGGAAAGAAAACAGAGGACTCCACAGGCTCAAGTGTTTTCTGAGGAAGGGACTGTCATGCATAACTGATGGTATTTTTCTGCAACTAGCTCATCTGCCTTGGTTTACTGTCCTTCCTGTACACTGGGATTGAAATGTAAGTAGGCTGATAATAGGAACACGAAATCAAACAATATAAAACAATTTGGATCCACAAAAGAATTATGTAGGAAATGTAGTGCTTGGTCCCTTCCGGAGTGACGCAGCTTATTATTTATAAGGCTAAAAGCTGATTCCAGGAAGAAATTAAGATTAATATGCTTTCAACAATCTAAGGATTATGCTCAAACTGGATGAAACCCATAAAAAGTCAGAGATCTTGACATAAGCAAGGCAGTCTGCTTTTCTAAGATGAAGTGGGAGTTAACTGTGCTGGGGGGAACTCACAAAAAGAAAGGAGAAACATGCACACAGAATTTCTCTGAATTTTTTTTCAGGGTAGATATATAAAGTAATTGTTTTCTACTGATTGCCAGAGAAGTTAGGCTTATTTGTGTGTCAAAAATTGTGAAGTCAGAAACTAATACAAAGAGCATCCTTTATGTTATGTGGATTCAAATTTATTATTATATACACAATCAGTTCAATCAACAAGTACTTGTTTCCCAGATAAATGAGAATATTATGCCTACAGTATCCACAAGTTGTAGACATTATCTTTGTTAATTGGAAATCAATAGGACCTTGCATGCCTACTCAACCTTCTGTGGCTTTACAATTTCAGTGGGAAATCTGAAAACCAACAAAGAATTTATGGCTTGGTATTACACTGATGTGTGCTGCAAAAGATGGAAATATCTGATCTGTGAGATTCTTCAGGGCTTGCCTTTTATAAAACCCTTGCATCAAGAAAGATAATGTCCCAAATACGATACTGCCTAATTAGATATGTGCCAATGAAAATAAATTACATATGCAAAAGGTACTGAGGCAGAATGTCTACTCGGTGGTAGCAAAAGCAAGTAACACTATCTTAGCTCATCTTGTGTCCATTAAAACTGCAGCGAACAATATTCTTCAGAAGAGGTCATGTAGATTACTCCAATTCTAACTGAAAGATTAATCTCTTCAATAAATCATCCTGAAGTTAATTATTTCCAACTGACTTAAAAGATCCATGCTGAAGCAGCAGTTTTTAATTGCATTTTAAGTGATTCATTCCTTTATACAGTCATTAAATGTATATATGATCAGTTTCTTAGGTCACCAAAATGTTAATCAGTGAAGGTTTATGGGTGTAATAGAAGGTCTATAGGGAGTGGACACTTGTCTGTTTGCCCAGACCATTATATTGCCCAAAAACAGACTTCAGCAAATATTTAACACAGTCATCAGTTCAGGATCTGTTATGTTAATTGCGTTTTGTAGCATTCTGTATTTGTTACTGCAGAACAAATTTGGAGCAAGGCTAACTTCAAAGGATTTTTTTTCCAGGAAATTACTTTTCAGGGTGAATATAAAAATTTTACCCTTATATAGTTGTGAATTATTATTCTGGGCTTGCCTACTTTTCAGAACTTCTTATAATATCAGGCAATCTCTCTTTGCCTGGAAGAGGAAAAATCTTTTCCTGTTTTTATGATTCCCAAGAAACAGACCATGCAATCAGCAGACTGAGCCACCTTTTTACTTTATTACTGGACAGTAAGGGTCAAAGTTGGGGCTGGGGAGGGTTAAAAACTGGTTTTTGGAGAAGTCTAAATCTTGAACCATTTAAAAAATGAACAAAAAAACCAACTTGCAGTATGTGAACCTGAGGTTTAAAATGCAAATCTTCTTGGACATCAGTCTAGTCATATATGCCCCCTAAGATACCTACTAATGGATATTCTGAGACAGGACAGTAAATAGACTTTTGTTCTAACCCAGTTCAACTTCTCACTTCCAGGAGTATGTACGAAGGAAACACTGTAGCTCCGTTTGTGAGCTCTACAAGCTACCAAGAGAACAGGAGGAACCATACCAAAGATGAAAATAGAAGATTGATCAGAAGCAGGGAATGTCAAAGAATGACCAACTAGACAAGAGCTCTTTACCCTGGGAAAGTGATGACAATATGACTGAGAGCTTAAAAAAGGTCATGGCAGGGAGAAGGTAAATGAGGAATGGTTATTCTTTTTCCTATACAAGAACTAGCAGTCATCAAATAAAATTGTGTGGCAGACTGAAAAGAAAAAGGGGAATGAAGCTCCTTAGCAGGATATAGCTAAACCTCGGAATTCACTGTTGCTAGGTGTTGGAGATATCAGAAGTTCACAGGTGCTTGAAAAGTAACTACATGAAGTCATGGACTAAAAATCCAGCAAGCATTATTAGACACAAAGACACCGCTACTAGCTTAGAATCTGAGAATGGGAGTAGGAAACACCATTACATTTTCTTTACATTTATGTGTCTTTGCATTCTTCTCTTCCTTCTCCCTTCCTTCCCTAAACTTCCCTATTGCTCACTTCCAGGAAGACAATAATGGACTGGACGAACCTTTTACCTGACCTGACATACTTGTTCCTATGTAGAATCCCCTCTCTCTGCTGACATTTCTCCCCATGACTTTTCCCCTGAACTGTATATACAATCGAACAGTTAAGCACTTCAAATCTCAGAAGGTAAAAAGAGCAGTGTGCCCTTCCTTGTCACAACGTATTTGGAAGTTTCTCCTCAGCTGTTAGGTTTCAGCTGTAAAAAAACTAGAGAATTGTAAAAGATGCAGACACATTAAAAATTGAAAGGTGTCAGTGGCTGCTTTAATATTTCAGTAAAACAAATCCAAGCAAAAACCCTGGACATCTTTAACCAGGCTGGTCGTGGAAACTCTGTGGTCCTGCTTTGTCCCATGGCTCCTAATTAGGTCATTGCCGGCCTTGCCTACTTCTGCCTTAGTCTACTTTCAGCCTCTGATGGGGTCACATTTCCCTTTGCTCAGCCCTGCAGTATGGGTGGGTAAAAGTTGCTCTGGGGTAGAGAGGTCTGGCATGCATTATTCAGCAGCAGCAGCAAGGCCCAGGGGACTCTGCTGGAGATGCTAGCCTCACTAATGGTGTCAAGAGTGAAGGGGAAAGCAATTAGGCTAAGCCTAATCCCCTACAAAAATCGCTGGGTAGTGAGGTTACTGACAATGAAAGGAGAGGAAAGAGGACTGTGAGAGTGAAAATATCCCAGAAAGTCAAGCTATTTGTCTACCTATACAACAGAAGTGTTGTGCTCTGATAAAGTCAGAGTAAGTTCTGATTTTCACTGCTCCACTAAACGGTTATATATTGTAAAGTTTTACTAAGAAAGAATCATGTTAGTGTTCTTCCTGGTTATGCACCCGCATCTTATAATGAAAAAATAGATGATAATGCCTTTGCTGTACTACATTGTTCTATAACTGAGAATTAGGTTGTTTTTCATTTTAAGCATTTTCAAAAGATACAGATAATTACAGCTTTTACTAACAGCACTGAGGCAAATGTGAATTCTCTGGTGGGCTTTTAAGCCTCATCCCAGCATGGTTGATGTAGGAGCAAACTTAAAAGTACTCTAGTATTTCTTGTCAGTGCTTTCCTGCATAAATTCTATTAAAAACATAGATTATTTTGGTCTTTCATGCAGAAAGTATAGTCAGAATAATTTTAATATTAAAATGACTTATTGAGATGTCAAAGATTAAATTAGAAATATCAACTACCTATATTTTTCTCATTTACTTGCAGCTGGTCATAACAATCTGCAGAGAATATATGTGAAGTAAGTCATCCCTATTATTTTCATTCCTGGGTTATGATACAATATGGTACAGATTTTTAGCTCAGTTGCAAAAAGCAATGCTGAGCCATACACGTTCAGATTGATACACAGTCCCCAGCAGCTGTATGAGAGCAATACAAAAAGTTTGGCAATTTTCTTTAGTAAGTAAGGGAAAACTGCATGCATTATGGAAATTGTGGAATAGTGCGGTATTTGACTGACAAAGGACGTGTCCATTTCCTTTTCAGCTATTACACAAAGATATTCTACCATATCAAATGAGAACAGTTTCTAAGGAAGCAGATATTTTTGAGCCGGTGAAAAGAAAGATGAAACAGAAAAGAGAGAAATAAAATCTGCAGAAAAATATTATCTCTAAAAGAAGATTTTTATTTTTTGTTGTTCTGCCTAAACACTTGAATAATTACTCTGCAGCTCTCCAAACTGGAAATTTGCAAAAAGCTGTTTAGTGTGGCTTTCAATAATATAAAGCTTTTCAGGGTTTCAATTATATCTTTGCAACAGCTATAAAAAATGTAAACATGCAGATTGTTCCAATATGTGAAAACACCTTCATTCACTACTTATTTGTCATACAGGGAATAAACTAGCAGTGACTACCATTGGAAAATTTTAGATAAATTAAAAAAACCCTCCAAAGTGAGAAAAATAGTGTGCTATCAGGTAGCTGCAGCTTTGCTGTGTGAGCTAATTATTCATGTAGAGACATTTTCTAAATGTGTCACTTCAGACAGTAATGGCTTCTAATTCTAAAAAGCCATTTGCCTGGAGCAGTAGCTGCTATTGCTCTAACTTAGCAACAAACCCAGTGCATCCTCCACTGCTTTAGCTGAACACAGATACTTGGCTTTCATGTGCCACTCTTATGACTTTCATGCTAATACTATTAAAAAATTTTCCTTATAAAATTTTCCACCTCCTCCCAGAAAAGTCTGTCTAAGTCTGTCTAAGTTTCCTATTCCACCACAGCAAACTGTGGTAGACTTGACAGCGTTAGATTTATGGTTGGATTTTGTGATCTTGAGGGTCTTTTCCAACCTAAATGGCTGGTTACTAACTGAGGGCTCAGCCTGACTTGTTGCAGTCAGGTAGAGAAATTCCACTTAGTCTGGACCCAGTCAAGTTGGACTAGATGATCTCCAGAGGCCCCTTCCAACCCCATATCATTCTGTGATTCTGTGAAGTGCCGATGTAAAGATAAACAAAAACAAAACAAAAAAAAAGGGGGTATATACAACTTCAGATGCTCTAGTAAAGCAACAGAAAGAATATAAAGAACTAGTTTGTCTACTGTCTTTCAGATATGTAGTGATCAGCTCCCTCGAAAACAGAGGCTGGGCTGGTTGTGGCTGTGCCCATGAATGTACCCTGAGAGCCGGGCAGTGGCAAAGAGAGTGTCAGAAAAAGCACAGACCCTTTGTCTGACCCAGAACCACCATTCTCATGCTCTTAATGCATTTGAGGTTTGTTACTCTTTGTGCACATACTTATTGTAACATGGGACATCAGTCAACAGCCACGACACCAGTCAGTCACGTGCACATTTTTCATGTGCTTCACATTTAGAGCACTTAATCATGGAATGGCTAACTTATAGCATCATTAGGTTAATATCAACTTATCCTCCCTGTCCTGGTAGACACATTTTCAATAGACAGGCCAGAAATAAAACCTGCTATAAAAACATGCCTGGTTTCCAGGTCAGTTCAGTCCATGCTCACCCTTGAAGCTCCAGCATACTTCTGTGTTATTGCTTCTTATACCCTTGCATACCTTAAAAATTTATAAGCATTTACTATTCAAGGAAGTCTTTGGAATACTGTTTTCACAAAAGCACCTTTCATTATGCTCATGTGAAACCTCCACTGAAGCTGAAGTGTCTTTTAAATCTAACCTTAGAGAATAAGTACGTTTGGACACATTTCCGACATGTAGGTGGAGCAAAGTCCAAGTTGGAGTTAAGAAAAAAAGAAAATGTGGAGTTCTGTGAAAACTCCGTCTATGGACTCTGTCACCAGGGTGCATCCACTTTCTCCATGTCTCATAACAAGAGAGAGCGCTTTTTGACTTGGACCTCTGCTTTGGCTGGAAGAAACGCACCCGTCTCAACTTTATGGCAGTGGCACAAGGAGATCTTCAGGAAGAGATACCATCCAGAGGGACCTGGACAGGCTGGAGAGGTGGGCTCATGCAAATCACATGAAGTTTAACAAAGCCAAGTGCAGGGTCCTGCACCTGGGACATGGCAATCCCAGGCACAAATACAGGTTGGGTGGAGAATGGCTAGAAAGCAGCCCTGAGGAGAAGGACTTGGGGATGTTGGTGGATGAGGAGCTCAACATGAACCAGCAATGTGCACTGGCAGCCCAGAGAGCCAACCGCATCCTGGGCTGCATCAAGAGAACTGTGGCCAGCAGGTCACGGGAGGTGATTCTGCACCTCTACTCTGTGCTCATGAGACCCCACCTAGAGTATTGTGTCCAGCTCTGGAGTCCTCAACACAGGAAGACATGGACCTGTTGGAACAGGTCCAGAGGAGGGCCATGAAGATGATCAGATGATCAATATCTGAAGGGAGCCTATAAGAGAGCCAGAGAGGGACTCTTTGTCAGGAAGTGTAGTGACAGGACAAGGGGCAACAGTTTTAAACTGGAAGAGGGGAGATTTAGGTAAGATACTAGAAGGAAATTCTTTACTGTGAGGGTGGTGAGACACTGGAATGGGTTGCCCAGAGAAGCTGTGGATGCCCCATCCCTGGAAGTGTTCAAGGTCAGGCTGGATAGGGGTTTGAGCAACCTGCTCTAGTGGGAGGTGTCCCTGCCCATTGCAGGGGGGTTGGAACTTGATGATCTTTAAGGTCTCTTCCAACCCAAACCATTCTATAATTCTACGGTTCTATGATTCTAAGAGGGGGGAAATAACTGAGTATGGCACCAGTACAGGCACAAAACATCCCGGAACACATCATCAGATACTCATGACAAAAAGCAGCTTGGCAAAACTGCTGGAAGTCAACATGGCACAAGAGGCCACAGGGGCCCTGCTGGACACCTGGTGGACGAGGAGCCGGAAAGGTGCCCTGTCCCAAAGGCAGTGGCAAGTGATACCCTACCTCAGTCTGCAAAGTGATACTTTACTATGGTCTTTAAAAGCAAGACCAGTTATTCCCTGACTACCCAGCCCCCTGAGTGTAGCCAGCAGGTCGAGGGAGGTTATCATGCCCCTCTACTCTGCCCTGGTGAGGCCCCATCTGGAGCACTGTGTCCAGTTCTGGGCTCACCAGTTCAAGAAGGACAGGCAACTGCTGGAGAGGGTACAGTAGAGGACCACAAAGATGATTAGGGGCCTGGAGGATCTCTTTTATGAGGAAAGGCTGAGGGACTTGGGTCTTTTTACTCTGGAAAAGAGAAGACTGAGGGGGGATCTGATCAACGTGTATAAACACTTAAGGGAGGGTGTCGAGAAGATGGGGCCAGTCTTTTTTCAGTGGTGCCCAGGGACAGGACAGGAGGAAATAGGCCCAGACTTGAATATAAGAAGTTCCACCTAAACATGAGGAGGAACTTCTTTACTTTTGAGGGTGGCAGAGCACTGGAACAGGCTGCCCAGGGAGGTGGTGGGGTGTCTGTCTCTGGAGACGTTCAAATCCCGCCTGGACACACTCCTGTGCAAGCTGCTCTAGGTGGACCTGCTTTGGCAGGGGGGTTGGACTAGATGATCTCCAGAGGTCCCTTCCAACCCCAT
>JAHREE010000279.1:23429692-23455041 GCA_033628505.1 Tringa tobata | reverse complement strand
CCCCTCTTTTCACAAAATATTCAATTAGTTCCTTCTCTGTTTCCTATCTCTTTTTAGATACATTTGTCTCCAGTGAGGAGAACGGGACTTCATCTGGAGGTATTAAAATGGGTAAATAAATGAACTATTTTTACTTACATGTCAGTCACAGGGGTTGCGTAACACAGTCATAATCTCAGTGTTTCATCTTTATGTTGTGTGGGAGACAGTGAAATATTAGTACACGTAACATTCAAGGCTGCCACAGAATATCTTGTTAGGCACACACCCCCCATAAAAGGCGTTAAATATTAAATATAGTCTAATGGACAGCCTGGGCTTTATGACAATAAATGTGTAGTTGAATTTCTCTGTCTGTGCAGTGCCACGACATTTCTGAGCAACAGCTCCTTCAGATAGGACAGTCATATTGCAGTGTTTGCTATTAGCTGCCTACCAGAAGTAGGTACGTGTTGGGTGCGTGCTGTCTTCATCTGATGGGACCAACAGCTTTTCTTCTTTTAATATTTTGAGATGTTTACAGTGGTTTGGGGGTATTTCCTTTTTTTTTTTTTTTTGGGGGGGGGCAATCTTTTGTTGTGTCAATGTTTAGAAAGATGTTTCCGTCACCACGGGATGAAGAGTGAGCCCTTATTTTACATTTTGGGTAGCCCACCCGTGCACGGACCAGGTTTATTCAGGGACGATTTCCTTCACAAACCGTAGAGGAAGGGCAACACCTAGTGGGAGGAAACCCTCATTGCCATTAAGAAAGGCAAAGGGCTCCGAAATGTTGCCAGCACCACCCAAGAGCCGTAATAAAGAAAAAAACTATACCTTTTCGGTCACAAAAAGTAGATGTAAACTGTTATATTACTGTACTCAACTTATTCCTGAGAAGTTTTACAAAGCAACGACACATTTTATCCCTGTTCTGAACTAAAAGTGGTGGTTAGCATTTATTATTTCTTCTTTCAGTCTGTATTGTATGAACCGGTATAATATGGCTTAGAAAATGCCTAATGAAATATGAATGAGTTGTTTGAATGTTGAATACAGAATTCAGTGAAAGATTTAGCCCCCCGCATAAAACCAACAAAAGGAGTTAGTGATCTAAACTGAACTAGAGGCTCAAATATGCTCATTTCAGCTTCAAAATCTGGCTTAGAGGATGCAGGAAAAAGAGTATGGTTAGCCCCAGAGCAGAGTTTTTTGTCTAAGAGTTGGGAACTGTTCACATTTTTGGGACGTATATGCTCTCTAAAATGTGTGGAGTTCCGTAGGTTTGATTTTGACAGTGAATTAGGCTATTAGATGAAACCTTTCCCATTTCTGAATCACTGCACAAGATGAAATTATAAGGGTCAGCGTTATACTCAAGTGATACCAAGTAATGTTGCCAAAAACTTGAATTGTGGGTTATTCCACCCAAGGACACTCAACTCCTTCTAAAGAGAGAGCTGTCTCTCTGCGAACTCAGTCTCATGTACTGTATATATCTGGACAACACAAATTTATAGATTTACATGTTTCATGTGAATTGTAATGAATGTTATCCGTAAAGTTATATCGGATGATATCTGTTAACAGAGATTGTTTTGCCAGTGTGTTTGCACGTAGAGTTGAATATGTTTAGATGGAACTGCGTGTTCTAGGAAGCCCAGCTGCTATGAAAATGCACGTGGTTCAAGCATGAGTGATACTGGAGAATCATAGAATAATTCAGGTTGGAAGGGACCTCAGGAGATCATCAAGTGCCCCAGAGCCTGGGGGAGAGGGAGAGAGTGGGAGGAGAACAGCCATTAGCTGTGTATTGCACGTGCTTGGCCAATACAGAGCTGCAGAGTGTGGCTGAGAAACACAATCAAGTAAGCAATTAGTGAAGTTCCTTCAAGCACCTTTGTGAAAATTGGAAGACAAAAGGTACCCTCTCAATGTCATGGTGACACACATTTCTGCCTCAATAAAGAAAAGCATTTGGAAGGGACACCTTCCGCGTGCATCTTGAGTGTCAGTGAAATTGGAGGACGCAAGAAAAGAGGCAACGCGCTCTATGCCAAATGTGGAAGTGCCCCCAGCTTCTTCTTTTCTAGTGATATCTAGGAAAATATGATGCTTGATTTTCCATTTCCCTGCTTTGGTTAATTATCAGGAAGTTACATCTCTGTCTGGTACCCAAAAAAAAAAGCAGAAGCGATGTCATTTTGGAATCCGTAGTGGTGCGGTATTTTACATGCACAACACGTGAGGATTTTCTCCTGTGCTAAATTACTCATAACCCCTGTGGAGCACTTTTAAATCAGGGTTCTTTTTGCGAGCCTCGTCTCTCCGAAATTAATCTTCCGTATCTCTGTGAAACGTTTCATTCACGCCTTCAAATCTTCCCTTGGCGATTTTCCTATCTGTGAATAAAAAAAAAAACATTCTGACCCAGCTTCTACCGCAGCAACGACAGGAAGACAACCAGACCTTTGCAAACGTGAGTGGAAACTACATCCATCTTCCACGTTATCCATCAACGTGCATCAACAGCCTCACGCCCTCTCTTAGAGTTTGACAGTAGGAGGGTTCAGCAAAAGAGCCTCGCCTAATAGGGAAAATGCAACTCATTATCTGGCTAATTAGGATATCAAAATCAGCCTCTACTCCCACTTCTTATCAGCCTGCCTTCCTGTAGGGCCAGGGAGGTCTTAGTGGGGAAAAGCACTTTTTTTTTTTTTTTTGGAGGGAGCTACAATCAAAAGATAAGAGCGTGTGGTTTGCAGAGGAGCAAGTTAAGAATCGTCCCTAAGTCTGTTCCTCCGAGAAGCTAATCACAAGGGTGGTATCATTCCTGGGCAGGAACTCTTATCCGAGAGAAAATGCTTTTTTAATGAAATTTTCAAAAATTCAGAGGTCTTGCTTATACCCTTTTCTTACACAAATGTGACAAAGGAATTCAAAATGTATTGATATAATTATTCTTTTCAACAGAGTGACTCTTCAAAGGTAAAATAGCTAATAATCATGACATTGATGATTGTTTCAGATTTATATATTTGCTTTTCCTGTGATTATTGGAGGTATGCTATTCACTAATTTAGCACTTTTGAAAATCATACCTGTGGTCAGGGAACTGTAATTAATGCATTTGCTTTTGCTTTCTGCCACTGTGTACCAATGCAAGCTGTGCTTAACCAACGTTAACTCTTTAATTAAGATTAAAATAAACAAATGAAATGCAATCATTCATTTTGACAGACTCAGAAACTGAATGTTCTGCTTTGTTCTCTTTGCATCTTCTTCCATTGAATTAAATTTAAAATTCCTGTTATGTTTAATAGAAAAAACATCACAGTCCTTACCAGGGCTTCTTACAGCATATTAAGTATGAAGGGGGTGAAAGCCATTAGATGAAAGCCCACAGCAGGTTCTCTGATATAGATAAATTGGCAAGTGATTTTTTTCCTACCTTAGCTTCATTTGCTACCTAAGAAAACCGTGTTTGCACTAGTTTTTCTCTCTGCCAAGACCTAACGTATCCTCAATGGTAGAATCGACCGTTTTGGCGTCAAACCCTGCTTGTTTCACAGCCCGTGTAAACTAAGGAGTGATATTAAACTGTCAAGGAATGAATGGCTTCACAACGCCTGTATAGTGTTTCACAGTCCCCTGCTTGTGTTTCACATCTCCTCCCAGGGTACCAGTCCTGAAGGAGGTAGAGCTTTCTACTTTCTTTCTACAGCTTTCTACTGGGCTCCACAGTGAAATACCTGTCCACCAGACTTCATCATCTCTTGACACAGGCTGAAATGAAATCAATGAAGTCTCATTAGACACTTGGCCTTCACCTTCCCACCTGGAAGATGAAAACCAACTCATATACACATAAAGAGAGAGACTCCTGTATGGAGGGTGCAGCTCCACAACCTCTTAGCTGCTCTAGGCATCTTGGAAAATATCCATTCTGTCAGGACCTTGCTAAAGTATGTGCCACTGGTGGCTATAACTAGAGTTCATGCCAGTGGGGACATCTGTGCCTGAAGGCTGTGATTAGATACTCCTGCAGGCAGCCTATCTCAGCTGTGCAACCCATGCCAGAACAAGATGCTGGAACTCCTCTTTGTTGATACCCTCCCTGACCTGCCACATGAACTAACGTGTCACGGAGACCAAGTTTCTTTTCACTTACCTGGCGGGGGAAATGATTTGCTGCCTCACTGCCAAAAATCTCTGCCTAGGGAGTGAAATAGCAGAAGTCAGCCTCTGCTGGGGCCAAAGTTGAGTTTTCCAGAACATTTCCTTCAGCCCTCATCCTCAGCAGTGCTTCCAGAACTTCTCTTAACTGTTACCCACTGCATAACCCAACTTGATTTTCTGCTTGGGCTGAGCCAAGCTTGAAGAAGCTTGGAATCAACTTCATCAGGTGTAGCTGATGGTTCCCCAGCTTCCTGATGTGCTGTGCTAATGAGAGATTACTCCCCAAAGTAATAAAAAGCAGCTGCTTCTTACCTGTAAAGAACAACTGAGAGTTGCTGCAGTGCATTTGGAGGTGAGTTCGATATGGCTGTCTTCCTTCTTAGAAAAGTTCACTGCATGTATTTTCCTTTCTATTTGGAGAGGCCTTAATAGGATTTAATTAATGCATCTAGAAACTTCTGAAGGTGCTTTCCTGTTTCAAGTGTTTACATAGAAGGATTACTGCCCTGTTTTGTAGGGATATTCTGTAACATCTTCTGTCTACAATATCTGGGGGGTTCAGTCGTGTATGTAAATATAAATAATACATTATTACTAAAAATGAACTTATCAACAGAATAAATGTTTGAGAGGCTGTCAGGACACTTAAGAAATACATGGAATGAAGAGTGTAGGTGTTTAGATTTAATGAAGTTTTAATGAAGCAGATGTCTGACTTCACAGATAAATCATAGCCACTTAATTCCAGCAGCCTACAGATTCTTTAAGCCCTCGAAAACACAGGAATTAGATTTGTAAGAAGCTCTTCTCTCTTTGTATACCTGCAAGCTGTTGACAAAATAAAGATAGATAACTTATGAAATACTTATGAACTAAGCACAGAAATTATCTTTTTTGTAGCAGCAGCAAGAAATGGCGGAAATATATGCCATCAGGTTTTGCTAGCCTGGAAAGAGTTGTGCCTCTGCAAAGGAAATTATTTGTTTGTTTTCACCTTTTAATTTTTCATGCGTATTGTGTATGTGCAGTTTTTACCAAACTGCTTTTCTCAGCAAATGAAAAGCTTGTTTGTATTTTTTAACTGCCTGCCACAAGTCTAGATTGTATCAGAACTGAGTCCCCTAAATAAAATCCTTTCAAATAAAACAAGCAAAAAAAAAAAAAATCTATTCATCTCAAGGGGGTTAAATCACATAGAAATAGGTTGAGATTATGGGATGGATCTTAGTGTAGGGGGAGCTTATCTGAGAGGCAGGAGATAAGTGTAAAGCCTGCAGTCATAGTGACAAAAAAGGCTTCTGGAATAAGAAAAGATCTCTTTGTAAGTCAAGACACTGTCTGTCACTGACAGTCCGAAATAGGAACAAATTTAAATTGTCAAGCATAAGGCTTGTTAAGAGGGAAGAGGAGAAGGGAAGAAATGAAATATATAGCTAAGGAATAGCTAAATAAGTACAGAACAATTATTTTTGTAGTTTATGAGCCCTCAAGGCCATATTTTCAGTATTTTAGAGGAGTACAGAAGCTTCACAGCCATATGTTTAATACTTTACACAGATAATAAATGTGGTTATTCAGACCCATTTAACTTCAAACAGTAAAATATTTATCAGTAACATACCCAAGTCACCTCTCTTCTTCCCCCCCCCCAGCCTCTTCCTCAGGTCAGGGCTGAGGTTGCTGTCCCCTTGATTTCTAGTGGAAAAAGATGATGTTTGGATCACTGCTGGTTGACAACAGGAGATGTACTAGCAGGACATGTTCTGATTACTTTCTCCAAGTAAGATCTACCTTCTTCTTTTTACTGTTCTGGTGCTTTTCTCCATCATCCAGAGTGAATATATTCAATGCACCTGTTTGAATATGCTTTTTCCTGGTGGCTTGTTTGGATTTTTTTTCTCCTTTGTAGTAGAAAAAAATGTTTGAGAAGCTAGAGGAAGTGCTTAGCTACAACCCTAAGAGTTGGCATATCTGCAAATACAAGAGGTGTATCAACAGTGTCAAATTAACTACGCATCACGTGTCCAGAGCAGGGGTCAGGAATAAGATAGACTGGAGGAGAAGATGAACGGTGTGAAGAGGGTCTTCTGGTAGTTATACAAAGGAGAAATATTTGTAACTACGTTTAGTATTAATAATTGTATTACCCACAAGAGCTCTTCAGAAGCAAGCTGGATACATTCCAGCAATACATATTTGATATACCTTTTGGGAAACGTCAGGGTGATCTCATCTATAGATACTATAATGACTGACACTCTGTAAAACTGCTTGCACAACCACTGCTCAAGTACTTTTTCTCTGCTTCATATAATTTATCTTCTGCATAAAACCTTTTTTTCTCATCCACTGAGCAAAAATGGTTTTGCTGGTATTGTGCTTTCTCTGAAGAATAAAATTCAGTTTACTCATCTCAGCTGGGTATTGTCAGTAAGCTTATTGAGCATTTAAACCTTACAGATCCCAGCAGCTTGAGATAACACCTGTTTTTTTTCATTCACCGGCCCTGCACCTTATTTTGAGTGTTCTTGTAGGATTTAAACCATTCCTCTTCTATATAATATTCAGCTTATCTGGAGCACAAATACTAAGTTCTGTAAGAAAATTTATGACACTGTAAAGGCTCTTGGTTGAGGGCACAAAGCTAATTAGTGGTCTTAGCCACACAATTGCCTCTTGTATTAATTGGAGCTGCTTGGCTAAATCTTGGATTAGATCATTCCAACTGAAATATTTTATTCTATTCTCCTCAGCTTTGAGTAGCTCAACCCTGCAAGTCATCCATCCATCCATCCACCCACCCATCTTCTGGCAAATTGCTGTGCAGGAAAGCATAGTTAATTCATTAATCCCTACCCCTAAAGCACAAACACCTATTACCTGAGCTAGTTAAACAGTAGGTAGTTTTGTGCTCTTTCCACTCTATCAGAGTGAGAGACAATATACTCATGAATGAACACGAGGTCTGGATATGTTTTTTCTGCTAACACTGCATGAATAAGCACATATGTACTAATTTAGCCCCTATTTTTTTTTCTTCTCCTTTCTCTCCTTGTGAAGCTTGAACTACTTGAAGTTACTACCTCAAGTTATATTCAGATGATTTCTTGATTTATTTTTTGTGTATGTCATGTTTTAACTAGTCTGGGAGTATCGTGTTCAATGTCATAATTTGTCATTAGCCATTCATAGTAATTTTCTTGAGAAAGGACTCTTGAGTACGTTCACAGTGCTTTGGTTGGGCAAACCTCCTAGCTTGATGCATCTAAATGAGGACAACATGGTCAAATATGCCTCAGTTGGGAAATGCCAGGCACCTGGCTGTCCGGGAGGTGATGCTGTTGGTCCCTTTCTCACAGCTGATCATCATGTCTGGCTGTGGAAATACTCCTTTGCTCCACTCGTGTTCAGTCCAGGAATGCTAGAAGCTAACCTGTTTGAATTTGCACTGGAGAAGGAAAGAAGTATATTCACACACGTTCGTCTCGGTCGGCTTTTTTTCTGACACCCTGAAGAGTTTCCAGGCATAAATAAAAATTACTAAAATTACTAAAGGCAGTAGTAGAGCAGGACTCAGGTTCAGGGATTTGAATGATTTATAAGCGAGGACTCCGACAGGGACAAAAGAATGGGCTTATAAAGCAACGTTAATATACACTGGGTAGTGAAGCAGTAGGCAGCTTGACTTGATAAGCAAGGATGATCCTGATTCAAAGCATCAGAAGACAAAGTATGAGCAGGTTGTAATGCCTCACTGTGCCAAGTGCCGTTTTTAATGTGCAAAGAAGTGTTCTTTAGCACCTGGCACGAGGAAATGATGTTCCAAAAGCCAGAAAGCAAATCTTTCCTGGCGGAATCCACATGCAAATGTAGATATAGAAGTTGAAACTTTGGCCTCTCTCAACTCGGTGGCAAAGTTCCCTGCGATTTGAGCCAGGATTTCACCAGCATGCGTGACTGGACACACTGTATGCATGCCTTCCTAGATACGCTTCTTTTTTTCATCTAAGCATTTCCTAGGAGGAGAACTGAAATTTAATTTGCCAAACAGAGCAGTGGCTTTCCTTCAAAATTTACATATGCTTTGTTGTACGACAAAATCACCACCCCTTTGGCAGCTTCTGGCAATATTTGCAATTCAGTAGTTAAATCACAAACTCTAATCAAATTCTTTAATAAAGTGAAAAGGGGTCACAGGCCTAGCTCTTAAAACCCCAGTATAGTTTCTTTAATGCTGACTTTATAGAGACCCTAGCCTTCGCTGGTCAGGTCTATTTTGCCTGAATTAATCTAGATGAACCTCATCTCTTGCTAGCCACAAACATCAGTGCCCCATTCCCACAAAGCTTTACAGTATCAGTAGGAGCTATTAGCTTCTGCCAATAATATACCACTTTAGCACTACAAATGCTGTCATAGTTTCTATTATGACCTTAAAATAATAACTCTTTAGGCTCATTTGTGGTAGTGTTTCTCAAGGACAAAATTCCTAAGACTCGGGCTAATAATTTCAGGTGTGTAGGACAGGTGATGTAGAAAAAAAAATGAAAATACATACACTATCACTTTTAGGTCATGCATTTTAATATGAATTTGGTTTTCTTTGGTGTTATTTTTTTCTATCATTATTATTGTTTCTCTTATTCTGGCTAATGTCCGTCATACTTTTCTTTAAGGACAGCATTGTTAATATAAAGCCTTAGTCTGGTGAGGTGCTGTAAAGAGTTTTGTTAGGAATTTATTGAATGTATAGGCAAAGATTAGCATTTAACTAGCATTAAAGCCTGTGACTAAGCTGCAAAACAGGTGGCAAAATGGCTTGCTTTCTTTTTGAAACTGTGAGAGGAGAGTAATGACAATTATTTTATTTCCTGATGCTTTGTGAAGGAGAAACTTGGTATTTAATTTTATGGTAGGATTTTTTTAGCTATTAGTTTTTTGTGTGTGTTTGTTGTTTTGTTTTGTTTTTTTAATTTACTTGTGTTTGCCCTGGTGGGAGTGAGAGCCATGTCCCTGGGAGCAGTAGGTGGCAGTGCTGTCTCTGCTCTCTATTTTTTAAGGCACTGCGGTACCACAGCTCAAAGAAGCCATTTCATGAAGAATTTTTAATAGAATCGTCTAGGTTGGATGGTACCTTCAATAGTTCAGGTTCTTTCAAAGACAGGCACTTCTGCTTGTGGGCAGTGCCAACTAGCCTCATCAGGGTGGTGTGAACTTATCCTCTAGGCTCTGAAGAGTCATTTTCCTTGTGAAATTTCTCCAAGTCAAGCACATAGCGTTTGCTCCAGTGTAAATAGCCAGGAGTATAGGTACTTTATATATGTAAATATATATAGCAAAGAGTTCATTACTTTTATTTTTACCCCAATATTTATTTACCCAGAAGTTGAACAAACTGTATATCTTCACTGCTGCCCTTGGCAGCCTTCACTGGGGAGGATCAGTTGCCATCTCTTTCAAGAGGTTAAAGGAAGAAATATGGTACCACTGTTGTGCAAGTAAAAAATTGTTCTAATATCACATAGTTAATTAGCAATCACTTTTATTTCAGCTCTTTTCTCAGCAGTAAATACAGTAGAAGTGTCATTGACAGGAGCAAACAGTACTAACACAATAAAGGCTAGTGCTTCACCATGTAACTAGAAGTCTGTCAGGGAGGCAGTAGGTGGGATGCTTGGCCATGCCTTTTTCTTCTCCAGGTCTGCAAACTCTGTTTACAATCCATGACTCTGAGGTCAAGTGAGTCTGACTGGCTCGTGTCCACTCTGCTAATGGCTCAGGAGCAGGTTGTCTTGCAGATAGAGCTAACTGAGGTGTTCCAAAGAAAGAGCCAAACCTCAAGAATAAAGATTAAGCAATGTAGATAATCAGGGGTTCAAAAACCAGAGTTCACCACCTCACGCTCTTCTATTTATTGGTACAGACAGGTCAAATAGGACATGTGCTACCTGCAAGGAGTGGGGGCAGGACTGGAGGAGGAGGAGAGCAGGGACAGGGTGACAGCATCTGCCTTAATTTGTTGGAGAGTGGTGGGGAAAACAATAATGCCACAAGACCAGGCCTTCGTGATCAGTGTGATGATGTACATCAAGTGGTGTCATCCTTTCTTTTTTCCCTTCTCTTTTTTTTCCCCTTAATTTGAATGACCAAGACAAAAGTAGAACCAGTAAAAACAAGAAATGTCATCTGTGTGGCCTCTGTTGTCCTGCAAGGACTCACATAAAGAATGAATCAGGCCTCTGGAGCTCAAGGAAAGGAAGTAAGATAAAAGGCATGACTGGGAGAGTCATGCTGGGAGAGTAAGTGAAGTAAAATATTTTTTCTTTGAAAGGATGAGATATGAATCGCTGAGGTCAATAGTTTCTAGACATGCTAAAACTAGATGCCTGCATAATCATCAAAGCATTTCTGAAAGCTTATTTATTATATAAGTGTGGATCTGATTTTATCTTTAATTTGGACACCTCAAATGGGATATCTGAGTTACCTGATGGGCAATATATTTGATGCAGTGTCACCAAAATAAAGAAAATCCCTGTCTGTCTAATGTTAGATGCTGAAAAGACATACCCATCAAGCTGGAAACGCTTGAAACTTCCCCTCCGAGATGAATTTTTAAATTTATTCCTGTTAGTAAGGATGCCATAGGAAATGCCATTTTCAGAAGGGGTTTGGATGAGAAGTGGTATTTTGGTGAATCAGATGAGGAACTAATTCCTTCTGTAAGGGTAGATGGAAGTGGGAAAAGGAAATAAGCAGAAGATGTTGACCCAAAAGTCACTGCCAGGACTGTAAAAAGGGACGTTACTTGCGCATCATCTTGCTTTGGCCTCATAAAGTAGATGGGCTGCATCTGGCAGTGGGGCAACAGGCAGCATCAGCACAGATCGCCATTAACTGAGTGAAATTAAACTAACACATACACAGAGGCCTGGAGTAACTGCAGACCCCTCTTCAGGATTTTTTTTTTTTTTAGTATTTTTCTCTCTCCTGCTCCGTGTGTCAGTTATTACTGCCCTTCCTATTGAATTATCCCTATGGTAAAAATACACCTCTCGTCATTCACGCAATCACAGCCACGTATCACACTGCTGAATCAGGATCATGATGGCTTTAAAAATGTGTGACTGACAACAAAACTTCAGAGAAAAAAAAAAAAAACAACCAAAAACATGAAGCCCGGCAGGGAGAAATAAGGGAGAGTCCCGTCTAAGGTAGAGGAATGAGTTGTTTTATCATGTGTCTGCAAACTTCAACATTCTTGCACACAAACAGAAAGAAGATGCTAATGTTGAAGGGCAGAATGAGGAACAAGTTAAAAAAACAAACGATGGTACATGTCACAAGAGGTTGTCAGTGCAGCCTTCTGACTAGCTACTTGACAGAGGCAATGAGGTCTTTTGAAGTTTCCTCTCCCTCTTTAATCAGTCCCATTAGAACAAGTAGATCCCGGCTTCAAAGGTAGCAGGGCTTGTCAAAGAAGAAAGCTGCCCGCTCCTCAAACCGTGGATGGCAGCTCTGTGTCCCACGGTGGTGGTTCCCATGTGAGGCTGCACAGCATCAGCAGGGTGGGCATGATTACACAGAAACTTCTGTGCTCAGATTTCTTTGAAGGGCTTACACGCTCTCCCTAAGTTATTATTGATCCTCCCCATTAGGCAGGACTTCCAAAGACTTGAAAAGACATCCCATAAAGCATACCTCTTAGCTTGATCCCTCACTTGTAAAGTCTAGATGAATTCACAGACTTGCTACATTTGAACTGTTTTGTCTAGTTCTTTAGATACTGAAGTTTTATTAAAGTATTTGGCATATTTTTCTTAATAAATGCCTGTAAAAACTTTTTTTTTTTTTGTTCTATGCTTCCTACAAAGCTTTTCCCAGACCTTCCCTGCAGTAAAGGGAGCAGAGAGTTTTGTATGGGAAAGCTGAAGTGTTTAGTTTGTCCACAAAACGCTTCACCAGAGAACATCATTGATAATGGTATTTATTGACTACGGGGAAACAGAAGGTTAAGTGCATTTCAGTATTTTCCAAATCTAATTCATTGATTCTGCAAACTGTTATTTCTGGAAAAGTTTTCCAAAAAGAAGAAAGGAAAAAAAAAAAAAAGTCCTGAATACAACACATCTCTCTGCTTCATTTTAGCTCCAATTTCACACTTCTGCAGTTTGAATGTGAACATCACTTATATTTCAATAAAAATTTGCTGGTTTTTTATGCTTCTGATATAGTAATGAATATCTCAGTGTGCACATTTCCCAGTTCACAACCCTACTTCCAGTATTTGCAACTGGATTTCTGTCATGCTTAAGCAAGTACTTGCAAGTGTTGCAATCCTGTTTGCAGTCGGAACCATAAGCCTGGGAATCACCTCTGAAGTATGACTTACTCTCATGAGCTTGTTTTTGTGGCATATTTAGACACCAGCTGTGCCAATCTAGGAAGTTTTCCAGACTACAAAACAGATCATGAGAGGTATGTCTGATAATGTGTCTGTGGACAGTGCGTTCACAGTTGCTCCTCTGTTCTTCAACAAAACATCAGTCAAACTGGAGTATTTGAATCTGGCCCTTTTCATGTTAAAGTCATTTTACCAAGCGGTGTTGAGTTTAGTTCGAGCTAATTCAGGCAGGATGGGTGAACTTGATGAATCATGAGGTCACAAAAAGTGAGGGATGGAAGGAATCTCAAGAGATTGTCCTTCATTTCACCTCTCCACTGAGGCAGGATAAGATAAATTGGACTAATCCTGGCAGACATCAGCATAATACACTGGTGATGATTCCAGCGAAGGAGATGCCACAATATTCTAATATAGGGCATCTTAATGTTTCAGAACCTGGTACCCTTCCTGTTATAAAGGTTTGGGGGTTTTTTTCCCCTAAAAAAAGAATCTTTGATAAATATTTAGCAGATTTCTTTTTGTCTCCTTTCTCAGTGGATACAAGAAAGTTGTTCGACATCATCTTCTTCCTAAAATACACAGATTGCATTTCTGTATCATGTACCCATATATGGTGCACTTTCATGCTAAAGCTAAGCCATTCTGAAGGTTAGGTGCTGCCAAAATGAACCACCCTACTGTTTTTTCCTCGTTCAGCCAGCCTTTGTGTGATGGCGATGAACCAGTTAGGAGTGGAGAAGCTTTCAGTTCATTAACAAAATTAGTGTTCTGCTGGTTTAGCTCATTGAGTCAAGCCCTGGGGAGGGCATCAGCCAACTGCCAGTGGTTGAACTGGCTTAGCTGTGATGTGAAATGGCACAACTTCTCTTTTCTAAACTCAATAAACCTCCTTACACCTCTTTCACAGGCTGTGCTTTCTTAGCCTGTTATCGTTCTTACACTCCTCTGAACCCTTTCCAGTTTTTCTGTATCCTTTTTGTGCCTTTAACACATTTCTGTATCCAAAGAATATTGAAATGTATGATTTGGTTATGAGTGCAGAAGCCATCAGAAAGGTTAAGAAGATTTGTTGTTCCCCATATGGATTTCTGCCTGTTTTTTCCATGCCTAATTTGTGTGTGCCATTACCAGGACTTTGCCTGCCTGTGTAATAACTGTGCTCACAAGATGGATGGAGAAACACAAGTGTGTCACCCTGTGCCGTGCTTTTTCAATTTAAGGAAGGCCATTCCAACCTGCACCCTTCCTTATGTGGTCACTGCTCATGTGGCCATCTCATCATGTTTAATTTTAACTTAAGGCATCATTCAAATTCCAGCAGAACCTCAGACAAGAGTTTCTCTAGGTGGAGAAGATAATTTCCCTTAAGTTTCCTACAGTTTTGTTCTGTGTATACACTGACCTACATTGAGAGTAGGCACAGGACAGATTCTCAGTCAGTCTTTCATGTAATCTGAACTCTTTTGGGATTGATGGCTTCATGCAAGTTTAATTCTGTGACAATCTATAGGAATAAGATGTTAAGATTTGCTGTATTCTGTCTTTTAGATACATATAAATTATATTTCTCAGTACGGATTCACTCCTGATTCATATTCGTATTGTTCTCTCAACACATGATCTACAGTTTTAAAGGGTTTGTTTCTTTCTTTTAAAGCCATCACCACCTGAAGTCATGTAGTCAACTGAGAATTTAAGTTTTTACTACAATAGTTTCTCACTCTTATCACTGTAAAAATGTGGAAAAATGTGAAGCCTAAGGCTACAGAAAGAGCAAATTTAAAGCAATAAAGATGCTGAATATATATGGCCTTTTAAATGCCATTGCTTATTAACAATTGCGAGGTTGGAGCCTGTGCTGGGGTGTCTGCTGTGGGCGAGACCCACACTGTAGAGAAGGATGCACCAATAATGACTCCATCGCTGACTGTCTGGCTGAACTTGTATCCCACCACAGACTGCCATAACCTATGAGTTGCTCGATCCTGTGTAACCTAGTCCTGTCTGAGATGATGGCTTGTTCAGAAACATTCAAAAATTCTTGATCTGAAGATAAGGATTGCCAGGCTTCCCTGTCCTTCCTGTGAACGGTCTCGTGTGGCTCTCAGAGTACGGAACAGCAGGAGCCTATGGGCAGGCTCTGGATACACTGCCCTTCAGGCTCAGAGGTGATGTGGATGATGGGGACTTTCAGGTCAGGTTTCTCCACTACAGGCATCCTTGACGTGATGACACAGAGGAAAGAACCCCATTCACCTTTATATGCTGCCCACCCTTTTGTGAGAAACTAGTGAGCTTTTGAAGCCCATCTTTCCATATTCTCACAGGGATTTCTTGGAGACTGACCGTACTTTGGTCACAGCCAAGAAGCAGATTCTCCAATTCAGCTTCCTCCCTCGACCTTGCACTTTTTTTCTTGAATGTCCCTGAAGCTCCAGGTCCTCTGTCAGAAGCAGCCACTCTAATGGAGACTATTCAGGCTGATGACTTGTGGGACAAGAGAGAGAAGAGGGCTCACTGCTTTCCAAGTGCCACCTCTAGCACTGACTGCTGGCCCCACCACGATCTCATTCCAGCATGTGTCACACACAGTCTCACCACAGGTCACTGTTTTCCAGCATCAGCGTGGCTTCCACTCCTAGGGCATAAACTGGAGCGGACTTTTTCTATAAAGTTACAGCAAGTTGGCATCCTGCAGTCATTCCAGATGACCCATGCTCCCAGCTGACGTATGAGAATAGGGTAGGAAGGGAGAAAGGGAGGGTGGATAATTTCTCCAGGTAAAGAAGTGATATAATACCAGGCAATAAATAGCACAGCATGCTGAGGGTGGCCACAGATCTACCAATATTTTTCCCTTGGAGTCAGTCAGTAAGCCCAGCCTACCTCCCACTCTATCTGGATGCAGCATCACACTAAATGATATTGCATTTCATATAATATATATGAATAGATACTTTCCTCCCTCCCCCAGCCATGGTTTCTTTCCCACCTTTTTCATGAACATATGGAGAGTATGCAGAGGTCTCACCACAAGCCCTTTCCCCCTCTCCCAGACTCTTGAACGTTTCCCCTTTGCTGACCTACAGTCTCAGAGAGGGCTTCAGAGCACATGTTCTGCTGGGATACAGGAATGAAAGATGAGTTTTGATGCGTGATGCAAAATTGTAAGCTTTAGAGCAGCTGCTTTAACAGGTACTGGCTGGCAAAAATGTCTGTACCTGCAGGAAAAGACTATGAGTGCGGTCAATGTGTGAGAGCAGTCTGATCTTAGGAAGGAATGACGTGCTTGGGATTTATGGTTTGGTTTGGGGTTTTTCTTCTTAGCCACATCTCAAGAGCAGTCCTTCAACATGGTCAATTCCCATGTTGCATCAACCACCCGAGTCGAGAAGTCTCTGGCACAGAGTCAACTCACAGACAACCTTCTTACTGCCTCTGAAAGAGGCAGGGAGCATTTCTGACCAGAAATGATGGTACTGACGGAACGAAGCCAGGAGCAGAGGACAGATAGCAGAAGGCTCATCTGCCCTAGCTCCTTACATGCATGGCCAAGAAAACAGAGGGAAGTTGCTGCTGCCACCATTCTTGAGCAGCTCCTGCTCCAGATGTGCCAGACAGCTGGACACAGCCCTCATAGGAATTTTGAGTTGTTCTCTGCTGGCCAGAGGACCAGGAAGAGGAGAGCCAAATACTGCCAGCAAGGAAAATGACAGCAGATGAAAAGCCACATAACCTTGGCTGATGGAGACATGCAGGGCAGCCAGCATGGCCTGTGTTGGTTGTTTGCCCATGGCCAGCACCAACAGAGTGACTGCAAGCCACGTGTGGACTGTGGTGGAGGGTTCTGACCTTACTGTGGAGCCAAACGTGGTACTGATTATAGCTCAGGTGCAGAGGCTCTCTGGGCCAATTGGTTACTCCTCCATCAAAAGAGTTCTGTTTACACTACATTGTGTACCAGAAAATGCTGAAAAATTGGAGCAATTGCCCCTCCTTTCATGGAGGTTAGTTAAGCAGAGGAGTCTCTCCTGTCTCAGCCTGCTGCTGCTGAGGGAGATGTGAGAAGTTAGCACAAGCTCTCCCATTACAAACGCCAGTTTCTCAGCAGAAGGAAAACTCATTGTTGCTGTAAAGCACATTTCTGGGAGTTGAGAAAAGGAGACCCCAGAGGAATCAGAAGAGCTTAGAAAGCGGCAACATATAAGGTCTTGGCGTCTCTTCCTCCCTCTTCTTCTTTTCCTTTCTTTCCCATCTTTCCTTTCACTGCCCTACAAAAATGTGCTCTTCCAGCATCCTTAAGAGACAGGGCATGTTTTATTCCCATACAGCCACATACCTTCTCCTTCCTCTCCTCCTTCACCCTCTCCAAGGAACCATCCACCTTCCCTAATTGATTTCTACTGGATAGGTTTCTCAAATTTGCAGGGAGTAGAGGAGCTGTGGGGAAATATGCCCAGGCCTCGTTAGCATGGGAGGAAAAGGGGCAGCACAGGCTTGGGCTGGGCTTGGAAGGTGGAGGAGAGTCCTGTTGTCGAGGGTAGTAGGGCCAGACAGCAGGAAGCTGTGGGGAAAAACAACTTCTCGGCATCAGCCACCCTGTTCCTCCTTAGGAGCCCGCCCTTTGGCAGCAGCAGCTGCAGAAGAAGACAGAAGCACAAAACGGTCATAGTGCTGGCATTGTGCCATGCAGAACAATTACCAAAGTCTGTGGGAGAAGCTGTGTGAGTTGGTGGCACCACTAACATCGTGCGTTCTCACTGAATATGACCTTCAGTCATTCTTTTTTCTTCTTTGATAAAACAATACCTTCACTCAGACAATGTATTCTTTTCCTTACAGATAACTGTAAGCTGCTCCTGCAGCATCCCAAAGCTGCATAAGGAGGCTTCAACCATTGCATGAGGGGAAAAAGGTAAACAAAATACTGTCCACTACATCTGACAGTAGGTACCATTTTTATGTGAATAGTTTTAAATACCGTTGATGCTGACGAGTCAACAGGGGTGATCAAAGGTTGCAGAATCATTGCTCTCATTTTATGAGAGTCGTTATTTTCCTTGATTTTTAATGCTTCCTGCATCTGTCTTAATCTACTATGCTGAAGATGAGTAATGTGAGGGAAAAGTAGTGCCATTATAGATTCTAAAAACCAAAATTCTTCAAATGCTACTTATGTAAAAAAGGACTGATTTAAATCAAATCATTAGCTTCTGCTTAAATGTTCAATTAAAAAAGTGTAATAATACAAATGTTTTATGTATTCACAGCTCTTGTCTTCAAATTCAACCTTTCTTCCATTTTGGCTGTTATTTCTCCCTTTCATAAATGTTGGTGTAATTACGCCCATTTTCTCTTTAGAGGTGAATATACAATCACAGCTAGAAATTGCCCAGTATGTTTTACAGTCTGAAACCTGTAATACTCAATCTCATGACTAATAACTACCATGGCATGTTTTATAATTACACTGTAAATCAGAGACTGCCGCACTTAAAGTGTAACTTTAGGCTCTTTTGCAACATTTCTTGGCGCTTTTGAAATATGTAGGGATGGAAAATGCATGATCTAGCTACGTACAACCACAGATGAGGAAAAAGAGTCTTTCTCCAGTTACTGGAGTGCCCCAAAAGAGATGCTAGAGGGTAGCAACATGCCTGTAGCTCACGGGATACCCAAGCTGCCTCTGGCACCTCAATGAGAGCATGTTGTCTGAGCAGATGTTGCAGTCCAGCAATTAAGAGGGGGGAAAAAAATCAACCCATGGCACAATCTTGCAGTGTGAGCAATCCATTAGCAACAAGTACTCTGTGGCTTTTGCAATATGGTTTGTTGTTCAAATCTTTGCAGGGAGGTTATGTTTGGGAAGGACTAAGCTGAGAGGAGGAGCGTGAGCATCTGTGGTGAAAGCTGGAGGAACAGCTCTGCCAACTCACACAGCGTCTCCCAGTACCTCTCTCAAGTGCTTCCGAGGCTGCTGACAGGTAAATGAGGGACTCCCACAAAACTGGGTGAATTTTTCACCCAAAGCTTGTTTCTGTTTGAAGGAGAATGTTTTATTATTCATTCTGGTTTTACTGCATGTGGTGTAGGTGTTATTTTAGCCCTTCCAGCGGGGACAAAAGTTTGTACTGTTGTCTGGGATGATTTCCTAGGGGTTCACAATCCCCAATTAATAGCTTAAATGCAGGGAGGCTCTTTAATCCCTTAATAAATGCTGAAGCTTTTTGGTATACTAGACCTTGCTATCTGCATCTCCCCGCTGGACCATCGCCAGGGGCTTGCTGTGCCCCGTCACAGCCTGACATCTGGGCTCGCTCCGAAATGATCAGGAGAGTCTCTTCGCTGGGTACCTCTCCGTGCAGGATGCAGCAGCCCAGCACAGTGACTAATGCCTTCTTTGCACCACCAGAGTTCTGCTGGTAATTTAATTAAAATTGGCACGTCCCTCGCATGAGCTCACGCTAATTCGGTTTCTGCTAATCAAACTCTGAATTTGTGCTAGTTAAGTTTTATCATCTCCCCAAATGGCACACGTCCTGCAATGACATCTGGCCGCATTTCGGCTGCTTAATACAGGCATCAAGACTGCTCTCTGATTAAGAGAGCAATGTGTGCTACAGGCTGCCCCAGGCTCCCAAACCCAACAACAAGGAGCAGTTATGCCTGTGCATGTACAGAAAACCCACGTGATCTCCTCCGCCCGCTGCTATTATTCATACTGGAAGTCATGCCATGTAGGAACCCTGGAGCCAACTGCTACTGGACCAGGTAAACTTATTTCTTTAGAAAATAGGATGGGAAGCTACAGAGGGATGAAGAAAAGCTTTGGGAACAGGGAGGAGTGGTGGTACCCCAGAGTGAAGAAGCGGTTCATGGGGGACTGGGTCGGGCTGTGTCACCATCTCCTCCTCCTGAGCTATGAACCCAAGGCATCTGAGTACGGTGTAGCCCCTTGCACTGTCAGCATCTGAATGCTGGCATAAGTATTACAGATAAAGTTTATAGTATCATAGAATCATAGAATGGTTAGAGCTAGAAGGGACCTTAAAGATCATTGAGTTCCAACCCCCCTGCCACAGGCAGGGACACCTCCCACTAGAGCAGGTTGCTCAAAGCCCCATCCAGCCTGGCCTTGAACACTGCCAGGGATGGGGTTTACACTTGGTGAACAGGAATTTCATGGAAATGTGGTGTCTTCTTCTGTTCATGCCCCTGGAGGGCATGAAGTCCAGGGGTCCCTTCATGCTACTCCATAAAAGATGTTGAAAGGGTTTACCTAATCATTCAGCTATACGCTCTCTAGCTTCAAACATGTTATTGCTACTAGTGGAGCATCTTGAGCCCTGTTCACAGTATGTCTGTATTGCAATGATCCGTCTGCCTTGACCAAGAACCTGCGTGATTACCCCAGTCATGTCTGGTACCTCTGCCTTACAGCTCACGTAAGCAAATCAGCATCTATATTAGAAGTTTAAAATCCACTGCGAGGACTGGCCTTCAGGAATAGCACTGCTAATTTATGAAGGCCAGAAGAACAGTGCAACGTAGACCTGGTGCATTGACTCGTAGCAACCTTTACCAGAATACGGCCTGGCACTTCCAAGATTTGCTGTGGGAAGTTTGAAGAAAGGAAGCAAACGTGTTGTAACTTCTCAGAGATTGCACTGTCATTATCACCAGTTGTGCAAGTCAGTAAATAAGAGAACTACTATAGGCTAGAAATTTCCAGAATTATACATTTCACGGTGCAGTCGCTTTTGCTGTGTATTATTGCTGGCTGGCTCAGCAATTGTTGTTGAGGTGAACATGGGAAGGTAGGCTTGGGGAAAAAGAGGCAGGGGGGACTATAATGGTGGTGATGCAGAATTACAGGCTCCCAGGATTTATGGCTGTAGGGCTGTTAACAGGATTTGGATCAAGCCACCTATTCCAGACCATTCGCTAAGATTCTTACCCCTTTACTGCACTTAAAATATCTCAGTAGAGGGAAAAGGAGCAGGTCCTGCACTTGTAAGGTGTTTTCAGACCCTCAGCAATAGCAGAGGCTCTATAAACAGAGGACATTGGCACCTGCCTCCTGTTTCCCCACACAGCCCATGAACAAAGTTACATCTTAAAAGCTGGCTTAGAGAAAAGGAAGCCTGGCCTCTGCAGTTTGTCATATTTTTTTTATATTTCTTTGGAACAAAAGGAGCATAACACTAAGGCCAAAACTGCTTTCAGTTGCAAACACAGAGCTTGCAGGTGTGGGCAGAGTTTAGCCTAAAATAATTGGAAGCAAAAGAAAGAAAAAAGGCAGCTTAAAAATGTGATGTCAGCAGGAGAAAATAGACTCTGTGGGGCACTGGTTTTCTAAAGCCTTGTTCTTTAATCAACACATCTCATTACTGTAACTATGCATGATGTTGCAAATGGCATTTGGATGAACGCATTTTGTCTTTCCATTGTGCTCGCTAGTTACCAAATTGTCTGCCCAAATTGCTGAACCATGCGTATTGTGTCAAAGAAGAGGAAAGCAGCAGCCTCCCTTTGTCGGGATGGACAGCTTGTGCCAAGCTCTCAGTCACTGATTTTCAACCTCCTTTTGTTTAGAGCCCTACGAATTCTCCTGTGGACGTACAGGACTTTGTATAGATGCCTCCTCCCCCTGCAGGGATAATCATATTGCTTTCTTTTCTCCCACACTCCACAGCGTACACCTGACTCTGAGGTCTGCAGACCACATCTTGGAAATTCCTCTCCCAAGCAATTTAATTTTGTGCATTTACAGTTTCACTTCATTCTTTTTTTTTTTTTTTTAAAAAAAAAAGCTACTTTCTTTTAATATCTCAGTTCAGTCCTTAAGTCGTGCTGATGTAACTATTGCAATGCGTGGGACAATCCATCCTGCAGCTGAGGTCACAGAAGGAAGTGATCTGAGATCAGCCAGCAGCGTGTGACCGCACATCACATTGCAAGGCACATCACAAGTTCTGGCTCCCAGCTGAATTCACTTTGGTGTCTCAACAGGGCATTAAAGGCGGCTGGACCCTCCGCACTTCTTTCCTGTTAACAGGTGTCTCAAAGTGTTTGGGGGGAACTGAGGCATTTTAAGCTGTCGGTGTTTGTATAGGCTTTGTTTTGAGGCTGGGAATGCAGTCGTATAGGCTGACACTACACCATGCCTTCTAGAAATAAAAAGGGTTACGGGCCATTTTTGCCCCATTCTGATTGTGTAATTTCCAGTGTAATGCCATATGTATTACAGCAGTCATTAGAGAAATAAATTAGATTAATCAGGAGTTGTGCTACTGCAAACTTTGGTCATACTTTTCGGCTGTATTCAGTGCTCCGTCCATTGGAGCTGCCAGGGGAAGGGAAAAGGGTCCCACATTGCTGCTTCTGTTAGGAAAATTCCCCTTACTGACTGTTGTGTTTCCTCTGTGCCATCCAGTAGCAAATTTCCCTTTAGTCTCACTGGAGGAAGAGGAAAATGAGAAGCAGGCTGTGATTATAAATGATATCCCAAAGGTAAAGGAAAAAAAAAAAAAGATGACTGAAATGGGACTGACTTCAGGGTTTGAATATCTTTTATTTAATATGTAATTTTGTGGTAGTCAAACACTGTCACAGGTTGCCCAGAGAGGCTGTGGAGTTTCCAACCTTGGAGATATTCAAAACCCAACTGTACACACTCCTGGGCAACCTCATCCAGGTGGCCCTGCTTGAGTGTGGGGTTGGACCAGATGATCTCTGGAGGTCCCTTCCAAACTCAGCCACTCTGTGATGTAGATATTTTCTTCTATTTTTTTCTGGATGAAAGAATGAGCTAAAAGAACAAATGTGAAAGTTAAAAAGATCCTTTCCCTTCTCAGTCTAATAGCATTAACTTCTATTGACCTTTCTAACTGTTGCCAACCTTGTGAACATGAGCAATCCCATTAGCTGCGCTGGATTGTATCGGAACCAAAGGTAATTCTTCAGCACATCCAGGCTACCTCTGAAGTTCTCCTTAGTGTGGAAATGAGGGGGCAGGAAGGAAGAAGGACTGATGCACATTCTGGTTCTGCCTCCCCACGGGGTCAGGATTTGGCCAAAGCGCACCCCTCACCCGGGAACTAGGAAACGCTGCTGGGATTAAGCATCCCAACAGGTAGGTGCAACAAGATGGAGGTGCAGGTTATGCATGCATGTGGGAGGAAGCTGTGGTATACTCACAGAGAAATGTCTGTGGGAAGAGGTTTAGCAGCCGTGCTGAGCAGCCACTCACGTTGAAGAGAAAGACAGGACCAGGTTTTAAATGAAGCCTGCACATAACGCAGGTGAGCCCATACGAAAATACGTGTGTGTTTGTAGGGCTGGGTTTTCGAAGCGCTTGGCCTCGGGCTCTTGGGCTACATTTGTGGACAGACACACCACTGCTTCTATCATTTAAGGCACTCTGTTACTCAGTGCAATTTTCAGCATCAAGTTAGGCACCTGAAGATGACGTCCCTAAGAAGAGGTGGCTCAAAGCATGGGCAAAATAGGCGAATGCCTGGGTTAGAGCTTCCTGGGGAACAGTTGATCCCCTCCCGTCTCCTTTTACCTGCCTGTGCCCTCCCAAAATTTCACAGAATACTGCTAGCCCTACTTCTCTCTCCCTGTGCTTGTGCTGCTAGATTTAACTTTGCATTTCTGAGGCAATGAAACTCAGTTTTGCCTGACAGCTGAGAAGTTCTGAGCTGGCTCCACAGACAGGCTGGACCAGCTCAGAACGGGGTCTTCTCAGCATCATCACTGGTGAGAGGAAGAAGACTACGTGTCCAGGGACAAGACCAGGGGAGAGGACACAATGTGAAAGAGGACCTTTCAGCAGTGGTTAGAACCACTCAAATCAGTGTTTAACTTCACCTATAGACCCATGCTGGTCTCCACCTGGAAGCACTTAGGAGTTGGATAAAACTTTACAAAACTAGGCTCAGTAAAGGGCTGGGGTTCCTAAAGTTTTAAGACTTAAGAGTGATAGTACAAGATTGCAATTATGAAAAAACTTGGTACTTTGTTTCCCAATCCAGGAGGTTCCCAAACTTCATACATATGCTACTTTTTCACTTCAGAATTATCCAGTGGCCTCTACTCATGCTCCTCTGGGGTCTGCTCCCTTCCTGATGGGATGGGCAGGGATTCCTCACTCACTGTCTTGTAGTAGTCTGGATTTCCCACAGAAGCAAAATCCCTGAGCTGGTGAGGGGAGAAGCGCCTCCTTCCTCAAAGAAGATACCCCTGCTTGAGATGCAGGAGACCTGCTAGTGGAAATCATGGCCTCACATAGCAATTCATGCTGTTAAAATACTCTTAAATGCCAAGAGTTGCCTTAATCCAATTTATGGTCTGAAATTCTTATAGCACACATTTCCCATGTCTAAACTGTATGTAGTATAGAGGAGACATATAGTGAAAACTAAAAACCAAAACAAACCAACAACAAATTGTTTAAGTTAAAACAGGCTTTACCATTCTGTGGTCTATTATTAGGCTGATTGCTCTTCCAACCAGTAGAGTTCTCCATGGACTACAGTGGTTCCCCAAGGTCAGCCTGACACACCTGATGACCTCTTCTCTCCATGCTACCCAACGTAAGACACTCAAATTAATATATCAGCTTCTATCTAATAATAAAATATCACATACATCAATTTACATGACACGTGAATGTGACTGGCAAAGTCCCATCGGACATGTCCCAGCAGTTTATAGTACCATTAGTCAGAGTAAAATTGAGAGTGAAGAAAAAGGAACAATTCCAGGCAGAGGAGGAAATGGGCAGGACAAGATGAGCAAGAAAAAAGGCCTAATATTTCTTCCCCCGCCCTAGACATACACATATAAATAGTGAGAGAGTGATTTCCCCTGCTCGCTGAGTGACACTCGTTGGCTGCGTCTCTCTGGGACCACGCACCATCTCTCCAAGATGTGGGCAAAGGTACTGTCTTGTTTCTTTGAGCTTTAAGATGCACTTTTCTGATTGAGCTTCTGTGTCCTCACTCTATATGTTTCAGTAGGCGTACCTCATACCATGGGATCTGTGGTTCACCTGCTTTAAATGACTTGTGTTCCTCAAGATAATCTTCATGCTTTAGTGCAAATCTGAGCAAGAACTTGTCTGAAATAATGGGTACAATTCTGGTCACTGTAGCCAGAAAAGAGAAATCCAATGTGAACAACGCAATAAAAAAGCTATTAGCACAGTAGGGGTGAGTCTGTATTATCAAGAAGAGAGCAGCACAGTTTGGTTTGTTTAACTTAGCAAAATGAAGACCAAGAGGAAATATCATCACTCTGTGTGGAGATGTGCAGGGGAATAAAGGAATGGGAAGGATGAGGGGAAATGAAAAGACAATTTCCAAAGATACAGAAGAGCAATATATAGTAATGCCAGTATATATATATAAAAAAAAAAAGCAAGTGTGTGAATAGAATGGTTGTAAATAATATATACCTCCACAGGGAGAAGTTTCTAATGGTCAGAGAAGGGTAGTTCTAGATTAGTTTCTAATAGAGATATTAACAGCAGCTAACAGCTCCAGCCAAGAAGCAGTCTAATTTGCATAATGGGTCAATGCTCAATAGGAAAGGAGAGAAAAAAAGATTAGAAATATAATTCTCAGATCAGCAGGAGCCAGGAACAAGGAACTGCTGCTTTTCAAAGAGGTGAGATCGCATCTTGGAGAAAAGCTGGGAATCCAGCTGAGCATGAATTCAACGGGAGCTGGGAGCCAGCAGCGGCGGGTGCAGGGTAGCGTTGCAAAGTCCTGTCTCC
>JAHREE010000279.1:23412351-23425590 GCA_033628505.1 Tringa tobata | reverse complement strand
AGAGACACGGTGTTCTTCCCACTGGAAACAGGGAAACTTCATTGCTCCAGTTACCTTTAACTCTGGGTGGGCAAAATTCTGTGTAACACACTGTATGCTTAGATCCCCCCACCACAAACACAGTTAATTAAAAATCCTTTTGTTTCTTTATTAAAAACATCAGCAAAGCAAACACCACTTATCACCAGACTTTCAAAAAATGAGGGACTGTTAAAGGGATGGAGAATTATTAGTAGTGGGTTATTTCCAGTCCATAAATCATTATTGTTGTCTGAGTTAACACTGGTCATGTTTCTCCTCTGGTCTTGCTCTCCTTGAGAGCTCTCCTCTAATAGAGGAACACTTGACCCTGAGGAGAAGCCTCCCCACCACAGGACTACATCACTGAGGAGGAGTTTAGCCCACTGCTTTATCAGTCCAACCTGAGCTCCAGAGCTCCGTGTCCCAATAAGTCTCTTCACCCTTTTATTTAATTCCATAAAGATCTCTTCACTGGCTGAAAGATCTGCACAGCAAAAGCAAAAGAGCAGAGCCCTTTAACGTCACGGGGATACCAGCATCAGGAGGCCATTTATCATTTACCCAGGACCTACTAATATATAGAAAACCAGAAACTTTAACTGGAGGAGTTCTCCAACAACATGATGACAGTCCTGAGGGAACTGCCAATGGATGGTGAGAAGGGACATCAATGGCCAGAGGCTGTATGAAGGTATTGAATGGCCAGCTGGACGGTGTTGGTCTGCCCCCTGAGGTCTGTTTGGAGGAAAAGGGCCCTGACATAAGGCAGCAGGAAAACGAGATTCTTTTCATACTTTCTGAAAGAACAGTATTTTTTACATGAAAGGGAACACTTGGGTCCTGAGAGGGTATGATTTGATCTCGGGTACATCAGAGATATGGCGCACGTTCATCCTTGAGTTCAGGACTTTGAATTAATTGATGTCAATTTGTTTCAGATCTACAGCTCAGATATATCCAGTACCATCTGGGGCCACTTGGATTTCCGACTGCCTCCTCTGTACGCGGCTTTTGTGAACGGAGTGGCTGTAAGTGGTGCTCTTTTATTTGCTTTTAAATCACACTAATTGGTGCCATTCTTGCTCTGGAGAGAACAGAATGCTCCTAAAATCTCAGTTTACTTTATTCTTCTGCCTGAAGCCTGCTACAAAACTCTCCTAGACTGTTCTCCTAATGTACTTCAGCATTCTTCCCATGAGACCAAGCTCAGGGTGTAATATATATCTGATCCAACTCAACAGCATCCCTTACCTTTAGTGTGAGACTTGGGGCTGTTGTCAAAGGTCAGAACTCTGCAGCATGTTAGAACCTTGCTACAGCCCCATTACAAAGAGGTACTCTAGCTCTCACTGATTTCACCGGGATCCAAATTTCATGCCAACTGGCAAATTGTAGTTACAGAAAAACAGAAATACGGACAGGTGCACGCTTATGTACACATCAACCTGGACTAGTGGAAATTGTCCTGCCCGTGGCAGGAGGGTTGGAACTAGATGATCTTTAAAGTCCATTCCAACTCTAACCATTCTATGATTCTATCATTCGATGATATAATGTCACAAATTTAATCTTCAGTTATGCAGTTTGCAAAAAGCAATTATATATTTTGGACACATACTTTGTCATTAAAGCAATAACCCATTCCCCAGACATTTGTCTAAATTCAGATTGAGGCTGAAATCATTTGAAATTGAAAGATGTACAAGAGGTGGGGTAGACAAATTTGGCAATTATGCAAAACTAGAGAAGGTGACCAACCAAGGAAATGGCAATATTAAGCCTATCTAAATTAGAGTGACAACAAGATCAGAGGTCCAATTTGACACCTCATTTCCAATGTAGAGAAAATTACCTTGGAAATGAGATCTGGTACCTCTCAGCTCCTAGCAGCCAACGTGACATTCAAATCTGGCTGTTAGCATGTATATGATCATTTCAGTTTGCAACTTGGTCACAGGTCAATTCTATGTGCTTATTGAAGATGTCAGGAACGTGGCTTTCTGGGTATTTGGCACAACTGTCCTTATCCTGCCCTGCAGGGCATCTTCCCAGCTGGCATCAAAGTCTTTCAAGGCAGGGATTGGGTTTTCTTCTGCCCGTTTGGAAATGCAATCCTCAGAAGTGCGTATTCCCAGTATCACAGGACGGGACAAGACCTTAGTGCTGGGGAGCCTGACCACCTTCCCAGTTTGCTCTGAAGCAAGACCTGGGTGACCAGGTGTGAAAGTTCAGCTACTGAGGAATTATTATGTTATTAAAAATGCTGTCCCTGATGCTCTCAAGTCCTTGGGGGTTCTCAAAACTTTGTGGGGGGCTAGGTTTCCAACAAGCAACCAGGGCTCTGGGCATGGGAAAGGGGAGACAACGTCTCTGGATGCTCTCAAGGGCTAAGCAGCTCATCCCAGTTTTAAGGCTGTAGCTTTCTCCTACAGCAACCCCAGGGAGTCTGGTTCCTCGTGTGGCTGGTCTTGTTGCTGAAAACCCAGGCTAACGCCTGGTCTACATTTGCAGGCTGGTGCCTGTTGCCTGTGGGTGGTGGCAGCAGAGAAGTCATTCTGATATAACATTGAATCAGCGTTATGGGTTCAACTGCTACAGCTTTGATGGTGTGAGCCCTAGTGTTGGCAGCAGCAGTCGCAGCACTGGGGAAGTAACTTCATTATGTTTATGTGTTGTTTGGGAGGAAGTGAATATTCACCATCCACATGGTTGACCTAGAACTGCTGCTTTAATTATACCAGCCTAATCAAAGCACCAAAAGCCTATTGTAGGAAAGAAGAATCATCGCCATACTGGTTTTAGACTGGTGTAACTTGAATTAGACTTATACTCTGTTGAGGCAAGATTTCCATTGCATTGCCACTTCTCACCGAGCCATGTTGGGAGTAACGGTGTTCAAAAGAAAGGCTTTTGAAATTTTGCTTTCTAAGGAAAATCTAGTTCTTCAGTCTTTTTGTTTTTACACCAGTTCATAGAATCATAGACTCTTCTAGGTTGGAAGGGACCTTCAAGATCATCTTGTCCAACCGTTAACCTAACTCTGACAAAAATAAACACCCACACAACAAACAAAATGCAACACCATCACTAAACCATGTCTCCCAGCACAATGTCAATCTGTCTTTTGAACACCTCCAGGGATGCCTCAACCACCTCCCTGGGCAGCCCATTCCAATGTCTGATAACCCTTTCGGTGAAAAAATTTTTCCTAATATCCAGCCTGAACCTCCCCTGGCACAACCTGAGGCCATTTCCTCTAGTCCTGTCGCCTGTGACTTGGGAGAAGAGACCGACCCCCACCTCTCTACACCCTCCTTTCAGGGAGTTGTAGAGAGCAATAAGGTCTCTCCTCAGCCTCCTTTTCTCCAGGCTGAATAACCCCAGCTCCCTCAGTCTCTCCTCATAAGGCTTGTGCTCCAGACCCCTCACCAGCTTTGTTGCTCTTCTCTGGACCCGCTCCAGCACCTCGATGTCTTTTTTGTGGTAGGGAGCCCAAAACTGGACACGGTACTCGAGGTGGGGCCTCACCAGTGCCAGTAGTTTAATTTGACTGAGCCAATCTTGCCCGGTCGGAGTTTAATTCTGACGATAAGTCTTCTCTTTCCATTAGGTGCACTCCATGGATTTTGACGACACATGGCATCCAGCCACACACCCGTCCGGGGCTGTGCTCCCCGCCGTGATTGCACTCGCCGAGGCCTTTCCTCAGGAGAGAAGAATCTCAGGTCTCGATCTGCTCTTAGCTTTCAACGTGGGAATCGAAGTGCAAGGCCGGCTGCTGCGCTTCTCCAGCGAAGCCAGGAATATTCCAAAAAGGTACGTAATAGTGCTTCAAGGTCTTTTTTCCTTGGTGTTAATGTGCTTAATCAAATGCCAGTTAAAGTACAAATGGCACAGTTATTCATATTTTCTGCGTAGTTTGTCTGGAAATTTAGGAAAAGTTCATCTTAAACAAAAATACGCCTGCGTAACTCCTTACAACTTAGCTAATAGATTTCCTTTTGAGAGCGTCGATCCGCCTACAAGAAGGAGGTGATGATCTCCCCATTAATTAAAACCAGCAGCAAAAAGGCAACGTTTCCTTGCACAGGTCTCAGGCTCTGATGAATACATACAGTCAGTGCACACAGCGGCTTGCTCTCAGCAGAATGGAGCCACCAGGGGCTGGGCTCAGAAGACGGGGTTG
Organism: Tringa tobata; assembly: GCA_033628505.1. NCBI lineage: Eukaryota > Metazoa > Chordata > Aves > Charadriiformes > Scolopacidae > Tringa > Tringa tobata. The sequence continues at coordinate 23,421,383 of JAHREE010000279.1, read as the reverse complement.
TGCTCAGGGGGAAAGCCTTAAAGTGTGGGATGGACTAGGTGTCTTCTTGCTATTTTCTGTATGTATGTCCCTTCCACCAGTTTTGCTAAACTGGTGCAGAATAACACAACTTGCCTCCCCCAATATGGATAATTTACAGGCGGCTATAAATTATTTACAGATAATTTATAGATGACAATAAACCGTGATGGTTTTGCCATTATCCTGTTCAGTGTGGCTTGAACTATGAGCAGTCCTAATGTTTCAATTGCTTTCTGGGGAAGACCTATACATAAGACCAATTTTAGTGGTGCTATTCCAGTTTAACTTGTTCCTGGGGAAAAGTGACAAGTTTTTCCCTTAGGACCTCACGTGAATTCTGAACGTGCGTTTCTTTACGGTCCCAGCTATCTTCCACAGCAGCGAAAGGAAAGACTATACAGGGTATATTCAGGTGACTTTTTGCAAAATAATAGTGAAGAGATATTTATTTTTTTTTTTCTCAGGTTTCACCCCCCGACGGTGGTTGGTACGATGGGGAGTGCAGCGGCTTGTGCCAAACTGCTAGCTCTTGACCGGCCGAAATGTAAGAACGCCCTGGCTATTGCTGCCTCCTACGCAGGTGCCCCGCTGGCTAACGCGGCAACCCAAACGAAGCCCCTCCACGTTGGCAACGCTGCCAAGCACGGACTGGAAGCAGCGTGCTTAGCATCCCAGGGCCTTCAAGGGAACAAACAGATCTTGGACATGGAGTCGGGGATAGGTGCCTTTTACACCGACTACAGCCCACAGACCCTGCCAACCTTGCAGTCCTACCCCTGGCTGTTGGACCAGCAAGACGTGGCCATCAAACGCTTTCCCGCCCACCTTGGAACGCACTGGGTGGCCGACGCAGCGTCTTCTGTCAGGAGGAAGCTCGTGGAGAGCAGCGACGACTTGCTCCCCCTTGATAAAATTGAGAAAGTCATTCTCAGAGTCCCAGAGGTCAAATACGTGAACAGACCCAGCCCCACCTCCGAGCACGAAGCCCGACACTCCTTCCAGTTTGTTGCGTGCTCTGCCCTGCTGGACGGCAGCATGTCGGTCCAGTCCTTCACCAGTGAGAACGTTCACCGGCCGGCCTTACGGGAGCTCCTCCGCAGAACACAGCTGGAGCACCCTCCAGATAACACCCCCAGCTTTGAGAGCCTTTACTGCGAAGTGAGCGTCACGCTTCGGGACGGCAGCACCATCAGCGACCGCTGCGACACGTTCTACGGCCACTGGAGGAAACCTCTGGGAAAGGAGGACTTGGAGAAAAAGTTCCTATCCAACGCCTCCAGCGTCCTGCCCGCAGAAGCCATGGAAGGCATCATAGAGACCGTGTACAATCTGGAAAAAGTAGAGGACTGTTCTGTATTGAGTACGTTTTTATCAGGACGGTGGGCCAGAGCGCTTTCGGAGAAGCTGCACCTCCTTTGAACGTTCCCACCGACACCCACACGCTGTTCCTAAGGCAAGCACCAAATTCAGAACAAGCTCTCACTTAGTGACTCAAGCACTTTTAAATCAGACTGCCGTAACACAAGAGCCACGCTCAGTCCAATGTTGTGTTTTTTCAACTAAGTACATAATTTAGCGACGATGTGCACAGCTCAGCCGGCCTCTGCTGGCACAAGTTGACTTCAATTATCTTTATACCTCTAGAGGCAGAGCGCTGCTTGCGCGCGACGCAAAAATTTCCCTGCTCTTCTGCCAAAAAAAAAAAAAAAAAGTAAAAAAAGAAAAACCCAAGTCTGTTCTGCTCCTTTTAAATAACTCCCCCAAGGAAATCCAAATTCTGGAGGAGTATGGAAATGTTGTCGCCGTGAGAAATGTCGCTGTGAGAAGGACAGGGGGTTGAAGCCTTTATCTGTGTATTTCTGCAGATTCAGCTCCAGAGCCTCCTTGGAGAGGCCAGCTGCTACGCCAGAGCTTTGAGGGTGGTGCTAAAATAAAGGTGGTGTACAGACGGAGGAGCGGCACTTGGTACCACCAGCGGCGTGTCCAGCTTCGCTGTTATGGTTGGTCTCGCACTGACGAGGGACATCCTTCCTGCTGACACCAGCGGCAGAGTGAGGAGGGGGACAACTCCACGCTCCTCCTCGTAAAAGCGCGATTTCCCACTTCCATCTTTCGGCTGCCCGGTGGTCACAGCTTTGTCCCTGTTGCATTCCCGCGCCAGTTAACAAGGTGCTCGCTCAACAAGACATGATGGGCTCTAATTAGCGATGAGACATTTAGATTACTTCAGGTGCTGCAAAGCACGTGGGCCACGGGACACTCCTCATGACTGACAGAGACCCGTGAGCATCAGAACATTTCTTATGCCGAGACAATTAAGCGTCCACAGTGACAATCAACTTGCCTTCATAACGAGTTCTGGGAATTTTCAGTTCCTTCAGGAGTCCAAAGCCTTGCCCCATCGTGCTTCTAAGAGAGGCTGACGACCTTTGCTCACGTTTGTAAGAGTAAAGCACATATTCTACCCCTTCCTGGGAGCATTAAAACATGTATCACAGAATCACGGAATCATGTAAAAGAAATCACAAAATAAAGTTAATTCATTTTACTAACTTACTTCATTTGTTAGAGCAAAACTCGTGTATTTTCCAAATACAATGTATTCATTTGTACTTAAACTGACTTTATAAACCAAGAGCCAGAGGCTTATCTAGGGGGGTCTGCAAAAATTTCAGAAGTCCATTAGTTATACTCACGTAGAGACTTGCAAGGGAAGGAAAAAGAAACCCAAATAACCACATTCTTTTCTTCTTCCCCTTCTGATTAGAAAGTAGAATTGAATTACTCACCTACTCTGAAGAGACACAAACTCATTCACAGCTATTCTGATCAACACTTATAAATACTTAAAGGGTGGGCGTCAGGAGGAAGGGGCCAGTCTTTTTTCAGTGGTGCCCAGAGGAAATGGGCACAAACTTGAACATAAGAAGTTCCATCTAAACATGAGGAACTGCTTCACTTTGAGGGTGGCAGAGCACTGGAACAGGCTGCCCAGGGAGCGGGTGGAGTCTCCGACTCTGAAGAGATTCCAAACCCACCTGGACACATTCCTGTGCAATCTACTCTAGGTGGATCTGCTTCAGCAGGGAGGTTGGACTAGATGATCTCCAGAGGTCCCTTCCAACCCCATATCGTTCTGTGATTCCATCTTTAATTATAGCTGCGTAACACCAAATGGGAATTACTGATAATCATTAGTGATGTGATAAAACCCCCTTGGACAAGGAGGGATCCTATTATCTTTATCAAGACCAAATACACTCAGATTCATGAGGGGAAAAAAAAAAAACAAAAAAACACAGGAAAAACCACTACCCTCAACCTTCAACACATACTTTCTATTTTAAAACAGAAATAAATCGATGAACTTAGCAATAACCATTTGATGTATTAGAGATTTTTAAAAAAAACAAACAACCAAAGAACCGTGAAGTTTAAATTGCATTACTTTATTAATACACTGAAAGGAAGCCAAAAGCTTATGCTTAGCTAATTTGATTTCCTTGCAGAAGTCTGTACTCTTCCAGTCAGGCAAGTTTCAGGACTTCTTGTACCATTGTTCCAATTCCATCAAAGATTTCATGCAGAGGAGCCTTGCACATGAAAGCACAAGTAGTAACTATTTTATTGGCTTTATCCACGTGGGATTCATTTACGTTTTTGCAAACGTGCTTACATCCAAGCTCTGCTATAGCAGATGCCGTTTCAGCATCAGGAAATCTGTAAATAAAAGAGACCGTAATTAACATAAAGAGATGATACAGCCACAAAGTTCTGCCAAGGTAACTTGTATGAGAGAACCGCAATAAATATTTAAGTGACTCTTTAGCTGATGATGACAAGGGAGTAAAACGAACTGCCACTGCCAGGTTCTCCCATCCTCTATGGGCACAACAAGTGATTTGATTGCTTTGAAATGCACCTGAAATGCAGAGCCAGAATAGGCCAGAAGGTACAATTCTCCTTTTACCAATCTTTCAGTAAGTTCAAAAGATGATACCAAGCACAGCCATAACATCCTCAGAAGTGTGGGAGATGCCAGCTGAACTTGCAGACACATCAGACCTTCTCCAACAACTCCATATAAGGTTTTTTCACTGGGATTCTGCAGATTTTTTTTTTTTTCCATGAGGACAAGACAATAACAGGGGGACAGAGCCAATCCCTCGCTGCTGCTGATAGGAAATTCCATTCTGAAGTTTTACCAAGAGCTGACAGTCCTTGAAGCAGCACTGATTTCTGCCAGGCCCTGTCCCCACCTACTTCCCCTAAGCTGGCCCCAAACCACTACCGCCAGAAAAACTTTACTAAAAACAAAAAAAATTCTCTTGAACAGACAAAACCCCACAGATGCAATTTAAAACAGCCGCTCAAATTACCACAGACTACCAAATTTTTGGAATGCCAGCAGGCCAGGCGCCTATTCTTCATTTGCACATTCACAACACGAATCATGGCCTTCAAAGGCATTGGGTAAGCAAATTCTGTTCTCAGTTAATATGAGCTAAAATCTATCACTCAATTACCATGAATGTAACCTGGAAAAATTACCTGATGTGCTTGGTCACCTGCATGTTTGCAGAGGTAGGATTCTGCAAAAGTCTCTATGTTCTGTCACTTTTAAGACTGGTGGATGCTACATCCAGTGACTCATTAGCCATGACCACGAGGAAGAGTGTGACCAGCAGGTCAAGGGAGGTCATCCTGCCCCTCTACTCTGCCCTGGTGAGGCTCCATCTGGAGCACTGTGTCCAGTTCTGGGCTCCCCAGTTCAAGAAGGACAGGGAACTGCTGGAGAGGGTACAGCAGAGGACCACAAAGATGATGAGGAGCCTGGAGCATCCCTCTTATGAGGAAACGCTGAGGGACTTGGGTCTTTTTAGTCTGGAGAACAGAAGGCCAAGGGGGGATCTGATCAATACCTATAAATACTTAAAGGGTGGGTGTCAAGAGGATGGGGCCAGTCTTTTTTCAGTGGTCCCCAGGGACAGGACAAGAGGTAACAGGCACAAACTTGAATATAAGAAGTTCCATCTAAACACGAGGAGGAACTGCTTCACTTTGAGGGTGGCAGAGCACTGGAACAGGCTGCCCAGAGAGGTGGTGGAGTCTCCATCTCTGGAGACATTCAAAACCCGCCTGGACACGTTCCTGTACAACCTGCACTGGGTGGACCTGCTTTGGCAGGGGGGTTGGACTAGATGATCTCCAGAGGTCCCTTCCAACCCCATATCATTCTGTGATTAGCACCTACAAAGCACAGTAAAGCCACTGCAGGAGCCCATGTTACCTTCAGTGGCTCACAGAGTGATGGCTTAGGCCAGAGATAAGGCTACCTACAGTTTTCAGACTACTGCCATGGGTCTGTGGATGTTGACATCACAGAACATATCACAGACCAAAGTATTTCTGAATTTAGGAATAAATTGTTCCAACATTGTAGCACCCAACAAGTCACCTGACCTCACGCAGTCAGTCCATCTCCCCTGAGAGTTCTGCGCCTGCCATTATTATGCAAGTAAAAATTTGAAATAAGGGAAAAAATGTCACTAATAAGTTACCCAAGGTTTATTGGCACCAGAGACCTCAGACTTTTGCACGGAAGACTGGCCATTTCCTAATCCTAATTCCCATGCAAATTATCTCCACCTGCTTCCTTCTTACCTTCCATCTACGTTTTTATCTTGGCCGACCGTGACCTCACAACCCGGGAAGACTTTAGCCGCCAGGACTGGTGATATACAGCACAGACCAATGGGCTTTTTAGCGCTGTGGAAAGCTTGGAGTGTGGCGCTCACGTGCTCGTTGACAGTACAGTTCTTGCCATCTACAGCCCAGGAACACAGGTTCTTTGCTACACCAAAACCACCTAAAAAAACCAAAGCAAAACGCTCAAGCGTGAGATACTGCTAAAAGCCGTTGAAATCAATACCAGAGAGAAGTTCTTTTTTTTTTTTTACAATGTAATCATGGCATATGTAGGACTGTTAAGTTACTATGCTGAAAGCTTTCAGAACATGAAACATGATGGGTTTACAATGTTAAAAGTTTAACTGTAATGTTTTTACAACACATATGTTACAGAAGCCAGAAAGCTTAACTCTGCCCCAATGAGCAACAAATAGACAAAGAAGAAATCTCACATTCACTGGCTCGTCACTGAAAAAGCTGCACTATCTGACATGCAGCCCTCCATAAGCAAGGGAAGGATCAGAAGACAGACCAATGATAGCTAAAAGTAGAGTGTAATTTACCAGAGTAATGCAAACAGTGATTTGACCTAGTATAGTAATTCACTCTCAAGTTTTGCTCCAATACTTAAGCAATTACAGAAGAGGTTTTCGTCCCTGGAATTATTTTTTAATTTAAAAATAACAATAAAAACAAAATGTATATTACATAAAAAGGCAACGATAACATCTGATACTAAGACATACCACTGATCTACCAATGATAACATAATTTCCTATTAAAAATAATGCTGAGTTTGCTTTCTAGAAATTAGATACAACTATCCTTTGCTTGCATCTAATCTTCCTTTAATTGCATGAGGAGATTATACTTTACAGCGCCTTCATTTGCTGGATTTATAACCATCAGAATGATCAAAGTAAGGTTATTAGTTAGTGTAACCATCCATTATATTTGATTCCTTACGGAATGTGAAGAACACCAACTTTTCTGCAACAAACAAACAGAAATTTCCACAAGTATTTCAAGGGACAACATCAAGAAGCTTTGCATTTTTAATATTTTTCCTTCCACTCTTTGCTCACTTTCGAGTGTTATCTGGAATCTCTTAGGTAAGATTTTAATTTTCAAACCTAATAGGGTTTATTTCCCTCTAATAGTTATTACAGCAAACCCCCCCGAGTCTGGGTTATAACAGCATGAAATTAAAGTGGAAAATATTTGCTAGCCTCCGCTCGGTGATCAGCCCTGATGTCACCCACTCATTTTAGCTCTGGAAGTGTGTTTCCCTGCGTTACACACTCTCCCTCTGCTGGCCTTACAGCAGAAGACAGCGTAACAGCCTCAGCACCAACGCCTGGGCACAGTCGTGAAGGCAGTATTTAACAGCACTATGAATATTCTGGAAAGTGATCTTCAGCAAGTCAAAATTTCCTCGTGACGCTTTGGTTTCTTCATTTCTAAAGTGATTACAATAACCTCCGCCTGAAAGGCAATTTTGTGGTCTATAAATAAAAGATTATCTATAAATAAAAAAATTATCCATAAACATATTTAGTATAACTTGATCAGTAGCAGACTACATACATAATTAAAACAAAATGTACTCACATTTGACAGGGAATATAATTTACTTGGCAACCTACTATTCTGCCAACGGTTTTGGAGGCCCTAAAAATAAAGCATTACCATGCAATGTCAAGTTTTGGCTTTAGTTTTCTACTCTGGTCAGTGTTCTCGTCCACAAGTAAGTGTTAAAGTTTTTACAATCTTTAGAATGAAGGAATGGTGTGATGTATGACCTAACACCAAAAGAACATTCTGGCATTTTGAATTAATTAACTATAAATTAATAAATAAACTGAGATGACTTGTCAGTACATGAGAGCTTGCTAAAACATCTTCTCATCCTCAAAAGAAAGTAAGTAAAAAAGAAAAAACATATACCTCTCAAATTCAATAATATAATTTATTCTCTAAACAGATTTAAAAAAGTAGCAGAGGCAATGCAATTATTTGCAAATGAAAAAACTCAAATTATTTTCTTTTAAAAGCACTTACCAGGGAAAATGACCGCATCAAAATCACCAGCTTTCAGTTCAGCCAAATCCTGAATGTTTCCTCTTGCCAGTCTGGCACTTTCAACTAACACATTTCTCTTTTCTTCTGCTGGACTTCCCTTTAGGTGATTGACTACATCCCTTTGCTCAATATTGGGGGCAAATATCTTCACCTAGAATACAGAGATGAAGCAATTTTGTGAACGTAAACAGAATGCATACATATTGGTCACAATAAAGATAATTGAATCAAAACATATTTGTTCCTAAGTTTCTTATCCAAGAGAAATGGATTCCACAGGATGGATCTATTGTATCAAATACCTAAAGCAACAGGTAACATATTAGGATGGGTAAACCCAGCCATCCTCCCCATCCTATTCCTGCAGCTTTTTGACAGGAATGCATTCTTACACCAACATTAAGTTTAATGATTTTGCCAGGGCCTGCCTTCCCTCTGCGGATAATCCCAAGGACAAACAGGGCACCACAATTTACACCAGCAGCTTGACTGGACACACAGCTGAATCTGCAGAAAAAAACCCAGAAACAGCTAGCAGAAAACCAGCAGGCGAACCCCAGTGAGGGCGAGCACCTGACCTCTGCAAAAATGATTGGAAAGCAGATCAAGAATTGAAAGCGGGCCCCATCTACTGCTCAAAGATGGTCAGGGGACTAGAGCACCTCTCTTAAAAGGAAAGGCTGAGAGACCTGGGTCTGTTTAGCCTGGAGAAGAGAAGACTGAGAGGGATCTCATCAATGCTTCTAAGTATCTAAAGGGTGGATGTCAAGAGGATGGAGCCAGACTCTTCTCAGTGGTGCCCAGTGACAGGACAAGGGGCGACGGGCACAAACTGGGACACAGGAAATTCCGTCGTCTCATCATGAGGAAAAAATTCTTTAGTTTGAGGGTGGCAGAGCACTGGAACAGGCTGCCCAGAGAGTTTGCGGACCCTCCTTCTCTGGAGATATTCAAAAAACCCCCGGATGCGTTCCTGCCCAACCTGCTCCAGGTGAACCTGCTTTGGCAGGGGGGTTGCACTAGATGATCTCCGACCCTACCGTCCTGTGATTGTCTGTGACAGAGGAGCAGGGCAAGGCCTCCCGCCACTCCTCCCTGCTTGTTTCAGCCGCCTGCGAGCGACCCCTCCTCCTGTACGAAGAGGTACAGTCACCTTCGGGGGAGCGGGGTGAAAACAGCAAGGGAGGGATTACATACGGAGACGGGTTATGGCTGAACTGGCTTTGGGCGGGGGTCCC
>JAHREE010000279.1:23377157-23403343 GCA_033628505.1 Tringa tobata | reverse complement strand
CTATCTGCCTCCAAATAACAGAATTTACAGTGGATGGATAGACAAACACTGAGACAGCGTGACTTGGTGATAAAAGTATGTGTGTGATACAATCTAGTATGTCATGCGTCAGTGCCACTGAATCCAACATGTTATAGGAACCCCCTTCCCCTCTTCTCACCCTGTTAAACAAAAGCTCCCAAGAGTCATGTCTATAGGCTAAGGTGAAGTTGGTTTTATGTTAAAATTTTGGCTTTTGGGGCTTTTTTTTTTTTTTTTTTTCCAGAAAATCATGCACGATGCTGTGGGTTTCAAGAGCTCTCTCACAGGCAAAAACTACACAATGGAGTGGTATGAGCTCTTCCAGCTCGGGAACTGCACGTTTCCACATCTCCGGCCTGGCATGGACGCGCCGTTCTGGTGTAACCAGGGAGCTGCCTGCTTTTATGAAGGAATAGATGATGCACACTGGAAGGAAAATGGAACTTTAGTTCTTGTGACCACAATATCAGGTAGATTTCAGGTGCTTTGGGTGGTGCTGATATAAAATACAGTCAGCTTGGTCTTGATGCAAAGCAGGTTCTTTTAATTTATGTTTCGTAGGTTATTTGCAATGTTAGTCACTGATGCTAATTTCAAACCGAAATACTATCCCTGCACTTTCTTTAATACAGAAAGTGGTGTGAGGCTGCTGACTTTTAAACAATGCACACTGAAGAGCTGTTAAATGAGAGTAATTGGGTGTTGCTGTGCAAAACCACTTGAGTCTCTTGAGTGTAAAAATAGCAAAACAGCTTATACAGAACCATTATGAACTCTTTTCACGTGGCTTCACCAAAACAAAGCCTTCCATTGTGAAGTGGCAGATGACTGCTGAGACAGAAAAACTGGGCAATATGTGTACATTACTGAGCAAACAAATAAGGCATATTTAGAAATAGTCTCAAAAATAAAAAAGAATATATATAAATCTCTATTTCCATCTTCCCCATTATGTGTCACAAAAACTGCAAATGTCTCCAGTAATAGGTCTCTATCATATGTCATAGAACAAAACCAGGATTTGCACCTCTAAGTACTTGGATGATCACCAGAATAGCTTCCTGGTATAAATATATATATATACTGAACACTGAAATTCTAAAAGAAAAAGGTAATTTAAATAAATGTGGCCGATTGATGTAGTAGTACAGTGAATGACTTGCGAACAGAGTCCCCTGAGGACTTGGAGAGTTGCATTTTGTGTGGCCAAACCTGCTTTCTCTCCGAAGTTAGCGCAGTGTGTGAGGCACGATGGCAAGTCAGGTACAGCGAGGGTGATGCGGTGCTTTATGTTTTCCCACTTCCACCTGTAGCAGCTTTGCTGGATTCTGTCTCTAGATAGTCTGTTCAGCACCGCTAGGAAATTCTAGGCTGTTCTTTAAGCAATGAAGGGAGCGGAGCTGCTTTCCTGTGAGCTTGTAGCTCACGACTGGTCTTTGATGCCTGATAGGGATTGTATTCTTTTGTATGAATACCAAGTGAAATGTTTTCATACGGTTGTGGTACTTGTAGTGCTTCCTGCCCCTGTGGATTGTTTGGGTGAGGTTATGCTGGATGGGTGTGGAGGTGTTGTTGCAGTCCTCCGTGTCTCCCTCGCTTCCTGTTTCCATGGAATTTTAGGAAGGTGGCATATCTGAGAGTTTTGAATTGTCTGAGTTTGACGAGGAATTGGAAAGTTCCCGTGGAAGAGGGTGAACGGCTGCAAGTGTCGTTGGATGGACAGGGTCACGAGCTGAGCTTGCTTCCTTCAAAAAGCAAAATGCATCCCATCTCGTGGGAGAGGGCTTCAACACCTGACACCTCTGGACCCTCTTTGCCCTTGCATGATCCTACGGGGCTCTTTGTCAGCAGTGTCAGAGACCACATCATTGAAGCATTTTCATTTTCTTTTAAAGCCCATCAACCAGGTTAATGTTACTTTCACGGTATGTTTCTTTTATGGAAATAGGGCAGGAATATCCGAAGTCTGATTTTTTTGACTGTCTAGGCATCTTCCAGCAGACTATCACGGAGCCGTGCCTTAACCTGTAATACTTTTGTTTAAGATGTTAAGGCCAGAACTTCATATTAAATCCATCTTGGTCTTGTTAGGAGAGATGAATCCCTTTCAATAACATGCCTTGCAGAATGCACACTAGGAAGCTAATCCAGTAGGAGTTAGAGAAGATAAAGGGGAGCTTCAACCCCATCTAGAGTGTATAGTAAGTACAGTTCTCAATACAGGTTTAAAAACTGGCTGTTTTATTAAACCAAATCATGGGCAATTAAAAAAGAAAGTATCCAACACTTTCACCGAATAGAAAGGTCGTTAATGCTTACTGTGAAGCCCAAAAGCTTTTAAACATGGAATGAAGAACAGTTATAATGGGGTGAACGTGCAGAGCTGAAGTTACTCTGAGGTAGCAGCTTGCCTTACGGTAGGGTAAGCATGAGACGTGTTTACTCTCTGATAAAGAGTTGACCCAGCAGTCTGACCTTTGCAGCTTGTTTTGGAGGGAGATGTGTGCCGTGCAGTGCTCTGCCTTGGTCTTGACGAATGCAACATCGCAGTGAATTGCGACTTGATGTGAGAGGTGCGCGGTGCCAGCGACACCTGTCTGTCTGGTGTCTGCCACCCCTGAACTGCGAGGTCACTGAATTTCACTGAATTTTTTAGAGTTGGAAGGGACCACAGAGATCATCTAGTCCACATCTCCTGCTGAAGCAGGATGGCCTAGAGCATGTTACTCAGGACTTGCAACAGTCTCCCCTATTTTTCAGCAGCTGCCAAGCGCAGTTATTGTACCCGCGGCAGTGACACACAGCTAAAGAGAGGCCGTGGCTTGGAACGCTGTCACGATGGCAAGCTGTCATCTGACTCTGTCTTCTGATGTATGGCACAAGAACCTCCAAAAATTGGCCGGGCTATGAATGCGAGGTGCTTGACGAATTTGAATCACAGATGGTTGTACCCTGTGGAAAGAGAGGGCAGGAAGGGCAAGGTTAGGACTGAACGAAAAACAGGAGGAGGAAGATTAGCCCTGTCTTTCTGCTCTATTTTGGGGAGGCAGATGCATCGCTTATATGGAGCTGTAGAGGGATGAGCTGACTTAGAGATGTCTTCCTCGTTCCAGCTGTGAAACCACCCAAACACTCCAAGCACGTAGTCTAAATTTAAAAAAAAATAATCCACAAGGTCTTTAAGGTAACTGGTCCTCACATCCCACTCCTATCGTTTGGCTTAGTTCAGCTGTGCTGTCTGAGGAGCTGCTAAACCAGCAGCGTGTCTCAGTCTGAGGTTTCTTTTGTGGCGAGACGTGAAAAATTCTGCCCTGGATTGCTGAATTTAGTTAAAACTTGAGGAAGTGCAGAAATGCCTTGTTGCGCCGGTGAGCGCTTTGTCAGCTTGTAGACTCTGCTGCCTGCCCTCTTTGCCTACATGGATGAAAGGGAATGAGAAGTGTCGTGGTTCCCTGATGTTTGGATGTTCCGGCATAGGAGTGGGAAATGGGGCAGAAAAAGAAATTAGAGTTTAAATAACTTACACGTAAATATAGTATATTTAGTGAGGTATTACTTCTCCCTCCACCCTAAGCCCTTGTGTCTTTGCATGGTAATGTTGTAGGTAAACTTCTGCAGGGAAGGGAGGCGAACCTTGAAAGAGATGGAAAATATTTTGAGTCGTGTATTTGTTCCCTTTTCTCTGTAACGGTTATTTTTCTCTCTTAACGAGGAACCATGTTTAACGAAATGGCAAAATGGGTAAAATACGACAACGAGACCGGCATTTACTACGAGACCTGGACAGTTCAAGCAAGTCCCGGCAAACAATCGGTGGTGTGGTTCGACTCTTACGAGTGCTCTAAATTTATCCTGAGGACGTACCAGAAGCTGGCTGACTTAGGAGCTGTGTTTCGGAAGATACAAACAAACTACACGAGCATCATTTTATTCAGCGGAGAACCGATTTATTTGGGAAATGAAACATCCATTTTTGGACCGCCAGGAAACAAGACGTTGGCAGCAGCTATAAGAGACTTCTACTACCCCTTCAAACCTCATCGGACGGTCGGAGGGTTTTTTGTGGATCTTTTTAAAATAATCGATCGCGTCATCTTGAATCGCCAGTTTTACCTCTTCTACAACTTGGAATACTGGTTTTTACCTATGAAATACCCTTATCTCAAAATAATTTATGAAGAGGTCCCTTTACCTACTGGAAGCAAAACATCCTTTGGTGTATAATTGCTTACTGAAGAACGGAACTTGCCCTTATGCCAGAACATCCTTAGGGATTTTGGAGCGCTACCATGATGGTATTAGTGGTGTATGTTTCACTGCCAACTGTCAAAGTTGCGTTGGGAAGGCTTTGCTAGACCACACGAAAGACTATGCCTTTTCTTCTTATTACCTGAATAATACGTTCATGAACGCTTCAGCATCTCTGACTTGGCCACCTTCTGTGTAACCATGGACAACTGCTGCCCGAAGGTAGGCTGATGTGGCTCCTCTTGCCTAAACTCTGCAGTGCCTGAGGGTGAACGGGAAGCCTGGTCTCAGGGCCCCTCCACATACGTGGCCATGTGGTGACAAACAGCACCTGGCCACCAGCAGAGATGGGACGCAAGCATTACAAGGACCTTCTGGTCTGACCAACTCGGCTATCCATGTGTTGGAGCTAACAAACCCAAGTGCCTAGGTGTGCCCAGCTCCTTCAACATGTGCCTTACATCGGTGTTTCTGTATTTCTTTGGTTTGTACAAGAGGGACCTATGAACTTTTCTCTGGTTCATGAAGTAGGCATGCCATGGGGTGGGAAGGGGCCGTGGATCTATTAGAAGATGGCACGGGTGGTATTTTGTCACCATTTTGCTTCCTTCACAATACAGATGGCTCTTCCTAAGATTTGTGTGTGAGTTTTCTAGCACAGATAGAAGGCAAACAGCCTGGTTTCACCTCAACTTGGATGCCTAACTGTGATGGTGTAGTTGTCTCCTGTCTAAAGGGCTACTTGAGGCTTCAATTAGGTCAGTTTCGTAGAAGTCACATTTATGTTCCTTTTACAGTTCTTTAAAAAAGCAGTGACAGTTTGTCGGGCGACAAAGTCGCAGTTAAAAATCAGTGCTTGTCAACGATTTGCCTGTAAAAAGCGATTGCAGCCTCTTCGTGGCAGTGACGCTCGCCGTCACGGTGTGTGCCAGCCACGCTGTCCTTTGGTCCTGTTCTGGGCTATGCCTAGAGCAGCTTGGCAACCGGTTCCCTTCAAAGCCCACTGACCAACACCAAGGGAACACTGGCTTTCTGGAGAGCGGTGAGGTTGCCTACAGCCAAAAAAACCAAACCCCACTCCCGCAGCAGCATAACCATCTCCAGTTGTACACTGCTCGCTGGGGTTTGTTTTTAAACTAGTTGCAGAATGAGCAATAACCTTCTGCAGAGGTTATTACCGCGTCGTGGCTAAGTAATTAGTAACACCCAGCTCCGCAGTTCCAGTTGGCTTGAGCTGAATGAATAGCCTGCTGCAGCCAAAGCAGGGAGGCTTTGAGGGAATGGCCATTGAGGGGATGGCTTGAGGGAATGGCTTCAAGCTGCAACAGGGTAGGTTTAGACTGAACATTAGGAAAGAATTCTTCACGGAAAGAGTGGTCGGGCGTTGGAATAGGCTGCCCAGGGAGGGGGTTGAGTCACCATCCCTGGATGTGTTTAAGAGACGATTAGATGTGGTGCTGAGGGATATGGTGTAGGGGAGGACTTTGTAGAGTAGGGTAGATGGTTGGACTCGATGATCCCAAGGGTCTCTTCCAACCTAGAGGATTCTATGAAAGCGGGGAGCACGCGCTGCAAGGACACAGCGCTTTGATTCAAATCATTAGAATGGCAGAAAACTGACCCTGTGTTTATAAAAGTCACTATAATTAATTACTTGAATTGTATTATCGTGTTGTGGGATGAGCATGAGGGCAGCTGGTGTGAGAGGAATTGGGCAATAAAAACATCTCTGTTCTGCAGGGGAAAGCTGCTAATTAGTTCCACTGTTACGTGAAACTTCATCTTCTACCTCAACTTGACAGACTCTCTGCAGCCAAAGTAACAAGCTTGTGCTTTAACCACCAGAATCATAGAATTGCCTAGGTTGGAAGGGACTTTAAGATCATCTAGTCCAACCATCAACCTAACTCTGATAAAAACCCTCACTAAACTAAGCACTACGTCAACCTGTCTTTTAAATACCTCCAGGGATGGTGCCTCAACCACTTTCCTGGGCAGCCCATTCCAATGCTTAATAACCCTTTCCATGTAAAAATTTTTCTTAATATGCAATCTGAACCTCCCCTGGCGCAACGTGAGGCCATAAGAGCTTCAGATTCTTTAGATTACCCACCAAGAAGGTAATCCAGAAAGCACTAGTGAAGATAAAGGGGAGCAACAAGCCTGTCTACAGAAGGTACGTTCTTCTTGATGCATGTTTTTATGACTTTGAACCCCTCAACGTTGTTGAGTCTGCGTTTATCCTCCCAGAAAAAAAAAGCCTCAACCTCAAAACCAGAATCCCAAGCTCTGCAGGGGACATGGGATCATGGAACCAAGCCAGGAGAAGCCCCCAAAGCTTCTTCTGCCTTGCGCAGCTCCTGACGAAAAGATGGGTGGCTGTGGACTAGTAATACCTAGAGAGATTATACAACAACTTGCCGTAACTGACTGGTTACAGAGGTAGAACCTTCATGATTGTTAAAGAACTTGGATCAAAAACCTATGGATGTCTACATGAAAGAAGTAACCACTTTTCATGGCTGTGCAAAGTGCAACTTTATGCTTCTGGCAGTACAAGTTTGTAACATCCTGAGCTTTTGGGAAGTAAGTAACAGCCCTTCTCCCTTTTCATCTGTACAATCTGCTTAATTTAGCATGTTTTACTGTAACCCTAATACTCTGGCTGGTACAGGGAGTAACCTTTTTAAGGAAAGTTTTAAAGTTTTCCTTTTTAAGGAAAAAAGAGTTATATCCTACCATGCATTAGTTGCAAATTAGAGGGCAGTAAATTTCAGGCAACAACAACAACAAAAAAGGTAAGATGAAGACAACTGCACATTTATTTGTCATCGAGGACACTGCAGCCCTTCCAGTCAGAAGCAGGAAGAAGCAATTATTTAAGACAGAATCTCCGAGTATATTCTGCAGTAGGACATACTGGTGACCATCTGACGGTTCCTCTGTGCAGCCATGCGCGTGTACAAGTTTGTATCTCAATCCTCATTTTAAGGTACCTAATTATCAATGTAGCAGTTGTCCATTTTTAAACACACAGGAGTTCCTTCTGAGGCCAGCATTTATTCCTTCCTTCCTATAGGCACAATATTCGGAGAGAGGACTCCCTGCTTTCTTTGCTTCTCTCAGTTGGGGAATTTTAAGGTTTTGAGTGGAGAAGGAATGCACGGCCAGGTGGAAATAAACTCCACCAGCACAAACCGTGATTCTGGAGGAGCTGCAGTTGTTGGAGTTGACCGATTATTGCACTGAAAATAGTTTCACCAGTGTTTAGACGAGTTACCTCTCTGCTTTTACTCGTGTTGTAGTTAAGGGTAAAAAATACATGATCTTACATGTCTGCACAGCAGGCTTGTATGAAGCTGCTTCATTTTCACACCACTGAGCTGCTCAGGGCTGTAACCCAGACTTCTCTCCAGGAGGGTTCTCAAACAATGCAGATTCTGGCTTGTCATCCATCAGGGTCAACTGGAGCATGTGTCTCCTGGTCCCCGAAGGGCCAGGCAATGCCAATAGCTGCCACAAATGCCTCCTGCCTTCCCACTCACAGATGTTCAGGATTAGGAGGGCTGAGGATGGTGTCAGCGACGGTGAGGTTCTTCAGGTTTTGAAGTCACCACGACTAGGGAATAACTTGAAAAGCGGGGCAGGCTTCTGCCCTTCCACAAATTCCATTGTATTTTCAGTCTAGGAAAACACGACCAGAATGAAAAGAATCATCTGTCATGTCATGGTTCAAGCAGAAGCGGAAGACAGAGCAGAAAGCACACCAGGGTCTCTGTTTCAAAGCACACAAGCTACAGCAGCCAGCAGTGGGTGGGTCCTACAAGAGAAACCTAACAAAAAGGATGAACAGGTGAACGTGCAGAACATCTAAGGTTAATCGTGGTTTCACCGTCCTAGTTTTGATACTATTCAACCATCTCTCCAAGGAACTTGTTTCTACAGCACCTGTATTTTAGGAAAATTAATTTAGTTTGCAATCTGAACAAGACACTGAAGTTCTGGGTCCCTTTAAGATGTCACAAATTTCCTCATTAAATGAATGCTCCAGTTTTAGGTAGAGCAGCAGCACGCACTTTTACCATCCCACGTGCAACCAACTAGGACAGCCGAGGAGCAAGACAAAGCTCTCTGAATTATTGCAACCAAGTTCAGGTTGTAGTCAAGCCTACTCCAAATACAAAGTTTCTAGATTTGGGCAAATCACAGGAAATTACAGAATTAATATAACCAGCTGCTCTTAAATCACTCACCTTTTCACTTTTGCCAGCCAGGATTACCCCAGCTGGTTGGCACTAACAGTAATTTGATATCCAAAAATGGAAGCGGTGTAGCACTGGCATTCTGAGGCAAGACTTGCCACTGGACACCTTAACTACTCCTACCCAAAACTGGGCAGGATTATCTTCTTCTGAAAACAAGAAGAAATAAATTAATTTTCCCTGGGTTCACCTTTATACAGCTGTAAGACACCCGTGATCACGTTTCTAGTGAACTTCGTGACAGCCTGTGGAACTCTTGTTACTACTCAGGTCATGATTTATTTTTTTTATTCTTCATTTTTTCCAACTGTAATTGGTCTGAAGTATAAAAACTGAAGACCTTCACTGGGAGAGACACAACTGCTTTGAAGTGGTTTTCTTATCCTTGAACATTTTGATAACTGTTATGATACTGTGTCGCACCTACGAAGGACTTTTTGAAGTCTCCCCAACAAGACAGAGACCTTCTCAGAAGAGGCCAGCCAGTTTCCTTGCTGGGGAAAGCAGTTTCACTACAACTCCAGTACCTGAAGGGGGCCTACAGGAGAGATGGGGAGGGACTCTTTGTCAGGGAGTGGAGTGATAGGATGAGGGGTAACGGTTTTAAATTGAAAGAGGGGAGATTTAGATTAGATATCACAAAGAAATTCTTTCCTGTGAGAGTGGTGAGACACTAGAACAGGTTGCCCAGAGAAGTTGTGGCTGCCCCATCCCTGGAAGTGTTCAAGGCCAGGCTGGATGGGGCTTTGAGCAACCTGCTCTAGTGGGAGGTGTCCCTGCCCACGGCAGGGGGGTTGGAACTCTATGATCTTTAAGGTCCCTTCCAACCCAAACCATTCTATGATTCTATGAACTAAGCATAAAGCCTTCAACTGCTCAGATGTTCCCCACCTCAGGATCCAGCGGAGGTCTCCCTCTGGGAAGCAGGATGGTGGGATTCAAGGACACGAACTCCAGAAGTGAGGGAACTTGGGTATTTAGGATGTGTCTTGCCTTTCAGTTTTTGCCGCTACTGCAGCGGTAACAGATCTACTCACCTTGCCAGCGTCAGGACACCAGCAGTCAAGGTCCAGAGAGGTTTTAGCTGTGTTTGAGATTACTTTAACTAACGAGATTACTTCACACCTTAATTTAGTGAAAACATCTCCTCTTCCCCGTCTCAGAAGCGTTACTCCACCTTTCTCACTCAGGCAATTCCAAGAATCAGAATATAAAAAAACACTGAGCTTTTTTATTGTTACGGACTAAATATATTGACACCTTTTATACAAATAAAAGCTAATTACAGTATTACATTAATTTAACAAATTCTAATACAAAAAAATGCATCTTTCATAAAATGTGATTTTAAAATCAAAGCTCTACAGAAACATACAACTCCCCTATAAAGATGTCCAGTCCACTGAGCAATGTATGCTCAAAATATAGTTATGAACTTAAATACGCTCATAAGTGTGCTACACTTGAACTATACATTTGGATATACATTACTGAAGTCAGAAATGAAGAAAATCCACCGATTCCCAGAACTAGCTGAACAGCTCAAAACGAGAAGCAGCCACCAGCTGAGCTGGATACAGCCCGGAGCTAGAGCAGCTTTGCCTGGCTGGCAGCTGTCCACCCCTTCCAACGCATTCAGCAGTCACCCGAATACTTTAGCGTCACCAATCAAGAATATAAAAAAAGAAAATTAATGTAAGTGTTGGCGGTAAGAAATGAAGTCACAAGCCACATCCAGATCACAGGCAATACGTTGCCTACACCGAATTACGGACTAAAAACTTCCTTTAATAAAACTGATTTACCAAATATTCAAAACAAATTTCTGCCTACTGCTCTACTTCACGCCAAGTTTACTGCTTCTAAGTTTTTAAATAATTATGAAAAGATCAAACTAGCTGGATTAAAGGTATACAAAATGATCATCTATCAAACATTCACTTTATACATAAACATTTCTGAAACAGATTTACAGTATACAATTAGTTTGTACAGCTTAAGCAACTGTTACAATGTCATTTCTCTCAAATTGAAAGCAGCCAAATGGTCTAAGATTTTGTTAAAAGGTTCTTGGTCACCGTTCAAATTTTAACTTTCTTGTCTCACATTCCCGTCATCACATTTAACACTGCAGGGTTCATTTCACAAACTATACATTATTCCATCTAACCCTATACTGCAAAACCAGTTAATGTGCAAGAACAGCTCATTAACTCCAATGTGGTTTTAAATACAATGTATCTACATTTTTTCCCAAGAATGCTTTCGCTTCCTGAGCTAGACATAAAATACCTTAAAACAGGTTAAGACACAGATCTGAGCCCCCATAAGCAAACTATATTAAAATGCATGGGGGGAGGAGTGAGGGGGAACCCACACCACTTTTGGTAGCTCACACCACTATTTGTTTGCGCTCTAGATGGATCTGATAATCTGTTGAGAAAGGTAGCAAACTTAGTAGTTTGTCTAAACTTATTACTGCGTATTGCTCTTGCCTTTTATGACTTTTATATAAAGGAACATGTATATTTCACAGCCTACTAAATACTCCTTGCAATCTTACTCTTGTCATCTAGGTGACTAGATTTGAAAATCCTGTAGTCTGCGACAGAAGCATGCAATTTCAGTGGAGTTCTGTTTGGTTTTTTAAGATCAAATCTGATCGCGCTCAATACTAGTATCTAAATCAAAGGAGGACAGGATATTAAACCTGTTATTTTACAGGCACATTTCGATATTTTAAATACGTTTTTTATTTCCATCAAAGTTCCAGGTTGCTGTCAATGAAAAAGAACAAATCTAAACCAGATTTTTGTTTGGATGAAAATGGGTTTTGGAGCTGTCCGTGATTTCTGTTTTTCAATCTGGATTTCATAAATCATTTTTGAATGAAAAAATAAATTTTCTAATCAAACAAGGTAGTAACTTATAGTAAAACCTATAGTATTAAGTAGGCTTATACAGTAAATTACAAAACGGTAAGCTTGGGTTTAAGATGCTGTTCCATCCACCCCGAAGTCTCTTTAGGACTTTACCATGTGGGCATCATGTCTGGGAACCAGACTCTACCGAGATGCTTTGAAACTTCCCAATGAATCTGCTCTAAGCTGTATTTCTGATCAGGAATCAAAACTTCCTCCATAATAGAAAGCTGAGAGAGCCGACCGCCACACATCTTCACAAACTCGACAAAGGCACTGCAAGAGACTTCACACTCTCCTAGGCCAACGGCTGACAGATACTTGCAACGTTCCGCAATCCGGATCAGCTCCTCATCCAGGGGCCGCAATCCGTTGGCGCACACCACCAGTTCAACCAACCGAGGACACGTCATCCCGACGCGACCGAGGACGTCTTTGCTTACCGACCTTCCGAAGTAAAGGTGAGTGACGGGTATTTCGTAACGAAAGAACGGGTCAAACTCTTCTTCGTACAAGAAAAAGTACATGACTAAATTTACTTTAGGAGAATGCTTGATGAAAGCGTCCCAGCTGCTCTTCTGAATGGTGTGGAACTGAGTCTGTCCGGGATTTTCACTGACAACATCAATGCGCAAGTGTTCTAACCTGACGTGTTTTTCAGAAGACAAAGCGAGCAGGAGCTCGTCGCTCAGCAGATGGTAGTTCAGCGCCAATTCCCGTAAGCCGTGACACTGGTCGGCCACGCAAAGGATACCTGGGAAAAGAGAACATGATGGAAGGGGTAACACAGATAAATATACTAATAACTGAACGAGAAACGCAAACCAATTTGTTTCTGTATGTCGAGGAAGTGCAAAGACCGTGTATCTCAACATGCAGTCAGGACCTAATCATGGAACGGTTCAGGTTAGAAGGGCCTTTAAAGATCATCCCACTTCCAGCCCCTTGCTAAGATGACAACAAAGACACTGGACAGCCAGAGCATGAAAGAAGGACATGGACCTGATGGAGAGGGTCCAGAGGAGGGCCACGAGGATGATCAGGGGGATGGAGCACCTCTGCTACGAGGACAGGCTGAGGGAGCTGGGGTTGTTCAGCCTGGAGAAGAGGAGGCTCCGGACAGACCTAATAGTGGCCTTCCAGTACCTGAAGGGAGCCTACAGGAAGGCTGGGGAGAACCTGTTTACAAAGGCCTGCAATGACAGGACAGGGGCAATGGTTTTAAGCTAGAGGGGAGCAGATTTAGATTGGAGATTAGGAGAAGGTTCTTTACTGTGAGGGTGGTGGAGCACTGGAACAGGTTGCCCAGGGAGGTGGTTGAGGCCCCATCCCTGGAGATATTCAAGGTGAGGCTTGACGAGGCCCTGGGCAACCTGGTCTAGTTGGGGGTGTCCCTGCTGACTGCGGGGAGGTCGGACTAGATGACCTTTGGAGGTCCCTTCCGGCCTGGACAACACTATGACACTATGAATCTTTTGTCACATAAGCGTGGCCTTGTGACTTCCTTGTACCTACACGAGAAGATACACACACATACACACACACACAATGTGACTAGGTGGGTATTTTGCTAAGGAAACGTAAACAAGTTAACACATTGCACTGTACACTTTCCTGGGGGAGTTGATTCTCATGGGACAAATAAATAAAAAGCATACTCTGGCTGTTCTGCCCTCTTGTAAGGCCACATATACACAAATTCAATTTTGTTTATTCATAATAAAAGCATCTCCCCGGCCTGCTCTGGAAGAACTGCTGTCCCTCTGCGGCTGACAAAGCAGCCATGAATGCAATCTCTCACCCAAGGGAAGCAAACATAAAACGAATGCTAGATTTTAATTCAACACAGAACTTGCTGCTGTCAGTATTTGTTCTTTCTAGCAAAGTCTAAGTATTTAAATTTGGAAAAGCAACAACAAAAAAAAAGAGGGAAAACACTAAAAACTGAGAGCAGTAATTCCTAGAACAGTGATTTTTAGACTCTCCCTTTAATGAATTAATATAACCCGCTGCTCATGGAAGACAAAGACTTTAACAAAAAGAATTCAGTTCAGTCTATAAGGTTTCCACTCATCCTATTTCTAGATACACTGGTACCACACTGGTAACACTGCTAAAAAAACAAACAAACAAACAAAAAAGGGACTAAAAAAAGCATACAGCCCTCTGCATTTCATGTGACCCAGAAAACTGCATGAAATTCAGGATACAGTCTTTCCATTAATAGAGGAGATGAGAAGATGGCATTTAATATGTGACTGAAAAACCTGAGCTCAATAGACGATAGCTTTGAAGCAGCAGGAAGTAGTGTAGAAAAAAGTGGTTATTTTAAGATGCAGCTATTAAGCTCAAAAGCCTGAGGCTAAAATCATATTCTTTAAAAAAAAAACTACCATAAAAATACTGCATTGCATGAACATATAAAACAAAAAAGTATTTTCCACTTGAGGATCTGCAAGAACACACGCATCAGAAGCTCTTTTAACTGTATTTTAACTGAATACTGTCCTTTCAAATATAAAAAGTTTCTTAAATTAATTTTAAAAAGCACAATTGAGGTAAACAGTATTTTAACCCAACTCTTACCGCAACTATTTCCCGTACAAACAGTTTATATATACAAGCATACTCATGCAAGCATACTCATACAAGCACCCATACATGCTCTGGGTGGTCCTGCTTTGGCAGGAGAGTTGGACTAGATGATCTCTATGGTCCCTTCTAACTCTAAAATTCAGTGAAATTCAGTGAAAAATTATTTCATTTAGGGTGGAGGGTATGGTATCAAAGATGAAGTGAAAATCCAGGATTTTTTTTTTTATTGGAGTACAAAATTAGAATAACCTTAGAAATATCTTCTACACGTTCCAGAGATCATTTCCTGTCCTTAAATCATAAGAAAGAAAGTTACTCTTGAAGTAATATTCCCCTAAGGGCTACCGTGACCGCCCCATTTAAGCAGAGCCAGGCATTCTGCTTCGTAATCCCCAAGTCTGTTGACGCAGGAAATATTTTAAACAGAGTTTCAAGATCGAGATACATTGTCTCGCTACCACACAGCCTCACAAAAGAAGTTGCTACAAATGTAGCATCCAAACCAGTTTGTAATGCAGCCTGCCATCCTTCAAACAATAACCTTTGTTAACTTTAAGGGTACGTTATTGACTGATGTAATGCAAAAAGGGAAGAACTGAGGTTCAACTTGCCACAAATCTTTTATGAGCCTAGGACCGCATATCCCCGTCACATACTGGCAATAAAATGATGTATCCTGCATATAGAACCAGCAATGAATACAGTGTAGACAGAATCACATGGGGTTGGAAGGGACCTCTGGAGATCATCTAGTCCAACCCCCCTGCCAAAGCAGGTCCACCTAGAGCAGGTTGGACATAAACATGTCCAGGCGGGTTTTGAATGTCTCCAGAGACGGAGACTCCACCACCTCTCTGGGCAGCCTGTTCCAACGCTCTGCCACCCTCAATGTAAAGAAGTTCCTCCTCGTGTTTAGGTGGAACTATTTCTATGTTCAAGTTTGTGCCCATTTCTTCTTGTCCTATCCCTGGGCACCAACGAAAAAAGACCGGCCCCATCTTCTTGACACCCACCCTTTAAGTATTTATAGGCATTGATCAGATCCCCCCTCAGTCTTCTCTTCTCCAGACTAAAAAGAGCCAAGTCCCTCAGCCTCTCCTCATAAGGGAGACGCTCCAGGCCCCTAATCATCTTTGTAGCCCTCTGCTGTACCCTCTCCAGCAGTTCCCTGTCCTTCTTGAACCGGGGAACCCAGAACTGGACACAGTGCTCCAGATGGGGCCTCACCAGGGCAGAGTAGAGGGGGAGGAGATAGTTACTGAAGGGCTTGCACAGGCTGCAAGCTGTGCATTCCTAGAACATCCCAAGACGATGCCTCTGCCTTTGTGGCACCAAGAGGTAAATCGCTCTGATGTCACACTGCATGGATTTGCATCAAAAACCCCTTTTACTAAACTGCTGATGCAGACACACCCCACATGCACTGTTCTCCTCCACCCCCCCATTCAAAGAGAAGCAAACCTCCTACCCTTGAAGCAGAGCAGAAACACAGCCTTTACAGAAAAGCTGTCAGTTCCCTCTGTTCCAACAGCTAATATTTCAGACTATAATCAACAAGCACATCAATATGGATTTAAAAATAACCATTGCTTTGTTTTAGAAGGCACTGTTGCAGTTCTAAAGCAAGTTAAAGTTCAGAAGGGAAACAGCAAGCAGAAGAAACTTCACGGCTGTTCACAAAATTTAGAAATGCACCACTGCCTGAGTTTCTCCAGCCCAAACCCAAACGTGCCTCTATCTTTGTGCAGTAACTTAGGGATTATTCAAAGCATCTTCTGGAATCAATTCAGTCTTATATCAATCTTTTCCCTTTATCCCTGCAGTAGTGGAGTCTCTCTTGCACTACTTGCATGACTCTTCTCTGACCTTCGCTAACAAAACTCTTAAGAACTGATCTAGTACTGAATGTTACCCCCACCCCCCAAACTGCTATTTGAAGGCATATTATACAATTTTAAGCGCATCTGTAAGTAATTAGTTTTTGTATAACTCACAGGTCTTTTGGCTCAATTAAAGTTTTTTCCACATTTATAGCAGCCTGCTAATTACAAAATTCCCCTTAGGAAAAACGAAAGTAAGGTAAGTCTCAGTGCTCCAAGTGTCTCATTTTCCTTCAAAAGTCACATTTTTGCAGCCTGTCTGCTCCAAAGCCAACTATTCCCATACCAGCTCCTTTCTTTTGTTCCACTTTTTTCTCTCCATTCCAAGGCACACCCAGACCTGGTGAATTCACCACACTGGTGAATTTTACATATAACATATATGATGTTTAAAGCTGGAACATATTAGCATGAAGAAAGCTATCGTCACTACAATAGTTTCCACTTTCCTCTGAAGAGGAATTTAACTAAATTGCCAGTATCTCACTTATTTATAATTCCTCTTCTATTTCTCAGTGAAAAACTAATTCACAGTCCATCAACTTTACACTTAAAATCTCAAACTTGCTGTGCATTGCATCGATCTTCCACAAACATTAATTCTATGAACTTCAACAATCTGAGTGCATTTATTCTCATACGAGCTGTCTTCATTCTTGCTACAAACACATTTAGAGTGCAAATGAAGTAATTTGGTAATGGCACAAGTTCTGCACTTCTCAGTCTCACCTCCCCTTTGTTGATGCTGTCTGCACTTATCCTCCAGTAAAAGATTTCACTGAATTTCACTGAATTTTTAGAGTTGGAAGGGACCATGGAGATCATCTAGTCCAACTCCCCTGCTGAAGCAGAATTGCCTAGAGCATAAGAAATTTCTTGTTTGATTAAATTTCTTGTTTTCAGAATGACTAATCCAGCATGTTCATAATCCCCAACATCGCAACACTCTAAAGTCAGACATAATGAGCTGTAGAAAAGGAATTCATATTCCAAAAAGCTTAAATATACTGGAATACTCAAACAGTCATTGCAGAAGTAGTGCACTATCAACTCAATACATATAAGTTCCACCAGAGGTTAGTTATTTATCTGGAACAGACATGCACCATTTTATTATTAGCTCAGCAGTCACTCTGCAAGTGGTGGGATGGATGGACTGACAACCAGCTGAATTAGTATTTGACTCAGTGACAGTTGCTGTAGATACCCCATTCACCCTTGCCCTCACTCCACCCCTATTTTTTCAGGAGTTTACTGCTTTCAGACAGAATTTAACGCATGCATTAAAAAAAAAAACACAACAAAAACCAACAACCCACCCAAAACACAGTATCTTACCAGCTGGAGAAACATGAGGACAACTGCTCATTTTCAACAGTTTGAGTGTGTCACTGTTGTTAGCCACTAGCACTTTGAGAGATGGATCATCCACTGGTGTATCATCAATCTTTAGTGAAGAGAGGGATTTGGAGTTTACAAACACCACTGTCAGTGCAGAAATAAAGTGAGACTGGAAAAAAAAAGAAAGTTTAAATGAAACACTTATTATCTGAAATAGAAATCTCAACAGTTTTACACTGTACATGGCACTCCTAGTTCTCTTTTACTTACTGACAGCATTTGGGGAAAAAGCATTTGGCAAATCAGAGCGTCTAACATTAAACATAAATGAAGAACGTGACACAGGACAATCCACTGCACAAACTTAAATCTATAGAAAGACCACAAGCAAAGAGAAAGTCTTGAAGCTTTAATTGAGTATAATTTGCAAGTTTCACTCCAAAGAAGCATCATCTAGAAATAGAGCCAAGAAGCAGGTGATCAATTAATCACCAATTTAAGCAGCATCGACAATACAGGCGCAGGGCTCAAGGTTGTTCCTTGGTGTTTTCATGTAAGCACTGAAACTGAGCAGTAAAGAGAGAGCCCAGGACACCTTAACTCCAGAAACACTGACTGAGGAGCAGATACAGCAGTGCCTGCAGAAATCACTGGTGGTATGAAGAAAGTGAATAATTAGCTTATCTTCATGATTTCTTACAAAATTGAGTGAACAGAAGACTTTAAAAAAAGTACCTACTCCATGGACTACATGAAGTATCCCATAAAATTACTTGCTACTTTGATTTCAATACTGTTTCACTCTGAGCCACATGCACATGTAGAATCCTGAATACAGTTGTATACGAGAAGGCCTGGCAGCAGTATTTGTTCATTCTTATGTTACACATTTGTGGGTTTTGCTAAAATTCACAATTAGATTTAGAGCAGGAATTAATATTTTCACATTAACATAAACTGTCAACGCCAGTTCACTCAAATGGAAACAGAAAGTTCAAATCAGAAGGAAGCATCAGGCATTTTGGCTTCAGGGACCACCCCAAATTATACTGCCAATATGCTGATTATGTATGTTATATACTCAAAAAAGATCCTTTCAGAATAGAGAGTGGAAATACTATTACAGTGTTAGGATTGGGTTTTAATTCTCCGTATTTATAATGTAATTCCCTTCACCAAGAAGGCTGATAAATAGAAAGGCAAAGAAAGTTATCTATGTCAACAAAAACAGGCAACTTGAAACTGTAGATTGAAGAGCTAATGGAAGACAGGCAACATCCCAAAATGTAAAAGCTGGTGATTTAATGTCCTTTCAACATTGCCACATATGTAGCCTATAGTACCATTCTCTAAAAGATTCACACAGAATGTGCTTAGTGAAAAGACTAGGCAACACAATGCTGAATGTGATTTGCAAATATTTGCCAGATGTCACATTACTTGAAATCAGAAGAGTGCCGATGAAGATAATGCAAAGTAGTTCAGGCTTCCTAAACGGTCCAATTAAAAATAAAAAAAAAACAAAACAATTGTGTAGTGTTAACCATTTCTCAGATCCATTAACCTTTGCTTGCTTGTCAACCAATGGGCCTGTTACTAACAGCTGCCCACAAGAACTTATTCGTGGTCCAATTAAATTCTTTAGCTTCATTAGTGGTCTAAGAAAATTTAAAAATCATTGCTGGCACTGTACGTCAGTGACAATATTATGGGAGTCGTAAACATCAAAAGGCAAATTATGCCTAGAGCTGATTTTGGCTCATTTTGAAGATATTTTTTTAAAGGCCACATGTGAACATGTTAGGAACAAAAAAAACCCAGAAGCCTGTATTTTAGAAGGCTTGAAGCTGAGTAAGACCATAGTATGAATGATTACAAATAATTATTCATCAAGCTTAATAGGACTATAAGATACCCCTCCAGTGAGAATTAAGTGAGAGAACTAAGATAGCATTCAGATTAAGCAATGAAATAATATGCCAGAGCTGAAATAACAAAGTATTGCTAACACACTGACACTTGGATTTTTTCCAATACGTTTGAACGGTTTTCTTATAGGAATGTTAAAAAAGGAAAAAAAAAATCATACGAAAACTAATTAAAGATCTGGAAAGCCTCTTTGAAAATTAAGGATTAAAAATACATCTTCAAAAGAATTACATGACGCAGTTGTCAAGGATAATAATTGATAATCCTTCTGTCACTAACCTTGCTTAAACCCTATAGCCTACTTCCTTTCCTGAGGCTGTCCCTACTTCTTCCTTGTCCTTGTTGGCATCATCAGCAATGACATCACTGAGACCCAGCTAATAGTCTACTTGTGTCTGGCCCTTCACATAAACACTGACTAGATTTAAAAGCTGAGGCTGCGAGACATCCAAGATGTTCCTGGCATAAAACAAGTGGCCCAGGCTACCCCAACCCCTCTCCTGCTCCTCAACCATAGCACATTTCTACCTTACTAGAAGGAATTCTTGTTTAGAAGCACATGCAAGAGATTTGTTGTCGTCTAGATTAGATGCCTTCTAACAAAATCTAATTTTTGGTAAACATGCAAGGTAAAAAAGTCTAGCAGAAAATTTCAGAAATACAGTGCACTTTCCCTAAGAATCTGAGGCTTGACTGTGTGACATGAAAATCATGTACTGAAAATCATGATCCTATCACCTTCAAAAGAGAGCTCAAGGATAATACAATCTGTACAGCAAGTCCACGTGGATAAAACTCTATCACTCATTCGACTATAATTGTCTCCTAAACATCCCCTGTGGTCCCACAGTGCAATTAGACAGACAGGAATTGTCTAGCCTCCTGATTTGCAACATGTTGCCAAGTATTACATTGAGGTCAATAGAACAAGGTCAGGACTAAGTTCTCACATGATGCAGAGAATAAGTGAAAGCGTTATCCATCTTAGTACAATATCTTAGTTCCTCCCTTTAATAGAAGCCAGTAATGAAATTTTCTTTGCCAAATATTTCTATCTTTACAGAAAAACTTTATGTAAAATTACAGAAATACTGTATGAATCACTGCAATACTTTGCTATAGGAAAAAGATATACATCTTAAAATACCTTTGGTAAATCCATGAAGCTTGGCCGGGCAGTTGAAATTAGTCCAAGTGTTTTCAGTGAGCAATTCACAAGCTGTGACAAAATATCACAAGCAGCTTCTGCAGATTCCTTGCTACTGTCCACCTTAAACCAAAACAGATTTATTGTTCAGAAAATACTGCATCAAACACACTCTTTACAAAAAAGCAGAGTAGAGTAGATGTGCTTGAATGTTGGGGTTTTTTTCAGTTTACCTTCTGAAGGTAAACTGACATCAGTAAAAACTACAAAACACCGCACTGGGAATCCAACATCATTCTTTTTTCCCCCAAAAGTACATATGAAAAATCCATGATAATTCACTATAAACTTATGGCTATGCTAAACAGTTTGGTAAAATTTAGCACAGTGAGGGGTCAACTAAACAGTTTGTTCCAAGATATTCAATCTACATCAAATAATAAGAAAGTGGAAGTTCATTTGGGTCCAGAGCCTGCCTCACTTTCTCTTTACATTCTTCATTTCCCAAATGTGGGAATTCTATAAACCCTTAAGTATGTAAAAAAGCTGCTTCCTTTTACAGTGACTCAGCTCATAACATAAAGCTGCTGGAGAGTTAAGTGCACTATCACATGAACCTATATGACTGGGTCTTCATCATTTATACCACAACAGATACGCAACAGATACTCTGAAAAAAATCTTCATTAGTCAGCTTGTTAAACAATTGAATCACTTCATGTGCCTCCAGTGAATTTTGCTCAACACTCAGATGTGCCTTCTGGATACCCTCTTATATATGGTTGATATGACAGCTTTGCAAACCTACAGAACAGTAAAAAAAAAAAAAAAAAAAAGATCTTGAAATCAAGTTTAAGTCTACCATAATCCATGCTACCTTGTCAGCAACTGATCTAATCCAATGAATGTCCATTTTCTGCCTGAACACAAGATGAAAAACCTTGATTTTCAACAATGCAATCTTCCTTTGCCTACAAAAAAAATTCCCAAGTTTTCAGCCTCAACAGAGCAGCAGTCAGTGTTATATCCACTTCCTTGTGATTATCCTTGCTACTTAGCTTTTCCTGCAATCCAGTGTTCATTCTGCAACCCTGAAGGACAGCTGAAGGGACATGTGCAAGAAATGACACAGGTAGCACTCTACTGGTGAAGGGCATCTGAAACGTGGTGCAAAGGAACACTGACTGGTGATAATACACTAGAAGATGATTCCAATACTGCTATAAATTTTCTTTATTCAGATACAGCTAAATTCCTGCAAACCTTGTAATAACCAATTTACATCTGGTATTGCATTAAACAGTAGCAATACCTGTCATTGGGCAGAGGCACCCCAGTTACCCATATACTGATGATTCCTACATAAAAATTGCCAGATCTCAGAAACAAACGACTAGTACGTCCACCTTGCTGCAAAGCAATTTACTTTCCATATCTGTCATATAGCTGATGTATATGCAGCCATGACTGTTTCACAACACCTTTCCAAAACACGGCGATATGTAGGCCAGTGTTAAAGGTTTTCATCTGCCGAAAATAATTCTGCGATGATAACAAAGCCAGTTCTCACCAAAATTTTATTTCTCAGCCAAGCATAATAGGTAGATATACCATTCCGTGCAAATCCCACGTACTTTTTCAGTCAACTGAAACTCAGCTGTACTGAGTAGATGCCATACACAGAAAATCCCATATAATTTATTACTAAACCTGCTAGTCGCTTACTAGTAGTACTGAAGTCACTCTCTGTACGTTAGATGTTTTTTAACCGTGAACATCAGATCCAGCTCTCTACAGGATGTGACATGGGAAAATGCTCAGTTTATGCATCCTGATAAAACTTAATTCTGAGGCAGGTACCCAAATGTACAGCAGTATCAGAACTGAAGAACTTCTGCTCCACTCATTGAGGCAGAATTCTAAGCAGCTAAGATGCTACAAGACAAAAAAAGAAAAAAAACAAACATCCAACAAAAAAATCCCCACCTAATGGAATTAAGGCAATGAAAAGGTATTTTCAGAACTGGTATTCCAAGTTTGGGTCCTGAAAATATATCCAAATAAATAACTGAATCGGGAGATAACCTCTATGTCTACATGCCCATTTAGAGAACCCATTTCTTCAGTATACCGGGCCTGAAAACAAGGCTTACCACAGAGAGCTGCCATACTTTTTAAATAACTGCAAACCTAATCACAAATAACATCATAAGCATTAGTGATGTTCTTTAATTTTCAGCATGTTCAAATGTTTGGATCACAATTGTCAATTACCACTTATCATCAGTATTTCAATTACTGATGTTAATTAAATCATACTTCTCATGCTTTGATATTGATATAGATGAACCATCTAAACTGTCTCAAAAGCATCAGGGATCTTCCTTAAAACATTCTGAATAAAATAATAAAAAAAAAAAGAACTAAGTTTGACAGATGCTTTTATTTTTACAAAATTACTTTTAAAAAGCCTCAAAAATACACTACCTTGAAGCTTACATACTGCAGGTGATTGGAATGCCTCTTTATTATTTGCTTGATGAGTTCAGGATGCGTTGCCCTCAAGTAAGACGTAGCTGGTTGATTCAGTTCGAACTCAAAACACCTCCAGAGATCAGGCATATGAAACACTTGGTTCCAGCTTCGACAGACCTGCGATGCATGAGCACGGTCCAGAAGGGGCAAGTACTGAAACACCTGCAGGATAATGTCTTGGAGCAGGTTCGCCCAGTCAGGACTCTGTACAGTTGTGGTATTCTCATCTATAACCTTGTGTCTCTTGCATTCTGTCTCTTCAGATGAGCTGCTGTTGGCCTCATTAGTTTTCCTTCCTCGTTTCATTCTATAGACATAGAAAAAAAAATCTATAATGAATTCCGGAAATGCAATAGAGCTGAGAAGAATAATATTAATAGAAAGCAGTGGAGGTGAAAAAGCACATTTTCTGTAACCACGCTTTTGCAGTTGTTTTTTTT
This sequence comes from Tringa tobata, assembly GCA_033628505.1. Taxonomy (NCBI): domain Eukaryota; kingdom Metazoa; phylum Chordata; class Aves; order Charadriiformes; family Scolopacidae; genus Tringa; species Tringa tobata. The sequence goes on along the minus strand of JAHREE010000279.1, from coordinate 23,380,024 downwards.
CCTCCCCTATATGAAGGAAAACAAAACAACCAACAAGTAACACTGAATTTGAAGTGGCAGTCTAAAAGTAACTTTACCTTTTAAACAGACGTCTTTAATATTACTTCTTTAATCATTAACAATGCCAATCCATTTGTAACAGTCACTCTCCTTTCAGCGCTTCACTTTTGTGTTTGGGACCGCTTTGAACCCAATTTGTTTTACTGTTTTGTTGATTATCATTCTACTTTCCTACTAATGGAAAGATATTCTTCTAAACAATTTTGTGAACACTGACATGTGTATTGCTGCCCCAGTCCTATTTGTCAGAAACAACATTTGAAACTGTGGAAGGCAAAAGTCAGGCAAGAAAGTAAATGAGTGTATGAATGTTTGCAGGCACTGCATCTTGCAGATGTTGTATCTGTCCAATTCATTTTTATTCCCAGAGAGGAAGAACCTTTTATTTATTTCATTAATTTTTAAAATGGTTACTTCAATATGCATCTATTTTAGATCAGTATCCTTAAAAAACATATTTCATCAAAAGATTGGCATGCTTTCTTTTTTCCCAACTAACTAGTAAATAGGGATTATGAAAGATTTCCAGTAACAGTCTGGAAGCTTCAACCCACAAAAAAAGCTTACAGAAGAGTCAGCAAACTTTCTTCAAAATCATATTAAATTCAGCAAGTCTGAAGCAAAATGTTATCTCATTCTCAGTAGCATATACTTCTTCCATAGTGGTCTCTTACAGATGTTCTACTTTACATTATGTTATTAAAGAGGGAAAAAACCCCACCACTACATAGATCTGAAATAAATCTAGCATTGAGTTTTGATCAAAGCATGTTCCTTTGTACATGCTGGCTTACAACTGAACTTAGCATCCAATCATTTATTTTTAAAAGCCTCAATGCAATGTACATCATATCCTAAAGGACTGAGACCTCACAATAAACTACAATACACTCTAGTCTCTAAAAAGCTAAGAGAATCCAGGGCTGGGATGGGCTAGTGTAAGCACTCCTCAGTCCCCATGATTTCTATAAGATAAACGTGGACTTTATACACAGTAAAATCATTCTGGTTTAACATTCAAGTACAATTACACATATAAGATTATCATATGCCCAGTTCATTTGGAACGAGGCCAATTAACTTTCTCTGCTATGTACTGCAACTAAATAAAAGTTTAGAAGTCTTTTTAAGTGTAATACAGTAGACATACAAGTGAAATCATACTGTTTATCATCCAATGCATCCTAGATTATTTTCTCAAAGCCAGCATCTCTTTACCAATCTTCAAAACACTTTAATGCTACCTACTCACATGACAAAAGCAAGCTACCACTAAAGGTCTGTAGGTATTCACAAAATGATGTAAACAAACCAGAACATACTGTCATGAAAGACTGATGAACACAGTTTGTCTCTTGATTTTTTTTTTCAACTTCATTTTTTATCCCAGTAGCACTTCAGGGCAAGCGTAAAATGAAAATGCTACTGGGCAAAAATATCTAGTTGCTTCCTGAGAACTATTTACTGTGATTCACAGCTCATGACTATGAAACTATGCAAAACACTACTCCTGTGCTGAAACAAGCTTTCCAGCCCAAAGAGAGTTCTGTTGCTGAGCCACTAACTCCACTCGTACAGAAGAAAAGCAAGAAAACTGAATAGTGACTTAGAACCATCTGCAACTAATGAAAAGATGAAGGAACTGGATTTTGCAACTGTGAAAACTGAATAATTAAACTTAAAACTAATCAAGAATTAGATTATCAAATTCACTGCAAACTTGTCATGTTTGTGTCTGAGACAACTGCTAAGCGTAGTCCAAGAATATTATTTCTAATAAGCTAGTCTGAAATGCAGTACTCCTTTAAACTTTAGGCTGCTAAATAGATCTTCCAAACAACTAGCTTATAACAAGCAACTACCACACACAAACTATGCTATCCCAAATCTTTTGCTAATAAGGTAATATACATGCATAACTTTTTTTTAGTTAGGTAGGCTACTTTTATCACAGCATTAGAGGGTCAGGCTATGCAGTTTCTCCCTTTATAACACACATTATAGGGGCTATTGTGCATGTACAGTGGAGTCGATTCACGTAGACAACACATTTACTATAACTGATCTTTTCAAAGACACAAGTACTAGATTTGGCATTTCTCCCCTCCCCTGCCCTCCCTCCCGCAGGAAAAGAAGAAAAGACCAGGAGTGGGCTGCCACTGACAAAACTGTATGAATTTTTCAACTGGAAAAATAACCTCCGAGACGTGGCTGATAGAAGCAGAGCAGGTCAAGAACAGCCAACTTACAAGCTGCACCTCTGAGCTAACTTCGATGAGTTCTAAGTAGTCAATACATGCTGGTTACAGATGAAAACCCACTCCTGAAGTTGTTGGGTATTATCTGAAGTTTTTATAAACAGTCCATGAAGAAAAGAAACAATATGGCCATTAATAGAGTTATACTGATGATGAATTTCAGGTCACAGTCTTCCGAGTTTTAAAGTATGAAGCTATGTGTTCTAAGTGCCATGGCTTGATAAGTAGGGGATGGTAAAACACATTTCCAGGCAACTTTTTTCGTTACCAACATCTTGGATGCTTCTGTAATTGAAAACAGAGAGCAATCATAAGTTTTCAAAAATATTTCCTCGTGGAAATTTTTCAAAAAATAAAAAAGTATCTAAGCTCAAGATCAAAAAAAAATAATTTTAAGAATCAGATGACTGGTTTGTCACCCAATTTCTAATTAATTTGTTCATCTGATTTATGTCATCCTGTTTCAGAATTTATTGAAATAACTTTTTAAAAATATATCTGGTTTCAACCTCTTAACATGCCCAACAATAAAACAAATACAAAATTTAA
>JAHREE010000279.1:23181037-23362157 GCA_033628505.1 Tringa tobata | reverse complement strand
AAATAGTCTTTAATCCATATTTTGTATGTTAAGTGCCTTCTGTGTAAAGGTTGCTTGCCCTTTATTAACAGCCTTTAAGATATCTGCAGATTTTGGTCTTTCAGGAAAGGCATGAAGTAACCCACTCTTAAGAACACATTATGAGCTGATCATTAACCAGCATAAAGTACTTTTGTACGGAAATGGTATTTTAACCACCTCAAATTCCTCTCCCTACTAAGTAGAAAACTTATAAAAGTTGCCCAGAAGCTAAGAATGAATTGAATTAATATAACAGTGATGTAATATGTTCAACGGGCTGAGAAAGGAAAAAAAGGAGACAAATTTGCCACACAAACAGAAAAAAAAAAAATAGAGTGGGATAATAAATCAGTTTGGATTTGGCCCTCTGCCAATTGCACCTGTACTGTAGGGCACAAAACCACTCGGGACATGTGGATACACTCCACAAAGCCAGCCAAGTCTTAAACGTTCTATGCTCACATCAGAAACAGGCTGTTACGCAAACTACTTGAGTCACGCTTTCCAGTAGACTGGACTTCATATTGACAGCGTATATTTTACTTTATCCTTGGAATGCTATTGTGAAAACTCAAGATACTTCTGAAAATAATGGGGAAACTACCCAGTATTTTCACTGACTACTGGTGTTTGTAGCCTGTAATTAAACGACGTGTTTACAAACGTAGAAGCATTTGAATTACAATCTAATATTCAATATGCAAACCATTTCATATGATATTTGTTAATACACACCTGGCAATCTGTGTCAGAACAAACGCTTCCCACTGCTGATAGCTCTGTTCCACTCCTACAGCCACAGAAGCGACACGCTTCAGAACTGCTGGTGGTCGGTTTGCCTAGGTCCACAGAAGTAAACAAAACCAAAAAGTGTTGTAATGAAACATGAAGGATTGATATTCTAACAGACATCTAGGCAACAATCACAGAAAACAACCAGAAAAATAGTAATTTGTATGCAGTTAAACTATTTTTTTGTTATTAACAAACAATTAAAAGCGTTGCCCTAAAGCAGGTGGAAACCTTCAGCACAGGAAGGACATGGACCTGTTGGAACAGGTCCAGCAGAGGGCCATGAAGATGATGAGAGGGCTGGAGCACCTCTCCTATGAGGGCAGGCTGAGAGAGTTGGGGTTTGTTCAGCCTGGAGAAGAGAAGGCTCCAGGGAGACCTTCTAGCAGCCTTCCAGTACCTGAAGGGGGCCTACAGGAGAGATGGAGAGGGACTCTTTATCAGGGAGTGGAGCGATAGGATGAGGGGTAATGGTTTTAAACTGAAAGCGGGGAGATTTAGGTTAGATTTCAGGAAGGAATTCTTTCCTGTGAGGGTGGTGAAACACTGGAACAGGCTGCCCAGAGAAGTTGTGGATGCCCCATCCCTGGTGGTGTTCGAGGCCAGGCTGGATGGGGCTTTGAGCAACCTGCTCCAGTGGGAGGTGTCCCTGCCCATGGCAGGGGGGTTGGAACTCAATGATCTTTAAAGTCCCTTCCAACCTGAACCATTCTATAAAACACCAACTGCCTTTTTTTTTTTTGTTTGAGAGATGCTCATGTAAAAGGTAAAAATAATAAGGATAAAGAGCAAGAAATAACAGTTGTGTTTTACCTGTCTGTTCTCTAAACTCCACCATGGCCTTCATAGTTTTGGAATCTGCTAATGCCATCAGCCAGAAAAGTTTGGTCCTACCACAACCCTCGTGGAGATCAACTTTGATAGCTTCTTCTTCTTCTTTGAATACCTGTCAGGATAACCAAACAGATAATAAATAGCACCTCTATGTTATTTTTGTCACTGTCTCTTTGGATTTTCATCAGATGTTTTCTAGATACAGCTGAGATTTTTTGCTGCAAGCTATTTCTCTTTTATGCCTTCCATAATTTGTACATATCACAAAATGGAGAAGGGCTTTGTATTTTTAAAAGTAAAAATATACAAAATTAACACCTGAGCTAACATGGTTGGGAAACAATAACGCAGCAATCCCAAGAAGAGAGCTGCACAACATTTTCTAATTTAAAAAATATGGTGCTTTGGAGTTCATAACTATGATTCAACTCATTCAATAGGCCACAGTATATTTAAAGCACACGATAACATAACCCTGTTAGTAGTTTATCAAAGCAACATTGATAATGGTGATCTTAATAATATGTACTATGTAACAGAGATTCTGTAAGCATGTAATAGTAGTGTTTTTGACTTTCACATAAATACACAGTGGATAGTTTTGGCTACAATGAAGAAATTTTAAATTTTTTGCAAAAAGTCAAAAAAACTGCATGAGATCCTTAGTGGACTTTATGCAGTCTCTTCTTTTTCTTCTTTCCTAAGTTTTGAAGGCAGTTCTGTGTTCATTTATTTCACCTGCAATGCAACAAAAGTTAGAATTTTCCTACGTATGGATGTATACACTCAATTTAAACTTTGTTTTCATTCTTATTAGAATCAGGAAAAAAAAAACCAAACCCTAATTGCTTCCCAAAGGATTTGCATAAGTGGGTCGTGGTAACTTACACGCTGTCCTTTCTTGGAAGGAGAGAAACTACATTAAAGAGGTGTGTATGACAGAAGGTGGACAAAGAACAGGAAGGTAACAGAAAACAGGAGACAGGGAACATGACAGAAATTAAAATTTGAGGGGCTTAGCATGAGAGATGGAAAGGTGGTGAATAAAGAGTAAAAAGTTTAAACATGCTTTTAGAAGTAAATAGGAAAATCTGATAAGTAGCTATTTTGGATAGATTAAAGGAGAGATGTAAGGACTTCTATGAGATATGAACTTACTTTTTATCAACAGTAATCTGAACGGGCTATATAGGAGAAATCAGAAAAATAAATGAGACTAGACTGTGCTGTGCCATGACAGAAGAGAAGACATATAAAATCATCTTCTTAGGATAACAGAACAGGAAAAATTCAAAGGGGGTTGCAAAGATTGTGGCCAAGAGATAGAAGACAACACATCCATGTGGAACTTCCAGGCTGAGTCTATGCCGCACATGCTGAGGCAGCAAGGAGGAGATCTGGAGAGTGAAACTTGGTGCCAACAACCTGAAATTTTACCTCACACATGCTCGAGACCAGCTGATCCCTTGCACTGAATGACCATTAGAACCGTGTCCCTCCATCTATCTTTTTATTTCTGTTTTTAGTTTCACCTGAAAGGAATCAAGTTCCATGCACTCCAAGGCTGCTCTATAACACAAATCAAAGCAGGGTAAGGAGACAAGGATTCCAGATCCTAACTGAAAATCTGAATGTAGATGCACTCTAGGAGAGGGAGAAGAGGAATGGTTTCCACTGAATTGCCTTTATTACTGAGGTTTCTTATGTTAGTCTTTGTACAAATGTAAGTAGTCAAAAGGAAAGGGGAAAATAAAGAGCCACAAAACCCACAAGAGATAAATAGTGTCAAGAAAGAAGAACTGTTTAGTAGTTTTAGAAGTAAAGGCAACTTCAACATTAATTTCAATGAGATAAAGAAATATTCCAAGGAGAATGTAGTTTCAGGTTTAGGTATGAAGAGGATAGTAACAAAAAAAGAACACAAATTAGCAGAATACACAGTAATTTATAAAAACTCATCTAGGCAAGTCAAAGAGGAAAGACATTTTAATCTTAAAAACAGAAGCAAAAGAAATCAGGAAATTTTCAAGCTTATGGACATGACAACATATTTCTCTGTGAAAAGACAGCGACAGCTGAAGGAGTATTGAAAAACAGGAGAAAAGTGACGTAAGGGAACCAGTAGGAATATTTTCTGTCAAGTAATGTTCCTGGATATTATAAAATATATATATATACATTAAAATGAAGGGGTTGACAAGCACTGACTCATATGATATAATTTAACATAAATAAAGAACCAATGTATACTTAAGATAGTCTATACAATTCCTAGATTTTCCCCCAAAATGTTCCTAAACAACATTAAAACAGGCTGATGTAGCGTAAGAATTAGGGGCTGCTACGTGATTTTTCCAATCTTCTTCAAAAGATGAGGGACAGGAGAATTTAACTAAAAACAACCAAAAGAATTAAATGGAAACTTATTCTATCCCATCTCAAACATAAAAGAAAATACCCATTTTCAGATCTGGTTCTCGCTACTGCCTTTTGCTTCTATATGTTAACTGGGGAGACGCGCACAATGTATGCAGTGTGTACAACGTGACATCACGTATACTCTACCTGTCTCTGATGAGTTTTTGTTCGCCGATGGAGGTGGAGGAAGCGGTCACAATCTGTGCACAGATTCCCACAGACGTTACATAAAATGATGGCGGCAGTTTCACCATCGTCGTGGTTATCGCACATGGGCTGAAAAAATTAAGGAAACGTATGAAATAATTCTCTCTCTATTAAATACCTCATTTTCAGCATCTGTTTTTATTCTCCTTCAGTCACCCCCCCCTCAAATTAATAGGGAGGGATAAAGAGCTTTGTTTAGACTATTATTTGTATCTTTAGAATGATTAGTATCTAAACAATTACTCCTGGACACAAAAAGCCTCAATTTACTACATCAGTTCTTCTAGTATTCTTAATCTTGCATTTTGCGTGATGTAGCAAAATTACATTTTTCAACCATACAGTTGAGATGTTATTTTCACCTAGTCTGAGAAAAGATTTATGTGGTAACAATGGGTGGTGGGCACGTTAACATTAAAGTTCAGAGATGTGAGTACTCAGGTCAGTCAACGTGCAAGACAATTACTTTGACATGGTACGTGTGCTCTGTTCAAACGTCTAATCAAAGCTGTAGGTCACCTATAACTTGGAGGGAATACACTCCAAGCAATGAACTTCAAAATCCACCATAAAATTAGCTTATTTTATTGACGTACATTTTGTTTAAAAAAAAATTCAATACAGACAAGTCTGTTTTACAGTTCAATGTCTGTACAAATAGAGTTCCATGACTGACTTTGATTATGCTTATATGGATGTCCGAGAACCAGGTTCCATCGTACTCCCAAAACACGTGATTTCCATGAGATTGCTCACGCAACTTTGAATCAACAGCAGTCCCGGGAGGGGGAACACAGTTCACCTCAACATTTGAATATCCTGGTATAAAATAGGACTGGGGAATTTCAGGCTGGGTTCAGCAGCTCATATCCCTGCTGGACTATGTCTCGGCTGCTCCTTTGACATTTCCAAAGCTCTACAGGAGTTCCCTGGCTTTCTTAATCACCTCAGAAACCTTTGGGTCTGCTTTCTCCTCAGCAGAGTTTTAGTCCTTGCTGCTGCAGCTCTGTCTCCTGTATTCTCCTTCTACCTACACTAAAAACTGCTGTGGAGGCTTCTTTTGCTCAAAGCATCCCCAGTTTCTAGCGGGAAGGCACGATCTTCCCCTGCCTCCCCCAGGGATCCACCTAACCAAGTTAAAAATAGACCAGGTTCATTATTTTGCTCTTTCCAGATTCGTATTAAAAAAATCACAAGTTTTTTGTGATACGGAAAAATATAGACAAAAACTCAATTAATCCATCGTATTCCTTATTAAATTTGTAAAACCTCTGGGTAAATGGTAGCTTACGAAATTCAGTTAGAAAAAGTTTCTTTTTCTTTGGGGTAATCACTCTCCACTGGGATGGGGGAGAGGAAGCTAAATTGCAGAGAAGTTACTGAGGAACACCAAAGAGCTGACTTTATTATGTGACAGAGATCCAGATTAGAAAGAGGAAAAGCTCTGACAGAGGGCGTTGTATAACAGTCAGATCTAAATTCTTCGACTACTGAATAAACACAAAAAGATAGGATTTTCAGTCTCACCATCTGTTTCTGTTGTCCATCCTTTCCCATCCACCTTCCTGAGGATAGTCTATCCACATGATCCTGATCAAGCACGCAGAGGGATGCTAAGGCCAGCCATAGCTATTGAAAGGAACGGTAGGATTAAACGGTTTAAGAATACGAAATAAAAGAATCCCAAATACAAAAAATATAAGCTTTGGCAGATAAGAACGTCACTGTTACCTGCAAACTGTGTTAACATTAGCTGAAGCCTGCCCACAAAACCCAAGCTTTTTCTTTTCCAAAAGGAGTCAAGCACACAATAAAACTTAATGAACTTTTGGGAGCTGTCTTGTTTCTTTCAGGTCTGTCACTTTATGTTCATAAACACAGTAGTCAGCACACGAGACAGAATGATATGGGGTTGGAAAAGACCTATGGAGATCATCTAGTCCAACCCCCTGGCCAAAGCAGGTCCATCCAGAGCAGGTTGCACAGGAATGTGTCCAGGTGGGTTTTGAATGTCTCCAGAGATGGAGACTTCACCACCTCTCTGGGCAGCCTGTTCCAGGGCTCTCCCACCCTCAAAGTGAAGAAGTTCCTCCTTGTGTTTAGATGGAACTTCTTCTGTTCAAGTTTGTGCCCATTTCCTCTTGTCCTGTCCCTGGGCACCACTGAAAAAAGACTGGCCCCTTCCTCTTGACACCCACCCTCTAAGTGCTTATAAGAGTTGATCAGATCCCCCCTTGCTCTTCAGAAACAGTGAAGAAAGATCAACCAGAGTATATTATAGAGAAATATGGAAAATACTTGCATATCACTCCCAAACATCACGGGCTTTGGGAGAGAAAAAGAAATTCAAGGACACAGACTAATAAAAAAACCCCACGAACTACAAAACCTTAGCTCAACAAGATCGTTTTCTCTGTGTTCTCTCCTCACTGCCCAGGGCATTTAAGATTACCAAGAAAAGGGTCCTGAGCTGACTGTTCTTCAGAGGAAGCTTTTCTCTCCTTCCTCTCCATTGACTACAGTGAAATCCTGAAGAGACGAGCTACATGAGGATAAGCTGTGTGTAGGCCTGCAGCCCAAACCAAAACTCACTTGACAGCTGCATTTTCCAATAGTTTGTGAGCAAAGGTTTGATTTGGACAAAAGGGTTTTAATTGAAAAACTCTACTGGGTGCCCCCCAAAAATGCACACCTCTGTGACAGAACTAAGCACACGCACAAAGAGAGCCAGGCTGATGCTCAGGTCTCCTCTAAGACCTCATTGATAGGACCAGGGGTAATGGTTTTAAATTCAAAGAGGGAAGGTTTAGATTAGATACTAGAAAGAAATTCTTTCCTGTGAGGGTGGTGAGACACTGGAAGAGGTTGCCCAGAGAAGTTGTGGATGCCCCATCCCTGGAAGTGTTCAAGGCCAGGCTGGATGGGGCTTTGAGCAACCTGCTGTGGTGGGAGGTGTCCCTGCCCATGGCAGAGGGGTTGGAACTCAATGATCTTTAAGGTCCCTTCCAACCTAAATCATTCTATGATTAAAGATAAAAAACATGAGTATTCTTATGTAACCATTGCAAACCTCTTCTTTTACATGTAATCATGATGCTCGAGATGCCAAAATCTGTACTCCCTCATGTGGTAGGAATTTCATAATTTACAAGTATATTTTTGTGGGATTTCAAGCAATCTATTAAGGTTAAGTTAGTCCAAGTTTTTACAAAAGTCATGGAAAGATAACAAAAAGAAAGACACCCCAGGTAAATAATAAAGGACTCAACAAATGATTTTTAATTTTGAGACTAAAACACAGGTGAAGCTTAGCTTAATTGTCCTAGAAAACGTTTGTCACTGTTTTCATAATAGCCTCGAGATGTGGCAGGTGATGACCTAGAAGTCAAACCACTTAAGATAATGGTGTAGAGAGTTGGAAAAAGACAGCTGATACATATTGTGCAATTTTTCGTAGTGTCATAGTGTTGTCCAGGCCGGAAGGGACCTCCAAAGGTCATCTAGTCCAACCTCCCCGCAGTCAGCAGGGACACCCCCAACTAGACCAGGTTGCCCAGGGCCTCGTCAAGCCTCACCTTGAATATCTCCAGGGAAGGGGCCTCAACCACCTCCCCGGGCAACCTGTTCCAGTGCTCCACCACCCACACGGTGAAGAACCCTCTCCTAATCTCCAGTCTAATCTCCAGTTTTCCACCCAGATGATCTCATAAATTCAGTAAAATGCAAGTATCACAAACTTAAAGCAGAAATAAAGGAGAAAGCCCCCAATGTCTAAGTGTAACACTTATTCTTCATTCCTTGGGAGGTACTCAAGATACGTATTTAATTAAAATTCATTTTTTACTGATGTTTTTCTGTGTGTGCTGTGACACACAGAAAGCAAGACTTTTATTAGGACAGTGATTGCCTTAGGATACCTGTCCATTATGCACACAGCTAGATTTGGAGAATATAAACTGTATGCATTGTTTCCTGAAATAATCTGTAAAAGGAAGTTTTTTTTCTGAAATGTAGAAAGGCTCTTGGATGGGCTCCTACTGCACATTCTCAATGAGCTGACGTTAAGTTTTGTAGAGTTCTTACTCTGGTTGTTGCAATGCACCTCACTGGTGACCTGTATTCTTCTTCCATTTTGGTCAGAGCTATGATGGTTTCAGCAATAGCGTTCTTTGTCACGCGGGACCAAGCTTCCGACAGATGACCCTGTTAAAGAGGAAACTCAATTTATTACAGTTTATATTAAGAGCGATCAAAACTGTAATCAGAGCTGCTACAAGCAACATCAGATTGGGATCTCAAGCTGGAATAGAAAAAGTGGAAGTCAAGGATGACTTAGACAAATCAGGTGTTTTCAAATCAGATAGATCTGGTAAAAATTAGATCTTTAATACTCAGGTATTAGGACTGAGGTAGGCTCTGAGCCACTATTGGAATAGCTAACTTGGACTAGGTGGAGGATACACGATTTGAAGAATGAAAGGGAATATTCCTTAAGCACCCTTATCCTGGAGAAAGAAAGATGCACAGCTGGAGCACAAATCAGTGACTGTGAACAACACACAGATTATAGCGGGTTCCTAAAGAACTCGGCTTTGCTCGCCTAGCTCAGCCTTCCTGAGTACTCTCCACAGTTTCTGTATTTGAAAGAAATAAAGAGGAGCACACAGGAGACATCAGAACTATAGCATAAGTTCCCAAGCGAACCTTAGAGACTGATTCTGAGCCTACAGCACTGAATCATACCCTAAAGTTCCCAATTCAGAGACTGTTGAATCCTTAAATTCTTAATGTAATCTCTAATTTTCTAAGTGTCAGACTTGCTGGACTCTAAAAAAGAAAACTACAGTGACTTACTCAGTTGTAGGTTTATACATTTTGCAAATGTTGAAAAAGTGAAAGGAATCCCATTTGTAAACCTTACGAAGTGGCTAATATGACTGTTGTCACCCTACTGCTAATGAGCAGCTCTAAAAAGTCTCAAAGAAGTTTTTAAACTGGGACTATTCCTCCACCCTCTTTTGGGTAACAGAGCTGAAACTCTGAACGTGTTTTGAGCACGCCTAATGGTCCTTTACAAATCAGAATCAAGGCATGTTAGAACTCCCAGCCTTGAATGGCCTCAGCCTTCATCTAGAGTGAGTGGGAATAAATTTCAGATCTCTTCTTCATACAAGAGGAGAGGAGGGTCCTTATTGTATAGAGTAAACCCAGACCCAATCATTCCTTTAGGAGCTGCTACACGTTATGCAAGCAACTCAGAATCTACTGAAAGAGGGATTTATATCCATATCTGAGAGGACTACATGTTGTCTGACAGACTTGGTCGCTTTCTTTTTTGTAATCGACAATTACATATTCATTCCAAGCAGAATGGTTTAAACAAGAGAATTCAAGACCCACACCAGTACATCCAACAGCCAGCACTACTGGAAAGCCATCAGACATGTGGGAGATGGAGCCTAGAATATTCTGGGTATGCATGCAAGTTGCCGTATCTGACTCCAGAGCTTTAAGAATTCTCCTACTAACTCCTGCAATGGTTTTGGAGAGCCAGATATTAGCAAATGCAACAGTTTCACGGGAGGTGGTCTTGAATGGCTAGAGGAGCTGCCTAGATCAAAATACAAGTGTCTGCTTCTGGTCAGCCAGACACTTCCTATTTCTACTAATGTCTGTCATCCATGCTGGGATCACCTTAGTTTTCATGAGCTGTTCATTAAGGGACAGGCTGTCCCATCATCACGGGAGACAGAATCCCACAAAACAAGTACCACAGACTTTGCTTCAAAAGACTTGCCCAGGACTGTTTAAAAATGTTGCAGAAGAGAATCCACTATTTCCCTGACGTTTTCCCACTTACCCAAAGCACACCTACCAATGATGCTACAAATGTTACTGGCAAAAACCCTTAAAAAAAAAAAAAGATCTCGAACAAATTACCACCTCCCAACCCCCCAGTTCATCAATTCATTCCCAATATATGTTGCATATTATACCCTGAAAGAAGTGGGGTGCCTAAGAAAAACATATAGGCACATACATACAGGGGGCATCATGTTAATCCTAGCATTTACTTTTTTTTTTTTTGAGTACTTGTCTTTGCAACTGCTTTTTTTTTTTTTTAATATTTTTTTTTCATCCCAGTTTTTACACGCAATTTGCAAAAGCATTGATAAAGTAAGCAGAAACAAAAGTCCATCATGTGAAATGACAGCGGTACCTACAACAGACCTTTCCCCTTTAGTCACTGGAGCAACTGAAGCAAAGACTAAGGGATCATTTTATGCACGGACCGGCACTGCCGAGGGATGAGACACAGTATAATTGTAAATCTTAACTAAAGATAAATTGTGGGATTCTGATATCTTGTGGTCAGAATCAACAGTAGCAATTTGCAGAGAATTCCCATCCAACTGCAGCAACTTTGGGAAGGGATCTCCTTAATCTAAGCGCAGTGAATGGCTTAGAATATAGCACTCCAAAGCTGAGCGTACTGAAACTTCGCAGCTTTCAAAGGGTAACCACAGAGGAAAATCTGGGTCATTTAGAGCAGTCTCACTGAAACAGGTAAAGAATTAAGGAAAACAAAAACAACCCCTACAACTAAACTCCCTTCCTGCAAACGTACACAAAACCTTTCCCCCCTCCCCTCAGTACTGCTTCTGGGAAATAGCTGAACCACTTTTCATCAAATTCTTCTGCCAAAAAACTTGCCTGAAGCAGAGACAACTATAGAAAATTTCAGCCCAGATGGTCGAAGTCATAAACCACTACAAATGTAGGTTTCAGTAAGACTGAAATAAGTCAATCTTAACATGCAGTTTTAACCAGAAACTCCACATATAAGAACTTACCCACAGTTATGTCAAGACAACGTTATTATCTTACTCCACAGACACTTTTTACTTTTCAAGTGGAGTTCTGAGTTCTCAAGACTTAAATTAGCCTTCTAAATTAATAATGTAGAAAATGACAGACAGTTGTTGTTTACTGCTTAAATGTCTGGTACAAGTGACTTATTTAAAAGCTTATTTCAAAACTGGATTTCTGTTTAGCAGAATCAGAACTCAGCTCCTACTGCTCCTAGGCCTAGACTCTACCAGGAAGACTACAACTTACTCTTCTTGAGACCAACTCACATTTAACAACTCCATCCAATGCTAACTCTAACAGAAAATAATGAAAAAAGGTACTCTTTGCATTTGAGTATTTCACACACACTTGAAAGATAGAAACTTACTGCTGCCATGTCTTTAATGAGTTTAATAATGATCTCTGAAATCTGTGTAGGTGTTGAACCCTTCATCCACCAATGGCTTTCACCTCGCCGAATGTAGCTGCAAAGGACATATGGTAATACATGAAATCAATTCAAGTTTAGTTACTGTTTGTCAAAATCCACCACAAAGAAAGCGTGCACGTATTCAGCATGTGGTAAGTTGCTGGGCTTTTGATTTTTTGGTGTTTTGTTTTTGTTTTTTTGATAGATTAAACTCACTAATACCTTATGACTCATACTGTCAAAGTGTTGTACAATTTTTGCCATTTATAAAACAAAGATTATAAAAGACAATGTAACTGACTTCAAAGAATCCAATTATTTTCTGCCTTTAGCTTAAGAATATATACATATTTTTATACAAACCTGGAATTGAAGATCATTGGAAGCGTGACTGTAGTAACTCCTTTGCCTGCAGTAGTGCCAGCTGTCCCTGTTATGGTAGTTCCTTTGGCTTTTAGCTGTACAGTGAGAGCTTTGGCAATGCATCCCAAAAACATGTCTAAGATACCAAGTTTATTCCAATCTCCTTTTTCTGTTGAGTGAATGATATCACTTATATCTGCTGGTGGAAGAGACTTCACTCCTATAATACTAGCCAGGCGGCTGGGGGTTACCTCAGGCAAAACACGTCTTAGTAATGATGTTACCTGGAAAAAAATAAATGGGAACACTACAATTCTTACCAAGACAGCTGGAGTTTTCAAGCCAAATCAAATAAAGTCTTTTTTCTTCACAAGTGTGGCGGTGTGTGAGAAGGAAATCTGCGCCAATTGCTCTGGACCTAGCAGGAGCTGACTTGAAATGATATGCTTCAACCTTACCAGCTAGTGGAACTGGCGCTGAAATTGGCTGTATCGTGCAGTTTCGTCCAAATCAGGATGTATATGAAAGCTTAAGGAGCTAATGTTTGATATGTAATTTCTCCAGCCTTCCATGTTGTCTTGAAAAACTGTTTACATTTTAAGAAAAAACCCCAGCACTTTGCATATCTGTAATATATCAGAATTACTAAACAGGCAGTATCTGCCTCCAGGCAAGTTGAGATGGGACACTCTAACAGTTCAGAAAATTGGAAAAATAAAAGTAGAGAGTGCAGGACATAAAAACTTCTGATACAGGAACTAAAAATTCACCTAGAGAAGGCATACCAGCTGGCAACAACAAGCTAGTGCATTAACTGTACTAAAGCAAATATTTTATATGTTTATATATTTATGTTATATTGTGTGCACATAAATACCCATAATACTCAAGACAGACAACATTCAAGTTCAGAAACAAACAGATATTAAAGCCCTACCCGACACTAACAAGAGTAGAAAGGAATTATCCGGTTCCACACTACTCACTGGCTGAGTGTAAGACAAAGATTCTAAGGACTCATGCCAGATCAATTACAGATACTGCTAATTACAGAGTCACAGAATGATATGGGGTTGGAAGGGACCTCTGGAGATCATCTAGTCCAACTCCCCTGCCAGAGCAGGTCCACCTAAAGCAGGTCACATAGGAACGTGTCCAGGTGGGTTTTGAATGTCTCCAGAGATGGAGACTCCACCACCTCCCTGGGCAGCCTGTTCCAGGGCTCTGCCACCCTCAAAGTGAAGAAGTTCCTCCTCATGTTTAGATGGAACTTGCTATATACAAGTTTGTGCTGTTACCATCTGCCCTGTCACTGGGCACCACTGACAAAAGACTGGCCCCATCCTCTTGACACCCGTCCTCTAAGTATTTATAGGCATCAATCAGATCCCCCCTCAGCCTTTTCTTTTCCAGACTAAAAAGACCTAAGTCCCTCAGCCTTTCCTCATAAGAGAGATGTTCTAGTCCCCTAATCATCTTTGTCGGATGACCCGAGTATGACTGGGAAAACGTTGTTTGGTGTTTTCACTTCAAAAAAAGTTCAAATACATATTCTACTATCACGCACACGATTGGGAGGGTTCTATGGACCTCCCCCCCCTCCGGCCAAGGAATACCAAGAGAGACAAGGCACCCACCTGCCTCTGCACCCTGGGAGAAGCGGTGTGCAGGAGCGAGAAGAGATCCTGCAGCAGGGTCAGCTGCTGCGCCAGGTACTGCCGGCCCACGTTGGAGCCGCTCAGCGCCAGGACCATGGAGAGCAGCTCAAAGCAGTAAGCGTCGGAGGCGGCGTCCTCGTCGCTGGGCTGGGAGTTGGCGTTCTCTTTGCTGGAGATGGCGTGTTCCCACTCCTCCCGCACACGGGTGGCTTCCATCCGTATGGCCTGGACTATGTGAGCACACACCTGTCCGAACACGGGAACACGGACACACCGTGACTCTTCAAAACTTTTAGGAAGTGGAAGAGATTGCGTTTTACGTACCTTCCCAACCGTGACTCAAGTCGTCACGGTTGAAATTTGGCCTGCGATTAAATTACTTTTCAACATAAATGCAAATGAGGAACAAAATTTAGATTGTAAATTTAGAGTAAAGATAAAATTCTTCAGAATTCAGATTTAGATTTAATACTGAGTTTGCTCCTTAGAGATTAGACAAATTCTTTAGAATTAAGATTTAGACTTGATACCGAATTTGCTCCTTTTCATTCTGGAAAGTTTCATTGAAATGAATCTTTTCTTACTTTAGTACCTGCCTTTTAATTTGCTTTTTATATAGAATTCAGGTTAAAAAACGCACACAAAACACCGAAGAAATACATTTACTCAACACCCACAAAAGAAAAATACTTACTTAAAAGTCTTATGTCTCTTGTTTACTTCAGTATTCAGGAAACTGAAAATATGGTTTCTAAAATTTTTTAATTTTACCAATAACATGTAAAAAAGCATATTTAAGAGATTTTTAAGTTTGCTAAGATGGGTTACGAAAAAGTAGATTCAGTGTGACTTACTAATTAACAAACTTCAAAATTAATCTAATACCTCTTCTATTACTGTGAAAATATTTATGGCAATGTTTGCCTCATGATAGGTGTGAGAAAGATAATGATGCTTTAGGTGCATCTTTATTTTTAAAAAATGAAGTCTTCAAAAGAAAAAACATACCCTAACTACAGTTTTATGTTAAGAAAAACACAGATAAACAGGAAAAACAAAAACCCCAAGCTTTCATTGACTGCAGGAAAGAATAATTTAGGAATCTATGCACTGATTACATTTTTAGGATTAAATTTAATCAAACCTAAATACTTTTTGATGACAGAAAGGGGGAGAAAACATGTGCAAAACTAAGAATCTAAACTCTGTCACTAAATCTTCCCTAGAAATTTGAGAGGATTAACTATTATGTTATTATTATCAGCAAACACAAATAGGTACCATTTACAACTCAATTCTAAAACTTTTCTTTTTAAATTGAGTATAATAGGATAGAGGTTTTATCATATTAAAATAGCTTTTTTTCACTGTCAATTTCAGCAGATTTTTCATATAAACCACACACATACCATTTAAAATGTAACCCAAAATTTGATCATAAAGAACAATGGAAGAAGTGACACTGTCAAGTAAAAGGTACTAAATTCATTGAAAATGAATACACTTATTACAACACACAAACATTTAATCCTGAAAGCATTTCAGAATGAACAAACCTGCTTCTGCAAATTTGTCAGTTTGCTCCGGCTGAATATGATCCCTACCATGTGCTCCTTCAGGTCTGCATCTGATGTTGCCTTCATAAAAAGCATATTTAGCATTAGGTCAAGAGTTTCAAGAACATTTCCTAGTTACTACAGCAATTAACATGGAATGTCACTTTGTTCTAAAAGTTTGTAGCTTTTCGTTACAGAGAAATAAGAAAGATATAAGCAAGATCATGTTAATTATGGTTAATAAATACCTCTTAGATTAATTACTGTCCAAGAGGAAATTTCACTGAATTTCACTCAATTTTTAGAGTTGGAAAGGACCATAGAGATCATCTAGTCCAACTCCCCATGCTTCATTTGAGCATGAAATAAAATAATTAATAAGGAAAATAAGTGAAGTATAATTATCAGAGATTCAGCCTCTTCACTGATTAAGTCTTCGTGAAGCAGTGCACAAAATATACTTTTCAGTTTCTATTTCACAATAAAAGAAACAGGAAACACAATATTAAGTTACCACACAGCAGGTGTAAGAAAAATACACTTTTACAAAACTTCAGTTATGGAACTTACTGCCACAAGGTACTGGGTAGAGCAAAACCATACATCATCTGAAAAACTAAATTACTTTCATTGGGCACAGTTCAATTTTGGCTATTAAACATGACAGTCCAGCTACAGTGACCTTTTCAGGAACACTCCTTAAACTAATCTGGAAGGCAGCAGAGTCTGCTTGGTGAAAGGATACTAGTGTGGTTTCTTAATATATTTTTTTCTCTAAACATCACCAGAGCCCCTCTTAAGGCACAAGATAATAGGCAAGAAGGACTTTCAGGTTGACCATTAATGTAGGTGTTAAACACGTCTGTAATCGTAGGCATCATTTGCACCACCATTGCTATGATGTTTCCATTAAACACATATGCTCCAATTATAATTGACTAATTAAAACATCAATGATAATTTATAAAAAATAAGCAATTGTGAAATTTTACTTCTGTTTTGATCTGAAAATTGTGTAGCATAAAACATAGGACAAAGACTGAAAATCATCCTGGATCATTTTTTCAGCAAAGTATTATTGATAGAATACAAATAAATACATTGTGTACTTTTTCTTCTCCTTCTGGGGAAGACAACAGGGCTTTTTCTTCTTGTTCTGGGGTTGGCTCAGCATCTCCGGAGATGAGTTTTCCAAATACCTGGAAGACAGACAGTGACAATTAGCTGATCTCAACGACAAACTTGTGCAGATGCAACATTTTACATGGAAACATAAAGCACTGCAAGTCTAGGATTTAAAGTAACTTTCACCGTAGAACACATCATTAAAATCCCACCTGGGATGTAATAAGCCGGAACACTCGCAGCGTCTCAGATTCACAGTTTCTTTGTTGAGCTACACTTGCAGAAATCTGGCCTGCTATTTTAATGCTTTCACCGTCTTTCCAGCCAAGAATTTTCACTTGTCGAACTCTCAGTGTGTTCTCTGGACCCTTCAATTCAATTTTGATGATGTGATTATCACCCCCAGGAAGTTCACTTGTCACCCAGCCAATATGTCTTGAATCCAAGTCTACCTATTAAACAGGAATATAAAGATGGGAACTGACATTATATCAAACAAAAAGTCATGTACCTCTAAAACAAACCCATCATGTATCACTGGAACCAATGTAGTGTTTCCTATGAAATTTTCAATCCTGTGCAGTAACACTATCGTGTTTAATTATAAAAATATTCAAATTCATGAATTCAGATAAAAAAAATTCTCAAACTTCAAAGAAATGACATATAGCTATTTAGGTTTTGTCCACAAAGCCTATTAGAAATAGCTCTTTTATCCACTAAGCAACGGTTCATATATTCAAAAAAACACTTTGAACTAATATTCACTCACTACTTTTAGTTAAAGAAAAGCTGCCATAGTTTAACTGAAATGATAACACACAATTATCAGTAGTTATTTAATCCCTATTCACATAAATTGTAACTCTGTGGAATTCAGTGTCTGATATCTTTATCAAGAGGTGTAGGACTTAATAATCGTAATAAAGAGATGAACTGTATAAAATTAAGTTTATTTTAAAATAAATACGGTTTAAAAAAAAGGAATGTAAATAATGTTATATGATTTAAACTGTGAGGTCAGTTCTGGAAGCCAAAAACCATCGGGGTGCAGTGCTCACATCACTGCTCAGAGAGGCCCGAGCGGGCCTAAGTTGGCCCTGAGCTGAGTGAGCCCTCTTCTCATATTCATAAGGCTCATTTACAATCAAGCTAATTAATATTCCTTCTTTTCCCTTCCTACGCATATTCTCAGTGTCTGCGCTGAGCTGTGCTAAAGCAGACCACACTGACTTTTTTTAATTTTTTTTTTTAAATACCATGAGACAGGCTGTGCCTGAGTTAGGGGATAATACGTCAGTGTGTTTGAAGATTAAAAAAACCAACAAAACAAAAAAAACCACCCCAACCTGTTGGAGAAGTGTCAGAGGATGGTTCAGCAAAGAGTCCCTCCTGTCCTCTGGGAGGGAACCATCCCTGGAAAAACGCTTTGAGCGCCGTGTTTGAGCAGACAGAAAGCAGGCCAGGGAGCAAGCTAACAAGCTGTATGGGTGATCACAAGTCCAGTGCCTGAGCTCTGTCATGGTTGTCCCTTATTTAGCTGGACAGCCAGGCATACCAAGTCAGTCTTCTCACAAAAAAAAAAAATTTCTCCAAGAGGAGGGTGTGTGTCCATCTATATTTTGTATCTACACACAGACTCACAGAGAAATACACACACACAAACTTTATAACTCTCTACGTGTAGACACACACCCACTCTTCACTGTTTACTACGAGCCCACTGGACCAAAGTTTTGTTTCTTCAAGGTTCGTAATATCTTTTGGAGCTGTATCGTTGCCTTAAATGCTCTCTGAGGATAAGAGGTAGAGAAAAGCAAACCGTCTCTCTGAAATAAGACAGTGCTGCTTCTTGAAGATTCTTGCTACTTTCAATAATCCAAATAATAAGTTTTTGAGCCCAAAATGGTAACTGCCTGCTTGAAACCTCAAGTATCTTTGATGGCTCACGACAGTGTCAAAATTCAAAATGTTGCTCTCTGTGTAAAAAACATAGATCTATCTTTTGGCTTGGCAACAGAAGTACAAAGACTAAATACCATTCTGAACCTGAGTCTCCAGACAGAAGTCTCCAGCCACCTGAAGTTGAGAACTAAAATGACAGGGCAAAACGTGTGCTATAAAAACATATTAGACCACCTAACTAGAAAACCCTTGTGTTGAGGGTAAAGGATTTATTTTCTCCTTTCTCGTGGCATTCTCCTTCTGCTAACTCTTAAGCTGCATTTCTCTAATGAAAAATGATCCTGTGAAGCAGATAAAAGGCAATGACAGCGCAACACTACGAAGCCAGGCAGGCATCAGAATATCTAACAACATATAATACTACTTAAGGCAATTATTTCAGGTACATCTAGATAAAAGTACACTAAAAAAAAACCCAAACAGCTTGTTGGACCTGAACAGTCTTTTTTTGGAAACTTTCTACATGATCACTTATTCTTTCAGTTGTAGTAATTAAAAAAAATAAAAATCTAAGGAACATTTTATATTACCCTGTTCTGTTTCATTAAAAGAGTAAAAACTCGATCAATATTCAGTATATATGACTGAATTCTGTCATCAATAATACAGTATTTTCCAAGAATATTATGATGCCTGATATTTGTAAAATAATTTATCTACTATAAGAAATTGAAATTATTTGCTTAGGAAGAATCTCTGCTATATGCAGCCAAAAAACGATGGCAATTTTTCCATGTCAACTGTTAAAATGTTTACCTGCTTTATTCTGCAGAGATCTTCTACTGCCTTGCCAGTTAGGAAGGTCATTGAAGTCACTTTGTTCTGCAACAGACAAGCAAAGTAAGAACAAAACACTTCAACTGAGGACCATTCTGACTATTTCTTATGCATTAAGAGAATACATACATAAAAGAGAGACAAGTTGTTTCATTATGGAAAAAAAAAATATTAAAAAATGATCAAACCCAATGACAACTCCAAAGCACAACTCTCAAAAAAAAAAAAAAAAAAAGTAATTTGCTCCTTGTAGCTGTAGATGTAATAAAGCTGTATTTGTATATCAAGCTGTAAATGAAATAAGGATATATTTGTAACATTACTGTACAGACCAATAAAAATAAATGTAGTAAGTCTAGAAAACAGTTTGGATTTTATGAAAACTCCTTATTTGAATGCTTCTACAGAAATTGCACGCAGGAAATGTAACTTATGAAATAATTAAATCCTTGAAAATGCCTCTGAAATTGAACATGCCACTGAGAACTAAGTTTCCCAGTCTTAGGTTCATGCAAACTGCAAATATAGTTGCATTGGTCTGACAATAACATATTTCAAAACACAGGAATTTGAAACTTTACCTCTGAAATGTGAACTTCTGATTTAGAATTGCCAGCTGGAACTGGACAATGGAAATGGTGGTTCTTGACTGATAAATATATACAATTTTGACTATGCATGTTCAATCAGAGACATTTCATTTTCCACTTACCCCAAGATCTCTGGAATTGTCTACATGGACACACACGTAACGTGCATTGATTCCTTTCACACAGTTGATTGTGATGTTTTTAGTTTTGTTTTTATCCTCATCTCCTGACTCCCAGAATGTTTCTGTAGACCCATCTGTTAAACTACCAATCATAGCAGGTCGGCTCGAGGTTTTAATATCAACAATGCTGGTTAGGTCTTTTAGACAAACCACTATACACAGTTCCTGTGAAAACAAATCAAAATATTTAAAATATCTGAAAATAAGCCCAAATACAGGCATTATTTGCAATTTGTAAAACCATACAGACATTTCTGTTCTGAGGAATACGCTCTCTGAATTAAAGAAGAAATCTGTAATTTATTAGTTCAAATTATTCAGCCCTTTAAACCGAAGGGAGTATTACCAGCTAGCAGCTGAATATATTAGTAAGTGCCTAAATGCATTAATAAATGGAAGAAAACACTTTAAAGATATTTATCAGGAGTATTAATTTGTGCTCCTCAGAATAACAGAAGAAAATAGAGAAATAAGCAAGTAAGAACTGGAAGTACACAGCATTTAAAAACTGAACTAACTCACAGAACTAAATGAATTAATTAAATGAACTCTTAAGAGACCCCTCCCAAACACTGTACTTGCAAACAAAATTTAGGTTTGAGAGATAGAAGTCCAAGGGTCAATATTTGAACATCTAAAGCTAAATATGAGAACCTGAATATCAGCAGGAAGATCCCAAACTGAGATACATCAAGGAAATATGACATTGCAACAAAGAATGTTTTAATTCCAACAGAGTGATCATGGGAAGTACCAGCTGTTCACAATCTCTGCTTCTGAAAGAGAGGTGTAATACTTGCCTGATTCATGACTTCAAAACCAGACTGAATACTGATACTGAAACTCTCTTCACTATCCCCATCATCAGATTTAGACAAAATATTGTTGATATGATGAAAAACATTGCTCTGGTGCAGAAACTGGTGATCAGATTGTTTGAATTTGAGACTCCAGCACCTGAAAACACGTTTAATGGACTTTGAAATTCTGAATATTTTTTAAAAGACATAATCTACCAGTGAAATGATTAATTACATTTTTGCTTCTCAAAATATTTTCTATAAACCTTTAAGTTCAAATTTTTAGAGGATCTTAAGTGTTTCTATGCATCATTTTGAGGAAGGCAGAAGTAAACTTCTCTTAGAATTTTAGCAGTGAATAGAATCATTATTACACAATTTGCATCCCTGAGGATAGAGGGATACACAGGATACACACACAGGAAACATTTCAAACAGTTTAAGGACACTATTCAGGTGACAGATTTCTGAGCAAAAGGTATTACGCCACCATGCACATACACACAGATAGTACCATATCATTCAATAATCTGGGTTTTTTTCCATAGTGGATCCGGTACAGAATTTAAGAGAAAATGCATTTTTCTCTACAAAGCTTTTTTTATACTAGTATTTATATGTATAAACACATACATACATGTTTAACATATATTTTCCCTATGCATAAGGGCAGACACATTCCTTTTCACACAGGCACATACATTGCAAAAATCTTTTCATCCATAATGTTACAACATTTCCAGCCTTTTCAGAGTTTTCTCAATTTGGGTTTACCTTAAGGCCATTTGCTGTAATGCACTTCCACTGGGAAGAGACATCATAAGATCAGAGATTGTCTGGAGAAGGCGATGGAAAGTGTGGGGTAACGGGTGAGCTGCTTCCCCAGCAATCACTATATCCGACAGAGGATGTTCACACACTCTCGTGTCTTTTTCCTAAGGTGTAAAGCAATTTGTATGTTGTTAACAGACTTTCAGAGAAAAAAAGGTTAACTAAATAGAAATAAAAACATCTGTGATATTTGGTTTAAGATTAGCAATCCTATAATGAACGTGAACTTCCAAGCAGCTCCTGTCAGAGAATTTTGACAATAACAAGTTACACGTGAACACCAAACAAGGAGTTTGGGAATAATAATGGATACTACCACATATTTAAAGATGTGAATCTATACACTGCAATAATTTGAAAACAAATAAAATAGAAAAATAAATAACCCATTCCAGCTGTTAAAAACAACTTTTTTGGGCAGCAAAAGCCAGACACAACAAACTTGCTCCCCCTGTCTCCTCTGCAGTTTAGTAATTCTTGCTTTTTTTTTTGCTTTAGCAAGGACACTGCCCTGAAACATACATCTTATGTGTTAAAACATTCGTGTTTCTAGATCTGTATCCCCTATTTTTACAGAATTCATCACTGGGAATTCTCACCCTCCCCCAGCATATTAAAAGAACATGTAAAAATATTTCACATAAGGAAATGAATCCCAGTTGTGGAAAAGCACTAAACTGCCCTGGATTTATTACACTGTGTACGTATATTTACCTGAGCATTTTTATCATATGCTCAAACTATCAAACGAAGATGTTGTGATTTGAGTATAGATCACCTGAGTGGTATTTAACAACCAGCTGAAAACCTGTTACCAGTTTCTTGTAGGCCATAAAATTATTCGTTGTAGACAAGTGACCAAGGGGAATTTTTTAAGTCCTCCCTTCATTATATCAAAAGAGAAGTAGTGTTCCTACCAGAGCAGAAGTTGCACATTTTAACATTCCTTTCTAATGTGCTTTATCTTTCAGTCTGTAATTTTCCAAACTACACCTAAGACAGTATTTTTTTATTCTTTTATATAGTAAAGGTTCTTATTTTGGAGGCTGACCAGCAGCATAAGGACCAGCAGGAACACATTTCTCTCACTTCAGCAATGCTTTGGATGTAGCAGTTGAAATTATTACATGGCAGAAAATTGTTGGAGCCAAGCACAGAATGAATAGTTAGAATACAATGCACAGAGCTACTGCAAAATAGCTTTAATGTATATATACAATAATTTGGCACACTTAAAAATAATTAAGTAGAATTATAGATTTCCATGTTGATACAGTAACATGGAAAGTTGGTATCTCACATAAAGTTCAGGACTTTGTGAACAAAGTCAGGACAATTCTTTATTACTGGATTAGCAATGTGCTCGTGCTTCCCCCCCCCCCCCGCCTTCTTTCCTATGAACACTCACAAAAATAATGCATTAGAAGACTGTAATTCTGGCAATTTCAGAAGAAAAAATTAATTAATCTATGACTATCACAAGATTTCAACTACAATTTAATACTAAGAATTTTCATTCCATATTTAAGCTCTTGTTTCACAGAGAGAGGATTAAGGTAGTTTGTTGTTGTTTTGGGTTTTTGTTTGAGTTTTGTTTTTGTTTTTATGTATAATAAAATATTTCTAAATTGGCTACAGAATCAAAAGAGATACCGTATTTACAACTGGAATGCCGAAACTCACTTGTTCTGCATTTTCTTTATTTGATTTATTTTCCTCATCCTCCTCTTCTTCGGGCTCTACAGGAGCAGGTGTTAGGGAAGCCACAAAATGCCATAAAATGTCATGAAGAGAAGTTGTTTGAATGACATTACAAAGAAGCCAGTTAAAAGCCTAAAATAAAATACACAAAAGGAGTTATCAATTGGTTAAGCAAAGCTGGAGTAAAATAATTTCTTAAATCATTTATGTAAGGAGGTTCACTGGTGCTTTTGGACAGGCAAATAATAAAGCAGAGGTCTCCAAGTAAGACACATTGCTCTGTAGCTATATCAGTTTATTAAAATGACGTTATTACAGTGGACATACCAAAGTAATTAATGAACAACATACACAAAAATAAGCTCTTTGAAAAAAGCTATAAGGATTAAAAAGCAAAGTTCTTATATATTTTCAGAGATTATTACAGGATGAGGTGGCAGCACTCCTTACTATTCAAATTGGTTACTGAAGTAAAGATCCTTTTGAGTTTAGAACTCAGGAAGCTGAGATTTGGTTTCCTTGTTTGGTCTCTGCCATTGACTGAATTAATCAGCAACAATTCAGCCGCTTCCAAAAAAGTCAATATAGTGGGGGGAAAAAAAAAAGTTTAAAAGTTGTATGATTCTTATATTCTTCTAAAAGCTGCAACACTTCTGCACCTTGATGTTTGGAAATTTGATGGGTGGTGCTTAACGACAGAGGTGTGTTTTTTATTTTATCTGGAAAATCCACCTGTATTTTCACATTACAAATACTTGAAAAATAGCTATGCTGTATACAATTTCACAAGAAACTGTACTAAAACTTAGCAGAAATTAAAAAAACGGCCTCAATGAAGATGCCTCTTGCAGCTTTTGAAGCAATTAATCTTTCCTTTGAAAAAGGAATGGCAAGTAAAACCAGGAAGAAATTGAGCAAACGAGAACACGGTATAATTGATTTTTGCAGCCTTAATAATAGTCTTTTATCAGTTTTTCTACACAACAGATATACTATTGAAGAAGGTTTATAGGCAATGCTTTTGTATTCATAACTTTTGGAGTTAATAATACAAATGAATTTTTAGGATAGGTTTACTGCATGTCACAAAATATTTTTGTTTTTTAACCTATATAAAAATTCTTTTAAAAAAATATATCCGAGACAGAATTTATAAACGTCGTCTTCTAATCATACAAGATCCATTAGTACATTAATACCTCCATGGCAAAGACTCGGCAAGCAGATTTCCGTAAGGCTTGTTTCATTGCTATTTCAAGTCCTTCCAGATCGTGATGCTGGATTACAAATGCCAATACTGGCCACTGGAAATTTCTCTCTCCTTTGGAAAGAGAGCTGTGGGCGGAGATTAACCGAGAAAGTTCAGGAGATGGATGTCTCAGGAGAGAGGACCCCACTTCTATTCAAAAGCATAAAAATACATGTACATTAGATTCTTTGCGATTTTTAATTTTATAGCCACAGTAAAAATAAAAAACAATATAACAACTTTAGAATTGGTATTTTTGTTTGTTTTGTCTATGAGAAGAATGTGTTAAAATAAGCCATGTGGAAAAATAATGTTTCAACTGAGAAAGAAAGTACCGCTTTAACACTTAAATCAAGCATAAAAGATGCACCACAATTTTCAGAATTGCAGTAACTCCTGAGCTGTCTTCTGTGTGGATTTACAAACAGCTAGTGTTAATTAATAAATAGAAAGAAAAGCCATTACATGTATTTAGAAAAACGTATATTTCTCTACAGGTTCCAAGGAGAACTGCAAATCCAATGCCATATCCTTGAATACTCTTTCACTGCTTCTGATGTCTGTGCTCTTACCCGCATCCCCACTGTTGACTCGTCTCCTAGGGATTGCCTTCACACGGGCTGGCAAAATTGAGTGCTGTTTGTCATATTCTGATGCAACAACTGAATATGATCTTTGAAAGACCGTACGCTTCGCAAGATCTGTGTCTGTTATGGGACTGGTTTCCAAGCTACAAAGAAATCAGGGAAGTTACAGACCCATTAATGAATATATAGAGCGTACTTGAATTATACATAGATATTAAATGACACATGCATTTCATAATGACAATGTTACAACTGCATGAAAGTTTGCCTTATGTACCCAAGAACTGTTTAAATGCTGGAAAAAAAGGAACACGTATTAGAATCACATATGGTGAAAAAGCATGCAAGTGCTTTATAAACAAATGTAATGATGTACATGGTAAAGTTCCAGTAATTTAGGTATTTTTTTTAGAGAGAATACGAACATTCAGATCATGCCTGAATGAAAGTTTCAGACCAAATTTGCCCTGAGAATGCATGTGAAAACATCTATGGAGTGAATTTTTAATATGCAAGCCAACTGAAATTTCAAACTTCTGGTGAAGTAGAAGTTTCTAACATCATTAGCCTTAAAGGAAATTTTCAATTGCTACGGCTACGCTTCCGACATGTTTTACTCCTTACCTTCAGTGGACTTCTTACAGTCTGGAGAAGAACTTCGAGCTTATGCTGTCCCTATAGGCCTCAGGAGACCATGGTGTCCACAGTTTTAATAAAGGAATATACCAATACGATGCACTCTTAAGGAGTTTTGTTAGAAAAGTTCTATTTCTGAAAAGACTACATTGTAGATTGTAGTATTCCAATAAACTGTTTTTGCAGTCAGTATAAAATATAACAGATTGAAATAAAAACAGATTAAAAGCAAATTTTCTCTTCGTTACATCCTCATTATAATATGAGGAATCACTATTTGACATCTGAAAACACCGAGCAGCTAAAGTTGATTCCAAACTATTATTAAGTAAGAGTGTTGTTTTTTTCCCCCTGGCAAAACAAAAGCTCTGTAATTCCTCGATTTAGATCATAATAAACTTAATGAGATAAGAAACTAGTTTAACCTGACAGAAATCATCTAGCACTCTTGGTCCTGTATAGCATTAAGTTGTCATTTCTTCAGTGACACTTTAACTTCCCACAGGAAGAAGCAGCAACATTTGCTCTGAAAAAATGCAGGGTAATGAAACTCCTTCTTGTTCTAATTTCCCTTCAGAATGAATCCTGAAAGCAGGACAACAGCTACTTTCTAAAAAGGTCATTAATCTGCACTACAGTCAGTTGTGTTAAAGAATAGGGGAAAAAAAAAAATGCTACATTTCCAAGGAGTTCACAACAGCTACAGTCCTCAAACCATTGCTTTTTAGACCACTTCTGGAGTTCTGGAGATTCTGGAAAAATTGTATTTGTCTCTATGGGGAAATAAACAGGCCTGAAGT
Organism: Tringa tobata; assembly: GCA_033628505.1. Classification (NCBI taxonomy): domain Eukaryota; kingdom Metazoa; phylum Chordata; class Aves; order Charadriiformes; family Scolopacidae; genus Tringa; species Tringa tobata. The sequence goes on along the minus strand of JAHREE010000279.1, from coordinate 23,335,783 downwards.
AAGGACTATGGATAAATTCACCTGAGGTATGCTAAGAGTCCTTATCAATTTCTGTACTTTTTTTCCTATTTAGGTTGTAAACCCAAGACCTTTCTAGAGAGAAGCAATTGGTTTGCAATACAGTTAAAAGTTTCAAATCTGATTTTTGCAAACTTGCATTACTAATGGTTGAAAAAAATATACCTGATACGCTATGATTCACTGAAGATATTTTTCTAACTACAGCTTCTTAAATTTTTGCCTTTTTAGCTGCCATTTCAGAGATTGATCTGGGCAGATCTGATGCTTTAGCTACTTAACTACAGCTATATTTTCCTTTTTTTTTTTTTAAAGAAAAATAATTGGTGTTATGCTAATGCTTTAGGATTTGTATGTAGTACTTAGAATTACAAGGAAGTACCTTGGGGGCATAGATTTCATGTTACTCTCTGGCTCTTCAAAGACATTAGGGCTTGCATCAGGGGTAACTGAGATGTACGGTGCAGGTACTGATGTCGAGCGCAGGTACCTCATCTCATCCTGGAAGAGGTTGTCATCCTGGTACCCAACAAAATTTTCATGATGATGCCTACATCAAATGAGATTTTAAAATTAGGATTAAGGATTAAAAGTTCCTGAAACGTACATATAGACAAAAGTGCTTTGCCAATACATTTAGCCAGCCGACACTATTTACTCCTCACCTAAGGCATTTATTTAAACTGCTTGTGACAAGTGTTAGTGGAAAATATAATTTCACTGAATTTCACTGAAATTTTAGAGTTGGAAGGGACCATAGAGATCATCTAGTCCAACTCCCCTGCTGAAGCAGGATTGCCCAGAGCTAGAGCATGTTACTCAGGACTGCAGCCAGGTGGGTCTTGAAAATCTCCAGAGAAGGGGACTCCACGACCTCCCTGGGCAGCCTGTTCCAGGGCTCTGCCACCCTCACTGTGAAGAATAATGGCATTTTCAACCAACAGGGAGTGGAGATCACCCTTTGCTTTCTTTCATATTTTCATTAGGAATTTTAATTTTGTATTTTAGGCCCAAATGTCTATCCACCATAAACATGAGACACTGCAGTGAAATCTACTTAGAAATACCAAGAAAGCACAAGTCCTCTCGTTTCCTTCTTACTATTTTTAGCTGTGAAGAGAGAAAAGCAGCACATATGTCTGCTACTAACTCACTAAGTTAAACTTTTCAGGAAATTCTAAATTATTTGGACGGAAACTAAGGTGTTGTTAAAAAATATTTAGCATCCAAAAGCTACTCAGGGCATATTAGACCCTTGGAGCAAATACAGTCTAAGAAATTGAACAAGATCATGGAAATGGAAGAGAAATAAGAAAAGATCATAGAAAAATATGTATTTCCCTGATTCTCTATGTAAGTTTTAGTTTACTTTATACACACATTTTTATCCAACACTATAAATAGGTGAGTATTAAAACCAATATTCATAAACTTCCTTTAATTACCTTGCTAAAGTCTGTAGATAGAGACATGGCATTTTAATGGGAAAGTCTTCAGAAATTCCTTCTTTGACACTGGGAAGTTGAGATTGGAATGTTTTTGCAGGGTGATAGCAGAGAATACTGGGTTCAGCAGCACTACTCAGCGACAGTAAATACAGTGCATTGGCTTTAATCACTTGATGAGCTTCCATAGTTGGCAAGGCACGAGGAGTCTTAACTTGCATTGGTTTTCTCCTAGATTGTTTAATCTAAAGAATTTTCAAAAGGTACATTTAAATTATACTTAAATTATACTAAATTATACTATAAAAATACTAAATTATACTAAAGTACACTATAAAAGGTATACTTTAAATTACACCCGTATAATTATACTAAATTACACAGGAAGAGCTGACAATGTCACATATATTAAAGTTGCTTGATTCTTCCTATTATAAAAAAAACCCCTTCTATTGCAAAATGGCACCTCTATTATAACTTTGCAATCTTTTAATAAACAGCTTAAAGTTTTGATGTTTGCCTCAGGATGAATTTTGTGTACAAAAAGTTTCAAAAAATTTAGTTAAATTAGCATTGTTCTGTTTATCTAAAAAACTCAACATATTTGTATGCTTTAAGAAAGGATTTGAAATTGGTCATGGAAGACCAATGTAAGAACACCCCCTTTTGTACTGTTCCCATCAAAAATTCTTCTAGTTTGCCCAGGGTTTGGCATCTGTATCCAATGATGTGGATGATTAAGATGATTAAAGAAAAGATGGACATACAAAGCTAAAACAGTACTCATATTTCAGTAAACAAATAAAACAGAATTCCAAGTGAAATAAACTGACATATCAACAAAATTAGGTACTATATTCAATGCTGCAGTTGTATTGGGGTTAAAAAATAGAATTACTTTAAAAATTTGGAAACATTACCATCTGAAGGTAAGAAATCTGATAAGAAGTAATCAGCAAAGTTTCTATCTTACTGTTTTAAACCTATCAATGACATAAAAACAGATATTCCAAAAATTCTGAAATGCCAAATTTTTTAAACTGGCCCTACCTTATTTTCAAGTTGTGAAAACAGTACTATTAAACAGAGAGAGAGCTAACCATATGAGAAACAGATAAAAATACCTTCTCTCTTGCTGCTGCTTGTTTTTCACGGAGATATTTTTCTCTGCATCGATCACAAACCAAATACCAAGTGCTTCCTCCAATACCACCGTCGCCACAATTACCAGCCCAACCTCCACAAAAGTGCCCAATGCTATTATAACCTTGGCCACCAGCATAACGGCCACAGCCTACATGAGGGGAAAAAGGGAGAAAAAAAAAAGTTATTTCCAAAGAAGGATTATTATTATATTACTTATTACTGTAAAGGAGAGATGGAGAGGGATAAGGAAGATGTTTGTCTTTTCCTCGCCTAATTTTCTCCTATTCTGGATCTCTGCACTGATTAAAAAACAAGGTGCATGTCCATGTGTCCCACCAGTATCCAAATAACCCAAACACACTGTAGTTTTCAAGTTTTTTATTATGAATTTGTCTCAAGCATTAACAGCTCCCTGCTCAGACATGTTAGCCAGAATTATCTAAAATTTAACAAAGGTAAAAAACATACCCCCTGTCTAACAAAGCTTAAAAATGAATGAAGCGCATTCCTTTGCAAATTACTGTTTTTCAGAGATTCAGGGCATTGGTAATTGCTGAATAATAAGGCTCCTTAATTTTGCTTTAACTTCATATAGAGTGCAAAAATGAGTGCATACAATATCAGCCTGAAATTCACTAACTGGAAAAATAATTAGTTATGTTTACAAGCTAGAAAACACAGAAATAATTTTGTCTTTAACAAAGCTACTTATTACTAGCTATATAGTAGCTAAACCCTTCTATTAGTGATCCCTTTCCTAAAGAAAGCAAAACTTACATATATTTTTAACTCAGTTGACTACCTAAAATAATGTCTACCTAGCACTGGTTTACCTCGTTTTCCTAAAATTAAAGAAACTCCTGAAAAAAAAATTTAGGGACCCCCACAAAGAGACAAAATAGCAGACTAAGGTTGTATTTTACAACATAAATTGTCTAGAGACTCGAACTGGATTTTGTTTTTTTAAGGCACATTTTAAACCAAAAAAGCAGATACACTGACACCCAGTGCTGACACAACAGATGAATAAAACTTTTCTACTCTTCACAGTAGAACAGTAATAGAAATCTTTTGGCAACAGAGATACTCTACTTAACCAATATAATATTTTTTATTTTATTTCTGATTTTCTCAGCAGAGTTTCAAGTCCCGAAGAGCAACAAATAGCATGTTTCTGAGGAGCTACTATAGAGTCAGCTCATTATTACGGCCTTGTTTCTAACAACTTTCTTCAGCATCTTTAAAGCTTAGATCCATAACTACTTAAAATTACATACACGTGTGTAAATAATTTGTAAGCAAGCGTGTGAAAGTTTTAATTTAGCTTATATAGTGAACTGTGTTAAAATGTTAAGACAGCCCAACATTTTCATAACAGTAACTAATACCAAAATGTCTATGTGCAATTATATTTAACAGATGGACATGGCAATTAAAAAAATATGTAATCTTACCTGGATGAGCTTGTCTCATATGGTAAGTCACTGGATATGGATGGGATTCTCCACACAACTCACAGATGGTGTCTTTTTCAGGTCCTCCCACTGCAAGCTGAGCCATCTCCCCAAAAAGATTTCCCCTTGGCCTAGTCTCAACCTTTTCTTTTTTCTTCTTTTCTTTTTTGGTTTTCTTGTTATCTTTGTCACTTTCCTTCTTCTTTAACACTGCACAAGAACCCGGGCTTGGAAAAATCATGTTTTGGGAAGCTGCTTTAATAGTTGCTAAAGAAATATCTTCCCAGAAAGCTACCAAGTGCTGCAGCGTTAATGGGAGAGGAGACTTGGATTTCATCGTGTGATGACTGGATGTTTCAAAGGAGGTAGTTTCAGTTTTTCCATCCTCGCACTTTTCATGCAGAGGTGGTTCCTTTAACATTGAGAGGACTTTGTTTTTATTGATGCTACCCATTTTAGATATATCTGGTCCGTGAGGTGAGATGTTGAACATGTTAAGAGCCGACGATATTTCCAGTGAATGTCTATTTTTCAACTTGGTTTCTTTTTCCTCTGCAGGGGGCTGAGTAAGACTGCTTCGTATTGGTGCATGCTCTTTGGACAGTTCTGGATTAAACTTCAAAAAAGATGAACAAGCCATAGCATCATGAACTATTCCTTCATGCCAAAGAAACGCAGCAAATACAGCTCTAGCACATTCTGCCACTGAAGGTGACATCGCTTGCTTGGCAGGCTCTACAGGCTTGGAGCCATCTCCTTTGAAGAGAAAGCTGGATTTTTCCTTTTTGGGTCTTGTGTGCCTACCAGCACATTTACGGCTCACTTTTGGAGATGCTCTCATGTCCTGCTCATCTTTCAGTGGCGCTTTTCCTATGCTGAAATGAACTTTATTAGAACCATCATCCAGAGTTCTGAATTCTGTGTTGTCTTCACAGGTGCTATCTGTAATGCTGTTAGTCTTTAAAGTACTTGAAGTACATACTTCAACTACCTCACTGTGAAGATTTTCTTGTACAACATGAGGGGAAGGAGCTCTATTTTCAGTTTCTGTAACAGGTTTTCCATCTTTTGCAATAATTTTTGGTTTGGGAGAAGTGGACCTCCCCCTTAAGGGCTCTGTTAGGGGTACTTTCTTTTTGCGAAGGGTGTCTGGATCTAATGTGTAAGAATCTGACTTGGAGCGTTCTCGAGGAGGATCAAGCTTTGTTTTTACAGGGGATGGTGCTTTCTGAGGTAGAGTTTTGTCATGGGGCGATGTGGATCGTGGAGAACTAGCACCAGACCTAACAGCTGTAAGCGTCTTTGTCTTGGGAGAAGACGACCGGGTTCCTGGCCCTGGAGATTCAGCTCTCAGACCAGTAGTTGTTCTTCCGTCGGTTTTTAGTGTTTGCAAAGTGTTATGATTTGGAGACAAAGACCTGCTGTGAGAGTCCGACCGCAGTTTTGCGGCATCCGATTTCAGCATAAGAGACTCACTGGCGGATAAGCCGTCAGTATTCCTAGGTTTCTTCTGGTCGGCAGCAGCTCTATTCATTCGCACATCAAGCTTGGGTGACCTGCTGTCAGCTCTGTGTTTCGAGGACATGTCTGATTTTCCTGCTGGGGAAATGGGTCTAGCAGCTCCCGTGAAATTCATTCGGTCACCTGTTTAGTATAGTTTATAATTCAAGTATTATATTTTGGCAGTGATACCTTTAATAACACAAAACAGGGATTAAAGACCTGAACACAAGATAAAAATCAAACACATGCTTCTGGTTCACATCAAAATGAAAGGAAATATAAGGGGAAATCTTTTCCCCTAGAATATTTTCAATACATTTCTTCTCCCAAAGATACATACAAACAAGCGCTAGGAAGTATTTACAGAGAAAACACTACTATGGAGGTATCAAAAGGCACAGTTCACTAGTTCCACAAAACACTAGTAAAGGAAGCACAATTTACCTCCTTAGGTAAAATGCCAGGAGTTAACTAAATTTACAACAGTAAACCAGGGATTATTTATTTATTTTCTCTATGTGTGCCAGCCTGACTGCAACAAGAGACTTGCAATAAGATCAAATGTATTACCAGATTTATTTTCTTTAATGCTTAATTGTCAGGAAACGTAAGAAGTAAATATAGCTATAAGGCAAATTGGGTTAGAGGCTTACAAACATGCTGAAAACTATTCACATTGATAATCTGAGGTATCCACCTTTTTAAGACCAGAAACTATCAATGTTCTGCTACCAGAACACAATCTACTAAAAAAACTCCCCACCTTTTCCAGCCACTAAACCAAACCATCAACTCTGGTCTATGGCGTCCTCTTATTTTGATACACTAATGTATTGTTCCTACGCACATTGATTTTGTACATATATTAATTTACAGAACTATAAAAACTATGTGTAGCTTAATATAAATACATACAAACCAAGTATATGCAAGTAAGTAGCTCATTAAAGCAATCTGCTTCTAATAATTCTCTGAACACACTTGGTCTCCCTTGTAGGATTGTATTTTGAAAACTAAGACAAGCAATACTGAAATTACTGGCAAGCAATGCAGCAGTTGTGAATTAAATATAACTGTCTCTCTAAAAAAGCATTATATTGCAAAGTCGTGAACGTATAGTTAAGTCCTTTTGATCCAAATGGGTTTTTCACTAGTTAAACATGAAGAAGTTTCTCTAGTAAAGCTTGCAGAATTAGGTCACAGTACCTTGCATTATTTTACTTTTCTAGACACTAAAAGGTTACTTCCATTCATCTGGGAATGTTTTTTTTGGGAAACAACTATTTGCTAAAGAAACTAAGTTTCAATTAATCAAAGAGTATTTGCAAATTTGGACCTTGATTTCTAATGGAAACAGAGAGGATAGAAGTCATCTTTTATCCAGTGCCTTAAGTACTAGAAGATGGGAAATCTGTGTTTACTTCCTTCTGCATTATGGGATCTGAACCAACTTCTTCCAATTCTTAATCATGAAACCTTATCCCTATGCTAGAAAATAAATAGAAGTATGGAGTGATCTCAGTTGTTCCTACTGCTACCTCTCACAATACTAAAGCAAATGTATTTTTTGGAGCAAAGTCTAGGAACCCAGATGTTTCTTAGGGTTACAAAACAATTATAATTTTGCTACCTCCGTATTTAAGTAGCATATAATAAAACAAACAGCAACAGAAAAAGTGAAGGATGCCTATACTGGAATACTGGAATATTTAACAAGCTTGAAGGTTAGGGTACTCTCCTGGCTTCCTAGGACATAGGACATGGTAGAAGTTCATACTTCTCCAGGCAGAGAAGAAATATTTTGTCTATATTCAGAAACAATATGGCAAATGTAAACAGTAGAATATTATGAGAACATCTCAAACATCATCATCGTAAATTTTGAGAGTCTAATTGTTGTTTATTCCTCTTTCTTATGAATTCTGTAATTATTATTTTTTTGGTGGTGGGAGGAGGGAGAAGGAAAGAGGAAAGGAAGAAATATCATGGTATGTCACAGTTTATAAAATGATTGTTCTTGCTAAAAGAAAAAAAGTTTCCTAAATATCAGTCCAAGCATTTTGCTCATGCCAGCTCTGTTATTCACCAGTTTTACTGATGAGCTATTTTAAGATGTCTACTTTGTGATATATGAATTCAGAAATGTAAATTATAATTATACACAATTTTCCCAGAAACAAACAAGTAAAAAAGATGAATTTATGGTCTGCCAGATGAGAAAATACTCTAGATAGAACCTTTTACAGAATTCTCCACAAAGGAAAAAATAACAAAAAGATGAGAACGATCTTCTTAGAGGACATAAAACACTGCAAGCCATTCAGCAATGTGTCAAATGCAAAGTAAATGCATAACTAGTGAATATGATGCAGGAAGGCATTCTAGAATAAAACCGCTTATGAAAGGCATAGCTTAACAGCAGCTTCCAGAAATTAAAAATATATTATGATTTTTAAAAACAAAGGCTTGGACTTGCACATACATAGGTAAATAATTCAAATTAGCACTGTAAACTGTCAGCACAAAAAAAACATATCCCCAAAATAAAAAAAAAAATGCATAATCACGTAGCAAACTGTAAACAAAAAAAATCTGTCAACAAAAAAAACCCACATGTTTTTTTCACCTCTCTTTTTCCATATTTCATTTGCCTATTGTTTGAAAGCAGGTGTCATTAGACTAGATTACCAGTCACCTGCCTGTTTAGAAAGCAGGAAGAGCTAACTAGATCAGGTATTGTGATGTTGCTGCAACTCAGGAAGGCAACACCGAATGGTTATATCAAACGAGCTCCCAACTCGTTTGGCATGTTTACTTTCAAAACAGTATTTTTATTAAGCGAATGAAATGAAAATGAACGGAAGGAGGAAAAAAACAAACACATTTTGAATGCAAAAATCTGAATAACCTTGCTCCGTTGGCATGCATACCCACCCTTCAGTTTGTGAGAGAGAGATGAAATAGCAGAGGCAGGCCCAGCTACATCACTAGTTTTGTAAATACGCTCACGAGAAGCAAGGCAGCAGGATGGAGTTTCTACAGTGGAAAACAGTTGCACAGAAGCAGCACAGATTCAATGGAAAAAAAGCAGTAAAGATAAAAACAAGCATTTCAAATGATATGCATCTCCTTTGTTAAGTATTCCAAATTCATTGGTTAGACTCCTACGTTAGTTTTAAATGAGAAACAGTTACTTCAAAACGTTTTCCCTGATCTAAATTTTAAAAGAATTAAAGATCTTCTGTGATTTCAGTATTAGTGAAATATATATAGACTAGCCAATGAGATTTATGGCTTATTATAAAACCCAGCAGCATCTAGCTTTGAACTGAACTCAAGTTTGAAACGTCAACTTTTAATCTGTAAATTCAGGGATGAATTATTTAAAACTGCAATATGGCCTTCCATATGACCAATTCTTTTGAGCAACATTACCACATTCTTTTGAGCAAATTAGAAAACATCTGGATGTTTGTGTTGGAAAGTCTCACTAATCACTGGAAAGAATGAAGAAGATATTAAACCCATCAAAACTATTTGTTTTCAAATCTGAATGCAACTCAACAATGTAAAGTCTTGAAAAACTTCATGTATGTAACGTGAACTGTAGTTCCTCAATACTGTCAAGAGACATAACGAGCAGTAGAAGACTTTCCATCAAACGGTATAGACATGAAAACAAATCTGTATCAACCCTTAAAAATTGTTTTTTTCTTAAGGCAAAATTAACAAAGTTAAATTCTGATATAACCCAAGATAATTTCAACAGAGATTTTACACCAAATCTGTTAGATACAGCTCCAAATGAAACTTGTAGTGAGATAACAGCAGGGACTTCTAGTTTCAAGCCTATTGTTTTACTTTCCTATAATGTTTTTAATTCCAATTCCTATTCTTTCCTTTAGAAAAAAAAATAAGTCAAATTCTTACTGCATTAATAATTATAAAGAGAATTTGTGTGTTAGAAGACACTCAAAAGAGTATCTTAGAGAGACCCTTTTGCACAAATGGAGTAAGATAAGTGTATTGAAAAGTAGTGATTTCAATTCCTGCACCGCTTAAGACATCTTTTTGTCCGGTACTACATTTATTAACTCGCACATATAAATATATTAAAAACCCTATCTCATGCAGTGAGCTACAGTTCTACAGACTCTACAATGAAAAGGTGTCCACATATTTGAAATAAGAGTTTCATTTTTTTAAAACAAGAAAATAATCTCTGTTTTCTCAACCCAGTAAAAGCATAGATTTAAGAACAGTGTTACGTGCTTTGATGCCTACAAATAATTTGGAGAGAGCCAATACTAACTATATAGGATGTCACTCCATCAATTTTTAAAGGTAAAATGCAGAAAAACACGAGGAGCACAAAGTAGCAGTAGAGTCAATCCCAAACCCGTCAATTTCATAGAATTATAAAATCATCTAGGTTGGAAGGGACCCTTAATATCATCAAGTCCAACCATATTTGAAACGCTAGCATTCCACTCTATGAGTAACTAAATGAAAATCTTTACTAAATCCACTTCTGTGAATGCACATTTACACTTCATTCTTTCATTCTATGTCTCAGCATACTTACATTTTAAAACGCTGTCATCTAGTTTACATTCAACAATGTACTACTTCTCAATCATTTCAAGGGGACTGTGGGTGGAAGAGAAGGAGTTTCCCACACCATCTCCTTGCTGCCTTGGCAAACAATGTATGTCTATCCAGGATTACCGACCGGCCAAAGGGTCCAGCTTTTTGGTCAGGATTCCTTCTTTTTGAATCAGCCTCAAAGACTACAAAGACTTGACATACAGGGTAGGCGAGGTCTATCTGAGGTCACATTCAAATGTGACAGCATATCTTTAGTCACACTCTTTCTGTCCACGTGGAAATAGCTCCAGCTTGATAAAGCTACACAATACAGAGACATAAGAGGCAGTTCAATTCCTACGGCAGGATGCAGCCGCCTAAACAGCCGTGCCTACTTCCTCTGAGGAACTAATCCAGGAGGCATGACATACCACCATCTAGTCAAAAAAACTGGTAAAATGTCTCTGGAGAGTGGAGTTAAGTTAAAAGTTTCTTCCAAAATGCCGCTGCTTTTTGGCGTGATGCAGAAGGAAAGCATTGACCTGCTTTTGCCCTTTCGCCTAAGCAAAAGATGCCTCTTCAAAAAAGAGTGCATTCCTCTTTCACTGGCTGTCACTGACACGGAAGCTAAAATATGGCTTTTAGCTGAATTTCCTGAAGCACTGCAATCACCATGTTTTCTCACATCCTGAAAACATCAAATGCCATAGTGACAGTTGGACAAGGACTCTCTTTTTTTCCCCCCCATGAATAAAAGAATATACTGAAGTCAACAAACGTTTGAATATTAAAGAAGGAGAAAAGTATTAGATACGTTATAGTAGGGGAATGAGTGACTGAATGAAAGGAAAAGCTGAAATGCAATATCATTAGAAAAATATTAGCAATGTTCTTTAGCCAAAGGTAGGGTTTGGAGCACCGACACTCGAGCCACTTAACTTTACTAATGGAAGCAAGCATTCCGGTGCTAGAAGGGTAGATAAAAATGATTCTATATTTTTATGATTTGTAACGACAATTTTTGAAGATGCGATAAGCCAAATTTATTTCTAAAAAAAAAATAAAAATAAAAGCTTGACAGAAGCTCTTCCTCCAAACTTTACCATACCAGTCCCTTGGAGATGGTTTTGGATTAACCTGGACAAATGTATGCTTTATAGATATCTTTGATTATCGAATGCATAAAGTATGAAACTGTTTAACTTTTTAGCTCAAATTTCCAGGAACAAGGGTTTGGCATCTAAAAAAAAACAGTTAAACCAATACCCTCTGGCTGCTTCTCATAACAAGTCATTTCAGCAGGACATGGAAGAGATCAGCATGCTTGGTGAAGAATATTCTCTCTATTTTTGTGAGCCACTACCGAGAAGGGTTATGCACTCCAAGTGTGTGCTGGTCTTTTGTGCATTCTTAAACTGGTTTCCACAGTTTTGGAAACTTGGATAGAAGCACTGTAGGCAAAGCCAGCGGTTCTAGATGCTCTGTAAGTAGCACCTAGAAAGGAAAAGAACAAAACAAAAAGAAATCCTAAAGGGGCAAGGAACTCTCGGCACGAATGGGAGGGGCTGATCGTATTTTGGACTACGATTGCAGTTCTGCAGCGTGGATTGGCAAGGAAGCAGTTTGATGGGACACTATGAATGTATTTAACAGCAGTTTAGCACCACAGCTTCTGCCCAGACTGATATCATAGAATCATAGAATTGTCTAGGTTGGAAGGGACCTTTCAGATCAGTCATGAACCAGTAACGGTGCTGCACAGGAGGTGCCAGGGCTGCAGTGGAAAAGGGAGAATGTGCCAAATGAGGCCAGTAAGTCCAAAGCCCCTTCAGCCTATAAATCCATTCTTTGTTTGCAATAGCAATTCAGATGTGAGGAAACATGGCATAAAGGTCTAACATTGGTGACTGCAAGGTCTCATACTTCCCTCCTCAAATGACGCTGGGCAGCATGGCAAGATCCCACTTTGCCTGACTTGCTACATCTAACGAGTTTTATGACCCAGCACACGCTGCTGCAGGTTGAGAAACAGCATCTTCCTTGACGTTCTAGGTTTCCACTTTTCACCTACACTCAGAATTCAAACAGAAATTCGAGTCTTCTCTGCTCTTGACAAAGCTCAGGGACAAATTAAGCAAGCAACCAGTGATAATTTTGCGGTTACGGGAGGTTGCAGTCCTGAGCGTGTCTGTTAATGATGATCTTAGAAACTCCCCAGAAGTAAGCAGGGGCTGGAGTAATTACAGACTGTTTTGTTGAAATAATCAAGGAAGAAACGTACATAAACTTGTGCTTTTTCTGGGAAAAAAGCTAGGATTCAAAGTCAATTCAGCTGTTCCTGAACTCCAGGCAGGTTATGCCATCTCTTCCAGCTTTCTTTTTTTTTTTTCCTTGAATTTAGGTGAATAAGAGACTGATAAGGAATTAAATACACAACAAGAGCATCTAAATTTTGTCTGTCCCCATGAAAAAGAAAACAATCTCTCAGCTTTTTTTGCCCTTGTGTGACCACATGTGAAAAATTAGCAAAAGAATTAAGTAGGACAGAACAATCAGCCCTTCACAGAGTTCTAGTAAACACCACAAAACTGAGTAACACAGTTCCCCCTTCTTTTTTGTAATATCCCTTCTGTAACAAATTCTTTGATCAAACACACAGGACTCCTGTTAGTTTACTTATTTATGATGTGAAAAGATTAACAGAGGCACTTCTCCATTTTTCAAGCATTGTATCTGAGGAAGTGGTTGTCCAAAACTGTAGTATTTCCGCAAAAAAACCCCAAACCAGACAGTGTATCAGAAGACAAAAGGTTGTGATAAGCTCTTTCCCTCTTCTTTAAATGAATTTGGAAACCAAACCCAACCCCAAGGACAGGAACCATTCCCCAGAAAGAACAGCTAGATACAAACTCTTCTTAAGAAAAAAATACAATCTGTCACTGGCATAGAGTATATTTTGTAATCAGACAAACATTTTTCTTCATATTATAAAAATCTAAAGTAATGAAATAATTCTAAAGGTCATTCAGCATGATCCTAACTGTCCTCAGAACCATGCTGCCAAATAAAATTTCTTCCCAGGAGGACAGATATCTGAGAAAAAACAGAAAATGTTAAGTTGGAGACTAATTTTGGCAGACTTTCAATCAAGACTGGTATTTACTATCACCTCTGCAGCCATGGAAATCTAGGCTGGCACAGCTTTTTTCAACTATTAGAATATCATTAGTCCTTTTAATATAGCAGTTATTGACAATAAACATTCGTTTAATTTTTAGATCTAACTTTACTGCAGGAAGCACTAAAGGACAGAGCGCTTAATTTGAAACTAAAACTAAGCATATGTCTAGAGCAAAAATCCACATGACTTGATATGGAGCCTTGGGATATGCTGTTTAGTGGGCTTGACTTTTATTACATGTTTGGTAACAGGAGGCTATAAAGTACTTTGGAAATAATGAATGAAAATTGCATACATAAGAAGAGTTTCTGTTACAGCTCTATTATAGCTGCATCAACGTTGAACACAGATTAAAAACCACACAGCAGAATCTGACCCAAATAGAACTTTTTGTCTAAATAGTTTTATTGTATATATGTCTCACTATTCTAATTAATTTTATATTGCAAATTACTGTTAAAGTTTCAAGTAATTTAGCAATAATAGAATAACTGCTTAAAATAAAATGTTTACTCTAGAGTCTTATATCCCTCATAATTTACTTGACTATTAAATGTAAAAGTATATGAATATAGTCTTACAGGTCTCCCTGACAATATTCTGAATTTGGATGAACTTGTAAATGGAGGATTAACAAATTGGCAAAAGACTAAGGAAGTTCAAACAGGAAATCTTTCCCAATATAATTCTTGATAGTGAAAACAAAAAGGTTAATTTTTCTCTCCTTTATGCATTATTTACATTATCTGCATCAAATCTTAAATTACATAATAAACTATTTGGAAGAAAGTCCTTGTATCAAATGACAATCAGTGCAACAGTATACCAGTTCTGGTTGACAGGTTTTGCCCTGCTGGAAGGGCAAATAACCGTATCAGTTGAGAACTTATATTAAAGCTAACATCCCAAGTCAGACACAAGCTTGAAAAATTTTTCATTATAATTATATTTAGTAGACTACCAGTGCTCCCTCTATCTGACAAAAAAGGCTTCTTTTTGAATCAGTGATCCTCATTAAAACACAAACCATGGCTGTAGCTTACTGAAGACAGTTTACCTACATCTGTTGGCCAGGCAAATACACTGAGCAAGATCTTGTTGGGCAGCCAACAGAACACGTTGACAGCTTTTCATACAACATAGATCTAAATTCTAAAGGAAAAATAATCTAAAATTTGAAACAAGACAATTAGGGTTATTTTCGATACAAAGTTGAATAGGAAATTCTGACTTTACTACTCTGAACAACAGAAGAAAACTAAAAGTGATGGGAATGAATAGACAATTGACAAATTCTCAGTGGTGGTGCACTGACGCCACTGGCAATCAGCTGTTTTATCCGAGTAGGTTTTGGAATATTCTGCTTTCAGGAAGCTGGTTTAGGTCTAGCCTAAGTACAGAAGATCAGCCTCAGAGTATTTCTGACAGTCTTTATAAGCGTGAATGACATCTTTTCATCTAGTTCTCACATGAAACATTTCAATGTCACTTCCATAAACTGGGCTGGATAGATCCAGGACTGCATCGACTTAGAGGCTGAACTGCCTGACAGGATCCCACAAGAAAGAACTGAGACACTTCCGAAGGACAGTTTATGGGAGACAGGAGAAGACTAGTATTCTCATGACCCATACTATATCTGTTCTGTCTATAGGAAAGAATTTACTGCAATATCTGCTATCCATCCTGAATGCTGAGCTCTTACTTTTCATTAATCAAAACTTAAACAGTTTCCTGTCCTCCTATCACTAAGCAGGTTAACTGCTAATCACCTCTAGGTGCAAACTTTCACATCTCTGCCAATCCCATGAGCACCCAACAGAAGACTACCAAAGCCCTTCCTTTGAGTCATGCCAAGTTGTTCCCACTTTCCAGCTATATCCCTAAAGTTAGGAGTGATGACAAAAATAGAAATTTAGGAGGCAAGAGAATTTAATAACTATGAATTTACTGCAGTGCATTTTTGATGTTGGAAGAATTATCAATGTTTTGTACCATATAAAATGTTTACCTTCATTATAAACCCAGAGTTGCATACAATATTGGAAATGCACTTTCATGACTTATCTACCCTGCAGAATAAGTACAACAGCAAAAGATTGTCAGTATTGAAATTAAAGTTGAACAAGTACACTTTCTTCAGGAGCGTTACCTCACATGCTTCTGAATCATGAAAAACTTAACAAAACAAAAACCAGAAAGGTGCACTGAGGGATGATTAGCAGCTGGTAAGCAACTGAGAACAGCAATGTCAAAGCTGCAGAAATGGACTGATGAGGCAGGTAAGGCTGACAAACTTACTCTGAAGCTGTGGCTGAGGCTGCTGGAAGGAAAGGGGCTGTCCGAACACAAATGGACTGTGGACTAGGGAAGAGGGAGGTTTTGCAGCTTGATCAAAGATGGAAGGAGCTGGGAGATTTGGCCGTGACTGAATGGAATTCAGTATGGCACTCAGTTGGTCACCTGTAGTGGGCAAAACAGTCAAAACTACAACCTGTTACTTGTCATTCTCCAGAAAGGCAGAGTAAAATGGTGCTCAATTATCATGAATCTTATTTAGCCACACACAACTCTGGTTGTGGCTAAACACAAAAATCTCACCCCATGCACGGCAATAAAATTACTGAAAAGTATAAGCAGGGTTTTTAAGGATCACGGATATATTACTGCAATTATTTAAAACATTTCAAAATAGAGATATATTTATTTGCCTTGCTAAAAAATGAAGAGCAGCCAAAGAAAAAAACAGAAAACCCTAGCATTTACAATAATACACACATGCAACAGAACATGCAGGAAAAGATTAGGAAAACTGATGAGAAGGGAAAGATAACATGTAATTAGGCTTTGGCAAGTGTATTTCTGTGCCAAGGCCTTAGTAAATATTTGCTGATTTTTGCAAATATCTTTAAAAGTATTCTGTCATGCCGTTTTTCAAGATCAGATTGAAGCAAATTTTAAAAAATAAGGACCACCTAGGAACTGAAACTGGTTTTCTGAACTACGTATATTTGTTGTGAGGCAAATGAAGGACTTCAAAAAACCTGCACGTTTAAAACAGAAATTCAGTTTCCGAGTGCCAATTCTCAAAAAACTCTATATAAGCATTGGAAATACAGGAAGCCTACAGTAAGAAGGCAGAGTTTATCACACCATGTTATAACCTGAAGAATACTTAGGAATATGAGCTGGGAGACACTGAGAGTTTGAGAGCATCTCAGATTTGAACCACCACCAAGCAAATCCTAACAGCGTCACTTTACTTTGCAAATTCATATAGTTCTGATAGCATTCTAGAAATCCTAATAAAACAATTTAGCAGCTAATACAGAATCTACAACTCACCGAATTTACAATATTTTTGGGTGATTATCAATTGTCTTTTCACAGAGTTACAGGAAGACCAGTGGGTGTACACAACCCTGTATTACCTAAGAACTCCAAAATTAAATTTTGCACTTATTTTCTGGCTGTTTTGCTTTCAAAATTTGAAAGACCAAAAGTACCAGAAAACAGCTGGAACACCTTTCTAATTAAGAATCTATGGGTACCAATAAATCAATTTTATTCCATTGTTTTGGAAGTAATACAGCTAAAAAAAAAATAATTGGAATCAGTACTTGGTCAGCAATCATTCCTACCTTAATAACCCAGAAGCGATTGACTTGTTTGACAAACCACTATTATTCTTAAATATGACAGGCCTATTTCATCAAATGAGTAATTAATTTAAAGGGGAGAGCATCTGAGAAGAGGCTGAAAGTAATCTGCGCAAAATAATTAAATATGGAGGTGGGTAGGGCCATTCATGAGGAATACTGCTTGCTATGTAGAAGGCTGGACTAGAGGAGACATAGCTAAATCAAACAGAATGACTGTGGGAGTTATGTCTTCTGCCTTGCAAGTAATACTGTAAGCACAGACCTGTTACATGGGGATCTTTACATTTGACCAACAATTTGAAACGTTCATAGATGGTGACTGAATTTTCATTGAAACTAGTGCATCCCTAAAAAAGTTCCTTTAACAAACAAGCACCTCCAAAAGAACTGTCTCATTCAGAAATTCCCCCAAAAGATCATACTTGTGCCTTTTTTTTTTTATTTTCCACAAAACTCAAAACTTCTTAGACCTAAGAATGAAGAAAAAGACTGTACATAAAGTAATGATACAGCTGAAGAATTCTATTTTGGGGAAAGTAGTACCATTATTCTTTCAATACAGTTGCCAACAACTCTCCACTATTGGGCAATTCAGAAGGAATTACAGTACACGGAATGAATAAAGTCATCGTCAACAGTCATCTAGCTGAGTTGCTCGCTCACACTAAACATCACAGCTTGAGGGTATGTTGAGGGAATAATGCATGTAAAATAATACGGAATCCAATGCCAGGAGTAGCCTCCAAGCTTTCTGTGACTGTAATATCCCAAAGAAACACTTTAGAAACTATTTAAGTTAGGATATAGAAAAAAGAATCACAGTGTCTTCAGAAACTAGCATGCCTGTTAATATAGCATATTAATCTCCAAGATTTTATTTTTGGACAACACAGAAAAAAAAAAAAATTCCTAATATGCTTCTGCAGAAAAAGAATAGATAATACTTTTGCACTGTTGCACAATTGACGTTGAGAGAAAAGCTGTACTACTGCCTCAAACTCTGAAGATCTTAAACTTTTCTGATTCAACCATTTCTTCAAAATGAATATGGCTAAACAGCAAAAAGCAGTTCTGTATAAAAGGCCCTACAAAACAAAAGGAAAACACTTCAACTTTTCCAGCCTTTGTCCAAAAAAGCCAAGGTTTCCTATATAGCAATGCATGGAGAAGCATGAACTGCTTCTTTATGCAGTAAAATGCTGTGAAATTATGTAAAATTATTTCATGTTATTAAAATAAGAAACTAGAACATTTAGGAATATTTTTTTCCCTTGTCTCTTCTGCTTTAAAACAATTCTTAAATCAAGTTATTTTATTTAGGAGACCACTAAGCTGGTGTTGAAAACACATAGCATGCCTCAGACCCACGTCTGTAGTAGCACAAAGTACAGTGATGCCAGAGTAAAATGACAAAGCTCCTTGTTTCAGTAATATTTCTCAAGGACACCTGCCTCAGCAAAACTCCCTGTATTATTGAATCTTCTACATCTAATCAACGAACGAACAGAAGGCACGCAGTTTGAGTCTACTGTGATGGCTTATATATATTTACATCTTGCCAACAAAAAAAATTATACTTAAAAGAAACAATTATTTTACGCCAGTAAAATTAACAAAGTTTTATTTATTTCCCAGCATTTGTAACTGCTACCTATGTGATTGAAAGGTGACTTCAGGTTTACAACTTAAATCTCAAATGGTATCTTTTTGTCTTGTCATCCCATTAAAGGCACTTAAAAATGTCAAGACAGATGAGAGGTGTTTATAAATGTTTCTGATAATTTTAAAATCCATGCTTTCTAAATCAAATAATTTTCATATCTTGTTTTACCACTATGCCTTTTTCATTTCTGCATTACAGTTTTGTGCCTACCAGTATAGAAAGCTTCAACTGTAACTTAAAATTAAACAGAGTACTTAGACCGAGTGAAATTAGAGCAGAGAAAAAAAGCAGTTACAATATTAACTACATGCTTTGTAAAACCCCTTGCAATTCATTGCACTACAGCTTATGTCTTCGGGAGGACACCTGACAGTGCCTAGAAGAATAGGAAATGAGGAACAAAAACATAAGCAAAGTTAAGAAGGACATATTTTTTTAAAATGTGAGTGTAAAAACATACCTTTGTTATTTCCAAGGCCATAATCAAACCCTTGTCCATTACTACAGCTTGTCCCCTTACTGAAAGCTTGTATTGAAAAAGGACTTGGGGGAGGAGTCTGAACATTTTGATCTAGGAGGACTTGCTCTGTAAAAAAAGCACACCACTTCAGAATTAGACCATTTTAGCAACTGCTTTACGCTGGAAATGTGAGTCACAAGGCAAAGGAGCAATATTGTTTTTTCCACAGACAGCACGCTACCACTCTACTCGATTCTTCTTCAGAAAGAAAAGCACATCTCCCTTCTTCAGAGCTCAGGCTCTAAACTAAAAGACGGAAGACTTCAAGCCACGCAGGCTGTTTTGTGTTTGACTGAGCTGGTGCCAGCTTTGCCATCATATGCAGCTTAGGAAGAGGCTTGACACTTTTTTTTTTTTGAGTACCGTCACATCATTCAATGTCTATTCTTTGGACAGCAATTGTTAAAGGCACTTGACAAAACAGGGTGGAGAAAAGAGAGTTTTCAGAGTCAATAAACTTTTAATCCTGGCTATCACCTAAATTAGCTCACAGGACATAAGACTGCTTTTCCCCTCACAGATGTATTCGTATCTTATACCGAGCACTACAGTTTTGCTTTCTGTATGGTACTAAAAAGACCTCCCAACTAAACCCAATTTGGGGTCTTTCACATTATCCCTAACAACCAAAGAGCCAAGATAAACGAGACACAGAATCCACTTGAATATTTGGATTTAGGGAGACATTCTGACTTCATGTGGTCAGAAATACTGTTCCAAGTGGTAAGTTACATAAAACAATTCACATGAAATCTTCCAAATGCAGGTTAAAAGCTCAGGTTGTCACCTTGAACATTTCTTCTTATAAATGTACTGAAGTTAATGTGGATTCAATTTAAAAAAAAATTATGACTCCTCTAAGAGGCGTTTTCAGAAAATTGTATCTCAGGCCAAAACTGCATTTCACAGTATAAACTTTTATAGAACACACATACACAAATTATTAAAAAAAAAACCAAAACAAACAAAACCAAAACTCCAAACATATCAGAGAGAAGGTTTGAAATTTAAACTCAATTTATAAAAAAGAATTTTCCGAATTATAGGCAACTCTAGATCTTGCTGTAGTGTTTCAGCTGAAGTATTCAGGTATCTGCCTACAGACTTGGGTATTCAGTATGTCTTTTCCTCTGTTTCTGAGGAATTCTACTTCTTTCTGAGAATTTAATTATCATTTTATTAAATAGTGAAAATACAAACGCAATCTGAAAAATGGTATTATCTATGGATAAAAATATAGACAGTTGCAAGTCTAGTTGGAGCTCCTCCAAATGCTAATTATTTCCCTCCAGCAAAAGCACTAACACTCAAGACAGAGTATTCCTAATTAATTTCATGGCAGACAAAAGCAGGTAGTTTAAATAATTTTCAGATGTGGCTTAAGCTCATTAGATTTACTTAGTACTGACATGGGCTAGGAACATCGAATAGATTGAAATATTTCAGTAACTGCACCAATAACTACTGAAACTGTTTTAGCTAGATGCACAAGAGACCTCTATCTTCATTCTACTGTTTTTTTAAAAAGAGGCTAATCTAGAAAAGAATAAAACCAGGCATGTTGAGGCATAGGACTTGCATCACAACATTCTAAGATGGTATCCCAATGTACTGGATTGTAAAAATCCCACTACAGAGTTCTGTCCTCAAAGCCTGGAGTTTACATTTCTGTTCTTCTGTGAGAACACCAATATACTTGAAGACATACCTCTGTAACCATGCATTAAGAATCAAGAAATTGAAGATGGATTTTCAAACAAGAGTCCTATTTAAATTCTTCCAAAGTTGGGAATTCTGTCTCAAAGCACATATATACCTTGAGAAATCGCTTTCCATATAGAAAGGATGAAATAAATAAATTACTGAAGCTGGAAAAAACTATTTAAGGTACATAGAATACCGTCAAGTGACTTAAATGCACATTATATCTATTCTTTAAAATAAGTATTCTTGAATGGAAGTTTTTGCACACTGCTTAATTTATTAACTTCAGAGCAATAATTTTCTACTGGAAAAGCAAACAGCTTCATATTGGGATAGAAAATGATGAAGTTAACAAGCCTATTACTGAATATGTGTAATTTCAACAGTAAGGTATTGTTCCAATTAACAACTACTTAGTTTCTAGAACCTACTTTGGCTCTTTGAGAACCTCGGAACTTGACATTATCAGACATAACTAAAAATGAAGACTCTGTGACTTCAAAAAAGATGCTGTGCCAAGTAGTAAGTAAACACTTTTTTCTTCACAATTTATACATTTTATGAAAAACTCTTGGTTATTCCCCTTCTTTGCAGAATGTTTCATATGTTGAAGTCAAACAGCAATAGCCCACAAGAAATACTTACATATTAGCAAGGAATTACTTTGTTTTAATATGGTAATGTGATGATAATTATCAGAGTATCTAGGTGTGAAATGATTTTCAGCACAAAACATCAAAAGCAGAAAGAGGGCAGAAAGTCTGTAATGATGAACAAATAAGAGGCTGACAGTAAGTACTACGCAAAAACACAAGTAGAATATGTCTGCTGAGGGTGAGGTTTTTCATGAAGACACCTTTTGGAAAATGGATGCATTAAATCCCATAAATGGAGTGGGAACATTGTAAATTGAAGATGTCCAGATTTATTCAGAAAACAGAGAAAAGTATGTTGAAGAAAAAAAGAAAAGAGAAGGCTTGAAGAAACTAACTCTTCAAACGAGTTGGAACAAACCAGCCTGTAGGGAACTCTACCAAAATTTTATAATCAATGGAAGAACCTTAAATATTTGTTTCTGAGAATATCTGTAACAAAATCATGCCAATGAAGATCCATAGTAACTTTTACTAGACATTGGAAAGACAAGATGGACGCACTGGACAGCTGGGGTGCTGTGTCCAGTTACAGGCTGCCCATCAGAAGACAGACTGAAATGAGTTCAGGGGAGGCCACCAAGACAGTCAGGGCAGTAGAGCACACAATGTCCAAGGAGAAGCTGAGGGACCTGGGTTTGTTCAGCCTTTAAAAGAGAAACCTAAGATGAGCTCTTATTGCTCCCTTCAGCTACCTAAATCAAAGGATCCAGGGAAGATGAAGCCAGAGTCCTCTCAGAGGTTCACAGTGATAGGATAAGAGAAAATAAAACAAAAGCTGCAGCACAGGCAACTGTGATTAGGTATTAGGAAAACTCTTCACCTTGGAGGGGAGTCAAATACTGTCCAGGTTGTACAGAGAGGCTGGAGATAGTGAGAAGTCAACTAGACAAGGGCCTGAGCAACCTGATCTAGCTGAAATCTGTACTAACAGGGAGGGGTGGATAGATGATCTCCTCCAGAACTACAAATACTGACAGATCACTCCCTTTCTCATCTTTTAAGGGAATATAAGTGGCCCATAATTTTGCACAGGAGAACTCGTCCAGGTGGGCTGTTAAAGAAATAACAGTTTCAGAATAACTCAAGGTGTTCATACGAAGCATTTGGGGTGAAAGAAAGATATTTTAGATCAGTAATGATACACTGTTTAGAGGGAGATCAACAAGAAGGATGCCTGGGGGTGAGGGGCAGGGCAAGAACAAACTTCTGTGTCCTAACATTTTATGTTTTGTTTTATTATTTCTAGATCTTACCCAATCCGAACATGAATTATCAGGACAGAAATTGTCTTTTGCATTTTAAGAGAATGCAATCATATTTTGCTAACTAGAATAATTAACTAATTTGATGTTAATTTTAAATACGGTGCTAAAAAGCATGGTAACAGATTTTTAACAGGATGCTCTGTTACAAAATTAACAAACTTAAAATTAAAAGGAACATAAATAATTCATTCTGCTCTGATTTTCAGAGACAAAGTAAACCAAAGAAAGCTAAAAAAATGCACAACTACTTATTTAAAAAAGATCCCCGTAGATAAAAGGAGGATGGTTAAAACATGATCCATAAGCGGTACAGAAGAAATCATGGGGAAATAGTTTAACTGTTCTTCTAAAAACACTTAAAGAACAACTTTGAAGTCCAACTGTGTAAAGTAACTCAAATGAAAATTTTAAATTAATGTTACACCTGTTTAAAACTCAGTTCCTTCTTTATTTATTTATTCTGTTTAGGTTGCTTATTTTTTTCTAAGTTAATTAAAACAAAACAAAACAACTTGCCATCTTCATGTCGAAGGTACTGGTTTCCACCTCTGTCTCTAGCTAACGACCACGCCTCGCCTTCATCACTTTCACAGAACTCTACCATGCTGTTCTTATCCATTTGCACCCACGTACCTTCTGAATTAGTCACCTGATGCACACAGATAAAAAAAGCACAATTTAATGACTTTTCAGGTAATTCAGTAGCATGATTATTATCTTATCATAGTATCTGAAAATCACACGCATTCCAATCTTTCTATTGCAAAGCAAATGTTGAAAAAAAAAAAAAAAGTTTCTTAAATTAAGGCCACAGGCTGAGGCAGATTGTAGGACCAAAACTATTTATGGCACATTTACACTTAGGTGTATTTCCAAAAAATCTTAGACCCGCTTATGTTCAGGAGAAGCAAAACACCAACACCACAACTTCAGAACATCCAAACAAGTTTGAAGGAGATATTCACCAAAATATGCCTTTTTATTGGTGGCTGCAACAGTAGAATTGTAATACCATGTTATATACGAAAAGCTTGTACGAGTACTAATTTTGTTCCTGACATTATATTTAGGAAATAGCATGACACACTTCATCCTTAAGCCCTTCTTAACCATAAAACACCACAGCTGGACAACCGGGAATAGTAACAACAGCTCAGCAACTGAACAAATGAATACAATCAATACAGAGAAACAGAATAATTTGTTAATTGGTTAGGTCCTAGAAAAAATTTTTTCAATGAAACAAAATTCTTTCAAAGAACACAACAAAAAAAGTAGAACAAGAAACATCATTTTGTGAGGAATACTGTAACAGAAATGTATAAGCAAGCATATGTAACTGCAGTGCAATTTTAACACTATTCCAATCAATGCACACATAGAATCATAGAATCATTTTTTCATCATCACATCTAAAAGGCAAAAGACATAATTGCATTAGTATTTATAGTATAAACCAAGTTCAAAGGTTAGTATTTTTCATGAAGGTTGGAAAAGCAAACCTGTTCTTTTGTTGCGTTTATTACTGTTATATACTGGTATCTATGAAGACATGAACTGAAGCTACAAGGATCCATACCTCGCCCACTGCCTTGACTTTGTTTCCCAGAACTAACATTCCAATTGGGATACCTCTAAGGTTAGGGCAGCTTCTGATGTTGTGACCTGATGGGCCAGTCTTCACTACCTTGTACACTCCAGGTCCACCTCGAAGGAATGGCACATCTTGTTCTTGCATCACTGCTTCCTGTGGGCAGTGTGAATTTAGGTCTTTGAAAAAATCATCAGTATTAGACCTAGATTCCTGAGAAGTTAAAAAAAAAAAAAAAGGCAAAACAAACAGAATAAAACCTATTAATAAGACCTCTGAACTCTTTAGATAATAAATACTTATTTCAAGACTACAGCAGCTAAATTTAACAGCTAAAAGAGACTCTAGTTACAGTGCTAATTTTAGTGTTCAGTGATAACCAACTAACTACTAGTAAATTGCACATTATCTGAAAAGTCATTATATTATTCTTGAAACAAAACTGGTATAAAAGTAACCATTTATATAAAAGGTATATATCTTATCTGCTGTTAAAGACAAATTCTTTATTCTAACTGCTTTCACTAAACCTTGTTTCATACTGGCATTTATCAGAATACGTACTCATTCTTCCTGCTGTACTTATGAAATGTTGTGAAAAACTCTGGGGCTACGTAAAAAGAATTCGAGTATTATCTCTTTTCAAATGATATGCTTCTTTCTTGATTTCACATTTAGAATACATTGTTTAATTTAGAGTAAAGGTAAAATTACGACAAAGAGTAACAGCAACACCATAGATTCTTAAATGCACATGTAAATGCTAGTGCATATTTATTATTTTCACTATGACAATAAAAACAGTCTGCCAATTTTTTTCACCTGATACCAATTACAGATTAAACATTCACCCAAATCTGAACCGAGAAAATAGTTTTTGAGTTTCCTACCAAGAAAAATTGGTAGTTACTAAAAGAAGAGGAAATATATTAGCAGAGATTTTTCAGCTAGCCATAGCTTAATTAAAAGGCTATTGCACAGAAAAATATGAGGGATGGGAGTAACGTAACGCACATTTATATCAGAAGGAAGCAAGTGAGAAGCAGGAGCGAACTCTATTATGCTTATAATACAAGTCACAGGTGCTTTTAAAAGGACACCTGAAATTTAACAACTAAGTAACACCCTACAGGATGAAGCCAGTGGTTGCCCTAATCCAGTATATTGACCTCAGCAATGGCAACAGGAGATGCCGTTCAGAAGGAGCATTCAAGTCTTCAGAAGTGGTCTGTCCCTTATACACCAACAGCATTTAAATTATTTTTATTATGGATGTTAGAGGGTATGCCCTGTTTTCTGTAGTGTTTATTTATGAATCTGATTTCCAGAAATTTGTTTAATTTCTTCTGGATGTGCTGATACTTTCTGCCTCCACAATCTCCTGTAACAGAACCTTCCGTGACTTCACTTTCTACTCTGTAAAAGAACACTTTCTTTTATCAGTTTAAAATAAACTTCTGCTTATGTTATTTCCTTTTTAATTACTGCAATTTCCTCTGATCTCTTTAATTATCCCATTTTCAGCTTTTTCATATTGAAGTCTGTGCACAATGTCCAGAGTAAACAGCAGTCTTTCCAAGAGGCATTTCTACAAAAATGAATCTGTTCTGTAAATATGTAACTTTCAAAGCAAGTTAATACAAGCCGAGATAAACTTGGCTCAAGGGAAAATAATTCTGTATGTTTTAAGGACAGTTTAAACATTGTCTATGTCTTGATATAACAATGAAGTTTGCTATTTTGAGGCAAAAGATTTGGTGTAAAAGAAGTTCTTAAATCTCTAAATCAGTACACACAACAGTGAGTGTCATCTTCATTACAAAGTTCAAATGAAAAAACACTCAATCTCAATAACTTTAGGGCTGCAAAGAGATTTAGACAAGCACTTTTGTAGATAATTTAAACTGCTTAACTGCACATAACATAACTTGTTCCTATAACTGTATTAACTGCATAATTTTTTTAAAAGATTAAGAACGGGCTGAATAGTTAGTATTTGTCGCTTTCTTCATATGAACACCATCTTATCAAATGCTGCAACTTAATGTGTACCCTCCAGTAACAGAAAAAAAAATTACTAGTACATTCTGCATCAAAAAGAGAATGAAAGCCTTTATGATGTTACTAGGTCATCTGTCTGAATTTCTAATTTGGTTTGCTAAAAAAAAAAAAAAAAAGGAATGAATTAATGAAAATTCAATAATCTGCCCTGGCATTTTTTTCTCATCCTAAAGGAAGACACACAGATACAGCATTCTATGCAAATCTGTTATTTCCTGTAAAATAATTCAAAGTAAAATAGACTTCAAAGAATATTTAATGTCAAATTGAGTCATAAGTTGCAATCTGAAAACACGAGATACAGTGTGACTGTTCCTGTCACTTACACTCACCTTAGGGGGTAAAGCTTTGGAAGTCCATGAAAAAAAGTCCAAATCCCTTACTCCTTGGCTAGCATTAAAGACATTCTGAGCAACAAAGTTTAAAAAAAAAAAGACATATATCAACAAAGAAACAGGAACAAAGAAACACTGGAGGAAGAAGCTTGAGGTACTATAACGCAAACTTTCTCCATAAGTAAATTTACTGGTAGAATGTTTTGCAAAAGGGGAAAGTTTTGTTTTCCTAATCAAGTCACCTGAGTCCATTGCTCACCATGGCAAATCATCCATTAAACAAAACCAGTTTTGTACGTCAAAAGCTCGAAATGGATGTAGTGTGTCATGCCATTTACTGAAATTAAGAGCCAGACATTTCTTAAAAAGCTTGAGAGTTCGTGCACAGAAAAAACTCCACGCTTCTGTTTACAAAGAAAGAGTAGTTGGTCCCACCACAAACCACAGTTTTATAGCAAGACGGTCTGCTGTTCTGAAAGATAATTTCAACTATTGCCAAGGCAACTGCACGCGGACTTTTAGTCGCCAAGTCAGAACTGCCAATATGCAGAAGGGCTAAGCTCACTGTTGTTGAAAGCAATTCACTTGCACAGAATAATTTCACCGGTTTGCACACCAAAATGGCCCTCTTTACCAGAGCCAATAATTTCACAGAGCCAATAATTTCACAGGAGAACGATCGCTAACATTTCATTAGTTTTATAAAATAAACAATGCATTTAGTAGTTTGTTGCGAATGATCATAGACCAAATAGAGCTGCCAGAGAGACTTCACTAATTCTATGACCAATTGCCTGTACTATAGAGATGAGCACTGCTCTTCTGTGTATTTTCTCCTCTCACAGAACAGCTAGGACAGCACTTTTTAAATCACCGGAAAACACAAAAAAAGAAGCCATATTTTCTCCGTAAACTGGTTTCTACTAATTTCAAAGACATTTTCAGTGTTCCTGTCAAATGAAAGAATTAATAGTACATATACAGTAGCATTAATAATCAGTATTTATAACAGAATCCCTTTGGCAAAGTAACCATTTTATCTACATGATGAGAGGTATCAAAATAATTTCCTACCCCCGTCCTGACAGGGGAACCAAGTCAAATCCCTGGACAGCAGTCACATTAAAATTTAACAGCAGTTAAAAGTAAAGGCAATGAACCCCTTTAAGCAGGAACAGCACAAAACACCCTTGGCCTGGGCCTCCTCTGTGTTCCTTGAAAAAACATTATCACGTTAAGAATAATTAAAACCATGCTTGTATCCCATGATAGAAGCAAATCATCTAGCTATATACTGTTTGCAAAACTTCTTACATCAAGTTTCAGTCACACAAACAATCTGCAATTTTGACAAAACCAGGGAAATCACCAAATACCAGCACTTCTTTAGAATTTAGTACCTCTACCCAAAATTGAAAGAGGTACCAAAGCACATAGTGAGATATGGTTTGGGGCACTGGGGAAGGTGTTAGATAGGAAGATTGGCAGCGTGATGTATTCTTATCAATTTGGCGTAAAACTGTGACAGCTATTAAAAGCCTACAGTTGCCTGATAAGAGCGTACTTCATAGGCATCCAATGTAGTTTAATGGACTATTGATATTACTTTGCAGCGTATCTCATATTTTGTGATGGACTTCTACTGTACAGAGAAACACCCATACCTAAAAATATAGTTTCAAAGATCTGCTTTTGTATGCTGTAGAGCTGTATGTATAAAACACAAAAAAGACACCAACAGCAGCGGAGTGGGACCATGCTGGCTTTGCAATACCACGCACATCAAACTAAGTTCCCTTTGCTCTGTGAACTTGAGATGTTCCTGGCTATTAGCACACCATATGCCAGATCAGATGAATAGATCAGTCATGCATTTGAGAATAAAGTTTTGATTCTGAAGAAACTACTACATATAAGCTTTATATGGAGACCTTATACTGCCATCTGTAGGTTTAGTTCATTTTTTCCTTTCAAGCCTTCCCTTCCAAAAAACTAAAAATAATTTCAGGAATTCATACTTTTTTCCAATAAAGTTTAAGTTTCAGAAACCAAAAAATTAAATATTAATTACTTAATTTCATGACCAAAAATTAGCAGACCATTAAGAAGCATTTAAAATCTCAATTAATTATTTTTTAAAGCTAAGGCTTACCTAAAACAACCATCTTGACAATTTACCCACTACTCTCCAATTGCTCCATGCCTAAAGCAATGGTAGAAATCTACTGTGAATGTCCTTCAATGCCTCCACAGAACATTCAGGTTTGTGAGGTTCTGTGATCAAATGCTGCAGTCTACATACTAATTTTGGTTCTTTCTTCCACTGCAACAGTGGTTTAAAAAAAATTTTGTGATTTCTCAATCCTGTTTGCCTATGGTGGTTGGGGAACGTAATGAACACTGGGCAGTAAGGTACAATATCCCCTATAAAGTTTGATATTTAAAATGAAGTAACAAAACCATATTCAGAATATTATTTTTAAAAAGTCAAGTTCCAGACCTTAGACAAGGTAAAATTCTGTTTCTCCCTAGCGTGTACTGCTTTCTGCTGTATGTACCTTTCTGTTAAATACTACATGTAATCATGCATACATAACTGTCCCTGTATGTAACACCCTCTGTCAGAACTTAACAAGTATTTTTTCAAAAATTTACAACTGTCTAAGTTGGAAGGGCTCTTTAAAGATCATTGAGTCCAACCATCAACCTAACACTGCCAAAAACACCACATAACCATAAGCACCACGTCTACCTGTCTTTTAAATACCTCCAGGCATGGTGACTCAACCACTTCTGTGGGCGGCCAGTTCCAATGTTTGATAATCCTTTTGGTGAAGAAATTTTTCCTAAGATCCAATCTAAACCTCCCCCGGCGCAACTTTTCCTGTCATCCTATCATTTGTTCATTGGCAGAATAGACTGACTCCCACCTTGCTACAACCTCCTTTCAGGCAGCTGTACAGAGCAATAAGGTCTCCCCTCAGCCTCTCCTCATGTCACAAGCCAGAAAGAAAAGTAACTACTGGGGAAGGAAACAGCTTATCCAAAACAGTAATCTATTACGACTCACACTCTTATCCAAAAACCAGCGTCTATTAAATTCATAGCCTCATAATCTTACTACTTTCAATGGATTGGATGCTCAATGTTAGATCAATGGCTACATGGCAGCCCCTCATGAAAGGATTTGACTGCACAGCTTTTCTTAAGGTAAATGACCACAGCTCAAATAAATAGTATGGCAGCTACAATAGATCTCTGCTTTCCTGTGATCATTTTTCTTTAAATATAATAGCTTTGATCAAAACATAGAGAAATAGTATATTTAAGAGATCTAAGATATTTAATATTTGCTTTATCATTAAATATATGGTTAAAATGTAAATACAATACATATGCCAGGAGGACAAAAGGCTGAAAAATTCTACCTTTTTTTTGTGTGTGTTCACTGTTCTATTAATACAGTGATGAAACAGAAAAATTCAAACTTTCTTGAAAAAAAGATACCTTAATTATATTTTACAAAATTTACTGAGAGATTTTATTTACTTAAGGGATGATTAGAAAAAGCTTGTATGCTTAAATGTGACAGAGTAACGTAATCGGGAGTTGCCAAGTCTGCACACTTATAAGTTGAATAAAAATTGAGTATAATAAAAGTAACATGACATTCATTTGAACAGGGAATACAATAACTAATTTAGCTACTTGATTTTCCATTTGTATTTTCAGTCACATGAGAGGCATTTTCCAGTCTGTCTCCTTCTTCTGAAACCAATACTCCTTTGGATTCCAAAAATCTTGTATATTAACAGGTTTTTTTTATTACATTCTGCTCATCATGTCATTTCATTACCCGAATAAACAGAAAAGGATGTGAAATATTCCACATCTGCTCAATTTCATCTACAGAACCTTTAGCATTTATTGCTCAATTGAACATCTTTTGCTGCACAAATCATTCACCCCTAGAAGACTGCATGATAAAATTGGAGAACTTAATAAAAATATAGTTCTTTTCAAAAAACATACAATAGTTTAGGTTGGAAGATTATGACCTTTTAAAGGTCATCTAGTTCAACCTTCCCTGCAGTAAGCAGGGACATAATTTTCTTGGACAGTTTAGAGACAGGCAGAGGTATTTTTGAATATTCTCAAATCAGTTATCGCTTTAAAAGAGATTTTACTCTAAAACTTTCTACTAAGAAAGCAGTATCACTTTATGTGATCAAGATTTAGCAGGAAAAAGAGTTTTAAGCTAAGTTACAAAAAACAGGAGCTTACAAAAGAGTTTATTGAATTTCAACAGTATTGTGGTGCATAATGCTATGATAACAAGCAGTAAAGACTAAGGCATTTAAAAGTAAGCCACTGAACCTTGAGTTTTGTTTTGTGGCCTTTAAGAAAGAAAGAAAACGTTAGAGAACGTTTTTTTCCTTTTTTCCTCTTATTATTATGAATCAGACCAACAAATCTTAATGCTTAAATATGGTCATAATGAAATTAAATAGCTTCAGGGCTAAGTCCTTCCAAAAATTCAAAAGTATGAGAGATGCAAAGAGACCTTCTATCTGAAAGTAGCTCAAAACACATCTTATTATGCATAGCTACGTTGTTATGATAGTTGCTTTTGTAAGACTTTTGCTACGTCGGCTACTGGCTGCTTACTGATTAGAAGCTAAGAAAACACATGACTTTCACCTTTGTGCCATTAAGGACACAATATAACCGGTTAAAAGAAAATTAGTAATATCTACCAATTTCTAATAGTTCAGATGGTATCAAAACTAATTCACAGCCATTGTTTAAGAAAAAAAGATCTATAACATTTTATTGGAACTTTACAGAAGCATTTAGAGTGAAATGTATGACAAATAAATGCTGTTTTTCAAATTTAATTGTACCCAACCTATTCAAATGAAATTTGAATTATCAAGATTATATTATCAAGACTGAGTACTCAGTTTATTTACTTATGACAGCCATTTCCTTCCAAGCTTTTCTCAGAGAGCACAGAGTATGTTCTTCTGTAGAAATGTGTACTAGAGTCATTTGAAATGTGCCAATCAGTAAGTGACTACTGAGCTCAAATCTTTTGCCCTCAGCAAGTAAAAAAAAAACATTAAGAATAGAAAAAATGAAATAAAATCTAACAAAATGTAACACCCATCCAGGCTTATGATACTGCTGCATACATATATTCATGTTTTGTGAAAGTACACTATAGCTATTTCCTAATGCGTATCAATTTCTAGGGCCAAAAATACAAGTCAGATTTTAAGCAAAGCTTGTATTTTTTCCATTTTTTCTTATATTCTACAACAAACTGGATAAATATGCCATCATAGAGTTCAAGTGACTGATGACTGAGTACAGCAATAATTTACTTGGCAATTACAATACTAAAGTCCTTCCGCAAAATAAGAAGAAATCTCCACATAGTTATATCAATGAGTAATTTATAGTCAAGAAGGCGAACAAGAAGAAGATCTAGTTGCATCATATAAGAGTGTTAGCCAGAACACAGGCTGCAGCCAGGGGAATTTATGAATTGCCAGATTTGGCTACTAGCAAACAGTCCAGTTTTACTGGAACCAGGAATATCTCGGTTCGTCTATGACTGGAAAACACGAACAGGGTGATGTTACTGGCTGCCATTGTTTAATATGGCCAAATATTTGTATACTGTCTTCAACTGCAGCAGCAGCTCACTCATACAAGAGGGCAAATCAAATCTAAACTGCTGTATTAGCAACTCAAATAGTTCTCACATTCTGTCCTGAAGAAACCAGGTTACTGCCCACTCTGGGGAATGCACAAAACCAGATGAGCCAGAAAGGCCTGTG
This sequence comes from Tringa tobata, assembly GCA_033628505.1. Lineage (NCBI taxonomy): Eukaryota > Metazoa > Chordata > Aves > Charadriiformes > Scolopacidae > Tringa > Tringa tobata. Next base: position 23,303,146 of record JAHREE010000279.1, on the reverse strand, counting down.
CTTTCACAGATTTTTAGAGAAACACTGGTTTAGGTAATATACTTTTTTCTTTCTGAATTTTAATTTTTTTTTAAAGCTGTATCTTGTTACAGAAAAAGTGCAACCTTTGAACTGTAGTGATGGTGATCGCCATTAAAATTATCCAAATAAATTATGCTTACAACTCATAAATTGTTTTTTTACTCAGATTCGATGCTCTGGGATTCCTTGATTCGTTAATAAATTGATAACTCAAGGATTCAGGTGTAAAACTCACAACAAAATATACACAAAACCCAAGAGAGCCTAAAGGACTTTTCAAGTTTTTTTAAAAAAGCCTCAATTGCATTGACTCACTGCAGGCTGCAAGCCTCTTCTGAATCACCACATTGGCGGGCTACTTTATGGACAATGACATCTTGCATCAGAAACAGCTGGTGCAGACCACAATCTCATACTTTTACACACTGTTACAGCAGTCCTTGCACTTTTGTTTCGGTTTTAAGAGAAGAGGCTTCAACATAAAAAGCCTCAAAAATCTTTCTACACTCCACCCTCATTACACAATAGCCCTCAAAAATGCAAACACATACAAGGTAGTATTTGGTAATTAAAATACTATTTACCTCAGGACTCATTTGCAGCCTTAATTAAAGAAAGTCTTGTAATGAGGATAGAGTGTACTTTTGGATATTTTTCAAAGGCACCTTTTACTTACGTCAACAGGTACCAGAAGGCTCTTGCCAAGATGTTGGTTAAAAGAGAGACACCAGGCTTCAGTGTAACCATTCATGTTAGGAACATACTTCTTTATTGTCTCATCATTCAGCCTCAGCCAAACACCATCATCATTGTGGATCTATGGGAAACAAGCAACAAAAACGAGCCATGCCCTCCTGTAACTGTTCCGTAGCTAGTAAGGATCAACAGACTTCAGACAAACAGGCAATAGTAGCAAGGAAGTAATGATCTTCACTCCGCTGACAAAATGTAGGGATAGGTACAGAGAAATACCGACAAAATCAGAATTTCAAAGCAATGGAAGGCATATCTTTTTAGAAGGCAAGGTGCAAAGATAAATTTAAATCGGATCGTGCAATAGTAAGAGTTGCTTTGAGAGAAAAGAGGAAAGAAAGCCAAGCCTTCATAAGCTCCCCACTTTCCGTTTATCCACTGCTGATACAGCTTAGTAAATTGCAAAAATACTCCTTGCATATGAAATTATATTGCAAGAAAAATACATGCATAGTAGTCTAATAACTAGTGATCTTTCAGAAGTGTAAGTGAAAGATGTAATGAAAATGACACCTACATCTGAATTTTTGTGTAGAGTTGAGAGGGTAAGTCATGAACAGCTAAATCCTTAGAGAAATTGTAAGATGGACACTAGGAATTTTTGTGTCCTCATATAAGAGTCTCAATAGTTTGTTATACAGGTTTTCAAGTCAGTAAATTAAAAGGAAATGACAGCTTGAAAAAATAAATTAGTAAATATTTAGATTTTTGCAATTTATACTCTTATGTTCTTAAGTTGTACATCTGAACATGAAAAAAAAAAACATTTGCATGAATTAACTTTACATCTTAGCCAAATTTTCAACAGAAATGTCTTATTACCTCGTCAATGAAAGTGATGGATCCATTGACTTTCACTATGCCTATCTGCTCACTCTGAAGGGAAGGGTGGCTACGGATACGAAGCCCTGCACTGTCCTTGGCCACAAATTTGCGAACCTAAGAGAAGCAAAGGAAGACAGTAAGGAAGAAAAAATTGGAACAGAGCTCTCAGAGTAAAAAGAAATAGGTTTAACAGATTCTGAAACGCTAGTGACGAGACGGCAGTTTTAGAGTTACAGTTTGTTGCTAGTTTCCCATGGCTGCTGTATATTACTGCACTTCTTTACCATAACCGATAAAATCATAATGTTCCAAAAAAATCTTAAAAGTGCACTGATTCAGTCTCGGAAAGATCTATGTTATACCACACAATATTCAGTATAAGCTTCTGATTCTTTAAAACTGCCCCCAACCCCTTTTTATTCGTTCTTATAAGTTTCAAGGGTTTTACCTTCTCAAATTTAGTATTTCCAGTAACTGATCAATCTGCGATTACCAGTTCTCATTTGCACAACCATGACATTCTGTTTAGTCAGCTTTTTGCCCCAAATTCGGATATTTTCCTTAAAGAGTTTAAATAGCCATTTAAAAATAGAAGAAGAGCAGATCTTTCTACTTCTTGATTTTATGTTTCAAATAGCTATTTCAATAGTTTCTCCCTTTCTCACAGGACAGTTAGATCAGATGCTCCTTGTTACTAGTTTGATTTACTACAAGCCTCCGAAATCTTCCAGTTGTTACTCGATGTATTTTTTTCACCATTCAAACACATTATCAGGCAACTGTCCCGCGGAGAACAAACGTAAGCCATCCTTTTGGTCTCTGGTTTTAAGAAGTGCATATATTCTATGCATGTGGTATAAAACCTCTCTCGTGGAATGTTATTTTCAAACTCCACATGTAAAATTGAAAAAAAATATCAACGGAAGTATGGACTCAATCTTAACGTAAAGCACGGAATGATATGGAAAGAATAAACTCAGGAAAAGATAGGTAATGAAAGGTGACAGCTAAGTGCACAAATTAGTTTGTTTTTTCCCCCTAAAAAAATTACTAATTTTAAGAAGTGGCATCCATTTTAAGGCTAATTTAAAAAAAAACAAAACAACCAAACCACAGATGCATGTAAAGAATTTTAAATGTAACTTACTCCAAAATGTGCAAGGTTTTGCTTACTAACAATCCTGTTACTCCAAGGATTTAGATTTCTCTCAACAGGGAAAACAAAGACTTCCAAGGTCCTTGTAAAAATAGAAGGCTGAATCACTGCTGAGAGCGCTCTCAACATAAACAAGCCTATAAACAAAGTCTCACAAATTAGGGGTCCCTGCATTATTACCCCAAAATGTTACTTCAGAAAAATCCCACGATGGGCTGCCTAGTTTGATTAAAAACTTGAATTTAGAGGAAGAAAGACTCACAACCACGATGTAGATCTGCACAGGCCTGTAAAGAGCATTTTCCCCCTTTGCAGCAGCTAACTAGTTAACAGACAACTTCAAGCTGTAACTACAAACCGTTCAGGGATCAGATCCACTGACAGACAATACAAGAGAAAAGAGACGGTAAATTCTCTTGTGCTCATTTATGACCATCATGAAAAACTTCATTGCCCGAGTCTTCTTTCTGATACAGCACCTCTTCGCTTGGGATATTTCTCTATGGCACAACAGTTCAGGAACTCTATCCCATACCACCCCCAGAGTCAGTTCTTCCACGGAGCACACACAAACTGGACTCCAACTAAAAGAAGTGATTAATGCAGAAAGGTGTAGCGATTAACATGCGCATCTCCCTTATTTTTTCTCCAGCAGTTTTCAAGAGCTTTGATGCTCTGCCTTCTTATTTGGTGAATCTGAAGAGAGTTACACCTGGCAGCACAGAAAGGTACGTTGTGTAGGATAAAGCAGCCTTACCAAGGGGGTTAACCTTCTACGAAGGGATGCAAAAAGCCATCCCCTGCCCAGACCTTTTGGGCTTGGTGGTTTGGGTTCTTTTCTGCAATTGATGCAACCTATTTGTTCAGTCATGTAAGGACAGAAGAAACAGTGAAAACATATTAATGACCAATCGTTCTGGCACCAGTTTTGGCCCTTCCAACTCAGCTAAATTTCTTCTGGTTGGTTCAGCTACCCCAAATTACATTACATAGCTTGAAAGATAACGTTTCCCTCAGTAGGATAGGGATAGGAAATAGTATTTCCTGCAAATTAGTTAATCTAAGTTTCACAGCCGATGAGGAGGCAGCAGTTACGGGTCATAGACTGCAGAACACAGATCACTACGATAATCTCCTTTACCAACTTGGATGGACAGGAAACCCAGATTTTTATCTGACTTTAAATAACAGAGAATGAAGAAATCATAATTATAACATCTATTTTTCAACTTGTGATTCAAGTAAGGTTTGAGTAATAAATTTTGGTGTTCCTAGTTGAGAACACCTCACCCCTTAGAACACACTGTTAGTGTCCTTTGGTTATAACTGTCTGAAATTTCAGGCTGACAAGCAGCAGCAGCTTCTAGAGCTCAACTAAGCCCTTTTTCTCAACGAAACATGATTTGGTATATTGGACTGTCTCTGACTGATACATGTCTCATCTGCGTTCTTGGCCTCAGAAGCATGGAGCACAGTACAGTAATTACCTTTCTGTATTATAAATAATACTGCTGTTCATACACAAAGAATTATTCTAACCTGGTTTGTTATGTGATTTATTATGACATAGAAGAAAGAAGACTGATAAAATGATTTACCCTGAAAAGTCTAGTGTATTTTTGCAGCAGGCTCTACAGACACTACATACAGGATAGAAAGATGGTTTCTCTTTCAAAGAGACTACAGCTTGGAACAAGAAGCAAGACATGAAAGTAGAATAGCACAGGGAGATGATTAAACACTAGGTAAATACCTCGGAACACCAGAGGATTTAACTTTTCTCAAGTATTTTAACTGTCATGAAGACTATTACTTAACAAAATGTAGCTACTACATATGAACCAGTCACCTCAATTCCCACTGTAATAACTGAAAAGAAAGACAGCACTTCCATCCAGCAATTTATCTCATCTTAGACCAGATGCATGTCTCACTTTGATGACAGCAAACACCACAACGATTCTGCGAGATGAATCTCACCCAGTAGGAATTTGGAGTTTTGTTAATTAAGATAATGAAGTAAAAAGGAAGTCTTCCTTCCAAGAGAAGGGAGAAAACCTAGAAATTATCATTTTTTAAATAAATAAATTGCAATGAGGGATAAAAAGAATCCTGTTCGTGGCAGAAGGAGACAGTGGATACATTTACAGACTGGGGAACAGTACAACAAAGTTACTGTTTCTAGATTATTCAGAAATTTGGAAACCAAATAAACCAGGACACACCGTATAGGTAAAAAGTTGGCAAACACCTGATCCTTTCTGTGACCATGTATTTCCTAATGACCTTTGAAGTTGTAATAAGACAAGGAAGGATAACCTTGTGGTGTTTCAGAATTCCACATTGTTTAATACAGGTTTATTCCACGAAAAAGAGATTCAGTGCCTTGTTTAATATCCTTTCCCTCTGCATCTTAGAGAAAGTGGAAAATGGTTCCCTCATCTGGGTATTTTCCTTATAGCACTGCCACACCACCTTTCAGCTTTCCTCCGGTATTTGTGTCTACTTTAATCCTTCAGGGTGGAATGGTAAGGTGAAATGAGGAAGTCAAAAGCTACACAAGGGATAACTTTTAAAAATAAAATCATGATATTTTAAGAAAGGAAGATAACACTAAAAAAACTGATTTTGGGTTTTATATTGACTGAAAAAAGATCTTTACCATAAATCAGACAAAATCTTTGTCAAACCCTTTGTACAATTCATTTCATAGTAAAACTAAAAAAACCCCAAAACTAATAATAGTGCAGAACGCAATCTGTGGCCTTCATAATGGCTGCACAATGTTTGTGACAAGCCAAGACTAAGGGAGTTTCTGTTTTATTAATGGATAGACAGACAGAAAATGGAATGAGTATCTTTCACATTATCCAGTATATTAATTTCATTCCATTCAGCACATTAAAGTGATTTGCAAATATCCGTAAGTTCTGCACCACTATACACTATAACACAATAATATGCATTAAAAACTAAAATCCCACCCAAATTTAAGTACGTGTTTGGGTTTGGTTTTTTTTCAATTCTCCAAACCTTGTTTGGCTGTGGCTCTGCTTTTGGTTTAATAAGTTGGGTTCCAGGAGGTATCATTCCCTTTGGAGGATCTTTTACTTTCACTTCTAGCCCAGCATCTATAAACAAACAAAAATTAAGTTTAAGTAAAAATACATATAAAGGGATATATCAGCTAAACAGTAACTGCAGTTTATCTGTGCTAGAACTCAAGAGTAGGCAAAATAACCATTCGCTCATCTGTCTGCCATAAACAACACCTGCAGTTGCTTCCTAGTGCAAAGTATTATTTTCTCAACATTTGTATCTTCACACGTGGAAATTTACAGATATATAATTTCATGTTGTTAATAAGCTATCTGTCATACCTCGTGTACACAGCACTATTAGGTAACTTTGTATCATAATAGTGCCTGTAGAGGCATGTTTCAAGGAATGGTGAACACACAAGAGTTAAACGTTTGAGGGGTGCAAGTAAAAGCCCTTGGAGTGGCAACAGCTTATGCACGCTCTACTGCTGCAGACGCTAATCACAAAACATAAGGAACACATCCGAGCTTCTGAATCCAAGTTACACAACCAGAAAGAGCCTATAATGTAAAGAGTCAGCATCTTTAATTACCCACACTGTTATAAAACCAGAAGGTGCTGGAAAATATCTCAACACAGTAAAATTCTCAGATCATGACGAAAAATACCTGCAAAGAAGCAGTTCAAGCTTAAGTAATAGATGGCTATAACCTTGAGTAATAATCTTAAAAGAAATTGTTACAGCAATGACCATTAAAGCCAAACTATAAAACCTTAATAGCTTTGGCAGATCTTTTTGGCGTTTTGTATAGTTTTACGGGGTCACCCTTTGAAGAGAAACCACTTGAGAAGAGGTAACCAGACCTAGTGATAAACCTGTTGGTTTCATTACTGTTCTTTGAAACAAGTGTGTCAGTAACAGAAGGAATCTGTAAGTATCAAGAAGGCAAAAGGCTTGAAACATAGAAGAAACTAAGTGCTTCTAGGACTTAGTGGTTAACAACTGACAGAATTATGGGGCAAGCACGGATATATGAAAGCTTGAGAGGAGATAGTAAGATACTATGATTGAACTAGAGAAGAAGTAGCATCGAAGAAAGATGGCATAGATAAGTATTAAAGGATACTCACACCTGTTCAATAACTAAGGGTAAAATCTTTACTTAGCATTTCTAAAAGTTAAGCCTATGCAATGAATGAACACGTTAGAATCTGTGTAAAAATGCAACGACAGCTGATTTAAACTATGGTTTATATATCTTATAGTCCCTAGGACCAGCAAGACAACTAAAATACAACTAAAAGATACAAGAAATGCAAAATATTTAAAATTAGTATAAATAACTGGAACTCTACCCTAAGTTTCAGTTAACACCATGCCTTCTCTATTTGCCACAGAAGAAATGACATTATTTACTCCTGCATGGTCAGGAACAATTTTCCCTTTTCCTAGGTTCTTCAATGTTTTTTTTTTTCCCTTTTAACTATACACCTCTCTTGTCTCTGAAACAAGACACTTTTATTGCAACAGAGAGTAGAGAATACAAAACTCTTTTAATCTTGTAGTCCAACTACATTATAAATACGTGATTTGCCAAATATATTCCTATTTAAAGTAGAGAATAGCCGTGGTCTTTTTTCTTCTGAGAAAGAAGCGGGAATTAGATAGAAGGCTTCTGAATGAAAACTTGGATGCTAGATTTTGCTATGAGCTTTAATACTAAATCTTGTGAACACCAAGACATTTATCAGTATACAAACTGGATATAATGTAAACTTCTGCTTAAGTATAGTGAAAATTAAGTACCTATTTCAATGCCATCTATGGTAACATGGATGGTATAGAGACCAACAGCTCCAGGAGTCCAGTTTGCACAGTATGTACCATCATTATTGACTCTGATCAACATGTTTTCACTGGGTCTAGGCATAAACAAAACAATTACAATTATTAAACAATTATTGTCATCTTGAAAATAATTAAATACCACCTCTCCCCATTCAATGTACTAATCCCATATTATTTAGAAGTTATAAACCTCTATACCACATTCATTTATAGCAAATGATGAAAGAAAATATTCAAATAATAGCTAATACAAATAAGGAATCAACATTAAAACAGCCAAGAATGAAATTTTAAACAGAATATCTATGAAAAATCTCTAAAATTAATTAAAATTCTAAATTAAATAATTAAATTTAGATAAGTCTCTAAATTATAAAATTTAAAATTCTAAATTTAATTAAATCTCTAAATTTAAGAATCCGAAGTAACACACAATTTTGTAGTGTTTCCACCTTTAGACAAGATTATTCAGGCAGTCAAGGCTTGTGACTCCAGATGTAAGCAGAAGTGACAGGACATATTAATTTTAGTCCCTGTTAAAAAGCAATTCTTCAACATTTACCTCTTTGGTGTTGGTGAAGCAAAGCGTAGCTCTTCAAAAGAATAATTTTCATATGCCTATAAACAGATGAAATTCACCAAACATAAAATGAATAGTTATCAATTATATTAAAGTCACTAATAAAGAAAGCAGAGTTATTTTCGCAAAGAACTTACTAATATAATTTTACATGCGCCAGAAGCATTGAGCACAGAAACCAATTCCAAAACACACATCCATATATATACATACATGATACAAGTATCTTTAAGTTTATCTTTCCCTTTAAATGGCCATTATTTAGATAATAAAGATACTTACTACTAACAAGTGAGCTAGCTAACAATCAAATGTTCCTCATTCAAAGGGTCCATCGAATCTAGAGATTGATTTGTCTGGACACCTTGACTTGCTCCACTGTCAGTTCCTGCAGAGTATCTAATGTGTTGCAAGGTCTATCAGCATAACATCTGTGTGACCAAGTCTATCACCAATTACTGCAAAAGCAGCAGCGGGTGCCTGGGGACAATGGTTATCAAAAACCCCATCTGGCTTCCAGTTTTGAATTAATAATGTATTTCCTGCTCCCCCGCAAGTCACTGGCAAAAATATCAAGCAGCATCAAGCCAAGAAGTGATCTTTGCAGTACCCCAATTAAAAATAAACAACTAAACAAGCACACCACACTTGATATGCACTCCCCTTTATTCCAAATATCTTTTCAGGCAGGTGATTAAACAAGTTTTTAAACTATTTGTTGTACACCGCATTTATATCATAGCTCCTTCAATGGTCCATTAAGACACTATTTAGTAGCCAATCACACTATTTACACGTAGCTACTGCAGCACTATCCTCCCTAGAAAACAACCCCGGACACTCTCAAAGACGATAGTTTGCTGATTCTCCTCCAATAAGTCCATACTAATTAGACTAAGCATTACCCTACCCCAAGTCCTGATTAATCACGTCACATTAAGCTGTCTAACCGCTAGTTATACACGCCATGGCACGTCTCTTAACTGGGTCAATATGTTATGTATATGTAAATATATCACGTGTTCTAAAAATATATTCAAATCAATATGAACTGTTCAGTTTTCACCTTTTGCCAGTTCCTGCTGGCTGAGCTGATACATTTGACAGTGGCCAGATTCAACAGATGTTCTTTAATATTCATACATGGATACACAAATCAATCACACGGTCTTTTTACTAGGCTGAGCTCTTATTTTTCCCTACGTTCACTAACAACAGTTTTTAATACAGATTCACTGCAACACTCCAATTCTATATGGATAACACTGATTTGACTTCCCCTCCACCATTTCAATAGCTGTTTTCATTGTTCCTGAGTGACTCAGACTAGTTTGTAAATCAGTGTAATCAAAATCAAAGACAAATTTTCTTTTTAAATGCTAATTCAGTTTTAAACTGCTTTAGAATTTAGGCAATTGGCCCTTTTCACACACTTAGTTTTCTGCTGAAGTTAAGTATAATGAAAGTAATTTGTACTCAATGTATTTTTAGATTGTGACCTAAGTAAAATACACATTTTTCTTTCTCCTTTGTGTACCTTTATGCACTTTGAATGCTGAATTGCACAGTTACATTGCTAAAGTGACAGCAACTTACCTTCATCATTGTAATAGCAATATATCGAGCTTCTTTTACTATCATTGGCTCGTAGGAGGAATCAAGCTTTGGTGAAGGAAGTCCCCCAAAGGTCATGTCACTGCTAGGGGAGGCAGCTGTTGCAGGACTCCCTGGTATCCGTTGCACCTTTTTAACTTGTTCTTGTTGCAAAGATGTTTTTTTCTGAGAAACAGGAATAGCTTTGACTTCTACCTGCAATAAGACGTGGAACACAGAAGATGATTTAGGAAACACACACACATGCATTCTTTTAGATCCAATAAGGTACAGTGACAAAAGTGCTTAGACCACTCGCTATAAATCCAGCTGCCTACACTTAACACTTTGTAAAGCCAAGTACAGCATCTCTGAAAAACATAAATGTACAGGAGAGAAGCACCCAACTGACTTTGCATGCCATCAGTAAAGGCTAGTATCAGTTCTGCCCATCCTAGAGCACTCCCTGGGAAGCATCATGCGGTCTGATACGTCTAGCTAAGCTTTCCCACAACAAAAAATGCTCAAAGTAAGGAAGAGAGCCTTCCAAATGAGTGCACAGGTTTCAGAGTGAGTCATCAGGGCCTGCTCAATCTGGATCAGAAGTGGCCAAATTGGATCTTGGCTTGTTCTGTCACCCTAGTACATCAGCACATTTAACACATTTTATCTGACTTCTGCATGAAATGGCGTTGGCATATGTCATGGCATACAGAATTTGAGAATTTTGTGGATTTAGAGGTAAGAAAGTCTGACTACACTGAATTTATAAATGCCACTTTCTACCCTGAACAGGAGTATTCTGTGGAATACCTACAACAAATACTAAAAGAAAGCACGATGAAGTGTAAGAACAGCCAAGATGACAATAATTACCTTCATGTTAGGCACATGAACAACATCCCCATACTGGTCTTTTGTTTGTACTGTAATAACAGTTGGCCAACCGCATCGAATGTCATCCTTATTCAAAATCAATGATGTTTTTTGAGGGTCAGCATATGAATCTGGCTGAAGCCACCTACGGCAAAGACAAACACTTAATATTACACTCTTACAGGCCCCCAAAAGATAAATTCCTACTTTGTACAAAAATGACTTTCAGCTAAGCAAGGACGCAGAAGGTCTGAATACTTAAATGCTTTTGCCTAACATATTAATAGAAACAATACAGTCAAATAGCTCTACTTAACTAATATTTGATGCAACTATTGAAGTTCTATAGCAAGCTGCAAGTAACAGCGCACACATTTTTAAATTTAACATATAACTAAAACATTTTCTATATTGTTGCAAAACTGCAACATTACAACTATGAAGCAATGCAGTGCACCAATTTTTTACCTTGCAAGTCGTCCACCACTTGATCCTGGTACACAAGCAATGAAATCCTCCAGAAATGACTGCTCATTGCTTTGTACCTGCAGTGGAAGATTTCCTTCAAGAGCTTCCAAAATGGTTGGTGAGTGAGATAATGCCAAGCCTTTCCCAAGAATGCCGGAGTGAGATTTGCACACCTTTTTTTTTTTCAGGGTTCAGGATGAAAGGACAGAGACAGAACAGTTTTTCAGTATCTTACATGTAGACATTTTCGCATAATATGACACAACTGCACAGACACTTTGGGCACGGAAAACCACCCAAGTAGTAGAAGACAGGACAAACTTTACTTTGATGAAAAGTTAAAAAGAAAGGTCAGGTCAGTCTATAAAACAATAATTTATGTCATATGAGATTAAAGGAACTTGTGTTGAGAGAGAATTTCTGGAAAAAAAGACTAAGGTAACATGAACTTCCATGTTAAGAGTATCCTAAACTGTTGAACTGTGACCAGGAAATGAATGAAGAAAGTAATTCTTAAAATGTGACCAATGAGCATATTCCAAAAGAAAATAAAAAGCTAGAGATATAATTTATTGAATGGAAGATCTCTTAAAAATAATATTTTGGGTGAGACAAAGTAAAAGAAATCCCTTCTTCGCAAGAAAGGAAATGAGGTAGAAAGATGCAGAAAATATTTAACAGACAGAACTAAAACCGAAATTGAGTCCATTACTCGCATGCACACTCCTAGCTCAGGTTTTGAATTAGAACAGAGAGGGTCCAAGAAAAGACTGCTGAAAAGAATATTTCTTTCAAGGGAACACATGATTGCTCGTAGGCAGTTTCTCTTTACTGTTCTGTCATCTAAGGCCTATGCAATGTTGTCATACTGTAGCACTTATACATTTTTCCAGCAAGTAGTGAGACAACTACATTTCAAAACAGTTGCCCTGAAGATAATTAGGAGAGAGATAAAGACTGTGAAAAGTCCTTTTTCACTGTGCATCATCAGCTAGGGGGATACAATTAGGGAGCTACTGAGAAGCATTAGCAGCCATCACAACAAATAAAAGACATCATCAATCCAGAACAGCTGAAGTCATATTATTTGGGACTTGATAAACGTTACTGTTCAACTGAAAAAGTTACTTTATTTCTGCAATTACAAAGACAAGTGCATGTTTTATTTTGGCAACATCTAAAATTTGTAAAATCATGTAACCTAAGCCAGACACCTATATATTTTGACATATATTTGGTCACCTAACTTCCTCTGTGATATTTTATGCATTTTTTCTAAGCATATTTATTTCTAAAAAGATTCAATGTAAATGCCAAACTTCTGTACGTCTTTCTTAAACTGTGTTATAACAAGTCAAATTCCCTATTATAAAAACCTTGTAAATTATTTTCTTCCATAGCAGTCAAAAAGTTTCAATGGAATTATGTGCTGAAGTATGTTGCAAGGGGAAAAAAAAAAGCAGCAGTATACCTGTAAAGCAGCCTCTTCAAGAATCTCAAGATCTTCTTCAAATTCATTACCTGCTGTAAAAACAGAACTTATTTTCAGAACAAAAAAGAAATCTTTTTTTCCTAACAATAATATTGATATTTACATATCAATATGTAAATTTACATTTGATGGAACACAAAATTCAATTCTGTTCAGTGAAGTCTTTTATATTACAAAATTTAACGTTGCAAGATGATGTGTATAATTTTTTAACCAGCAGTTGAAAGACTAATACTTTCAAGTAAGTCAGTAAACATGCAGTACTGTGTAGCTCAGTGCACAAGCAAATAAACAATATACATTACACAAAACAAAAATTTGGTATTTGTCTTCTTATCTCCAAGACAGTATGTATGGCAAATCTTTGGATGTGACTAGATACTTTCAGAAAAAAGATTTTGAGAGTTCAAGATGGTTTCTGGGAAGCAGGACCTAAAAGTATGCACCAGCTGCTCCCTTTTAAGAACTTACCATAGCAACAGTATTTGAAAATCTGATAAACTCTGCACAATTTTGTAAATTATGATTCCTCCTAAAACATAAAACTCAAATACATTCTATTATGCAGTATTTGTTTCGCACAGATGCAACTCAAAAGTCTGATTCCAGGGTGACCAGAATTGCCAAACACAGTCTTTTAACAGAAAAGGAAAATAAACCAGATAAGGTTACCATATTTCTACTCTCTCTCAGAAACATATCAGGCAATTCTACTAGTAAGAAGAGAGAAAGGGAAATGAGAAAAATCAAGTCCTAAGGCATTTTTTTTAAATTCAAAGAAATAAAGATATATAAAAACTCTCCTCTCAGAAATAACTTCTACCAAATTTGAAACAATTAGTAAGTAATAATGTTAAATGAATTGATCAATTTCATTGATGTTTAAGTTAGATCTTGGTCACAGATGAGACCTCCTCTTGAGAAGAAGTATGTTAAATTTGAGTCTTGGAGAAATGGCATGTGAGACCTTTTGAACATGGTAATTTAAATAGTATTTATGTGTACTTTCAAAGATAAAGATTTCCTAATACATGAAGGAATCACTGTGTGGTCCATCTTCCTTTGGAGCAAAAAAGGCTAAAAGGCTTCTTGATGTCCTTTTAAAACACCTTATTTCCTAGTGGTTTTAGAAGAAAATACTTATACAAGTATTTGGCTACTTGTATACAGTCTATATCCACTACAACAATTATTAAGAAGCAAGTTATTTCTGTAGAACAACCTCGTTAAAGTCAATAGACGAAGATAAATCATGCAAAAACAAGTTGAAGATGGAAGGATCCTGGCAAGGATTCCAGTAACGACTATTAAATCTGGTTTGAAATCAGTTCTATCATTCAAGTTTTCTTGACAGAAGGTTTCCAGACAAGTCTTTCTTTTTTTTTTTTTTAATTTATTTTTATTCCTATGATACTCTTTCCACAACCTTCCATAAATGTACCTGCTGAGAATTTTCAACCATCTGTTTCCTATTTCCCTTTCTTAAAATTCTGCCACATTGATGAAGTTTCTTATCGCCTTCATTAAAATTGCCCGGTTTTAAGAGCACTTAGTTGGATCCAGAGCTCTAAAGTGTATCTGGGAAATAAAACAGGATTTACTTTCCCTACTTTTGGGCAGCAAAAAATGAGGTAATGAGCTCAGAACTTCTTATAAGATATCTTTACAGCAAATGGGGGAGAAACATGCTCCTCCTTGGGATGATTAATTTTTCTTACATCTTTATCCTCTGAATATGTTCACATTAACTCTAAAAGAAGGCTAGAGCTACTAGCTTAGATGTAGATGCTTAACTTCTAAATGCCAGAGTTCAGGAATTGTAAGTGAAGTTTCTAATTCTTTCTGGAGTAAGCCTTTCCCTTAGGTTATTTTCTTTAGCCTGTATACATCCACACATGGAACGAAGGTAAAATTGTACAAATTATAAAATAAAGTGCAAGAAGTCCAACACAAAGGGCTGCCTTGTGTGTATGTATCAAAAGACAGTCCTTAATAAGATTATATAGGTTTTTCTTAAAGGAGAAGTATCTTATTTGTGGAAAGAATAAGATGAGCAATAGCAGTAACACAGCATTTTTAAGACACCATTTAACTTGCAGCAAAAGGTAGGAAATGCATAATCTACAGTGCAGAAAAAGGACAAATAGTCTGATCCTAAGCCCTTTAAAAGTTGCTCTAGAAAACCACATTTTACCTCTCTTCATGCCACAGTGTTTTTCCGAAACATCAAAAAAAACAATAGAACATAATTACAGACAACTGAAATCCATCTTAAAAAGGCTGCCCAGTGGCTTGTATCTGCAAACATACTACTGCTGCCTGGAATTCATCAGTTTTGTTTCTTCCGAAGGTCCAGTGCTCTCCTAGAGAAACAATACACACACTCGCCTGTTTGTCGTGAGCTTTGTAACGTTACCAGCAACACTAACAACCAACTTGGCTGAAGTCCTTGAGGTGGTGTAAAGCAAACAATCAGATGAATCGACTGTAATTATGGCAGTAATCAGGAAACTCTTTACAGTCAATGCACCTATCCCTCCCCT
This sequence comes from Tringa tobata, assembly GCA_033628505.1. Classification (NCBI taxonomy): domain Eukaryota; kingdom Metazoa; phylum Chordata; class Aves; order Charadriiformes; family Scolopacidae; genus Tringa; species Tringa tobata. Next base: position 23,287,948 of record JAHREE010000279.1, on the reverse strand, counting down.
CTTGCAGATCATACACGGCCACTTTTATAGGTGGCTGAGACTGCGCAGGTAACTTAACTTCATGTTTTATTTCAAGTTTCTTCTATCTGAAAGCATATAAGGCCAGTCTATGTACCACCTACTTTCCCTTCTTGTTTTAGGCATTCAAAATTAGAACAACAGAAAAAAAACCTCTTTAGAGACAATCATGAAGTACTAGAAAACCTAGGAAATTAAGTTAGAAGCATTTCAATTTCAGCTTTTTTTTTTTTTTTTTGCATAGGAGAACAGCAGGATAAATAGGTGCTAGGGAAGTTAACAAAACTAAGGATTTAATGCAGCTGTTTGGAGGATAACAGAAGAGGGCACTATTTAAACTATAGAATTGCCTGTAATTTTGAGAGTGAAATACAGATTTACCAGTGCAACTGAGGTGCCTATTAACAACATAGTAAGAAAACTGCACATTCAAATACACAAGCAAAATACTGGGTTAAAAAATTCACATCAGGTTCTGTGGTTGTAACTGCACACTGATCAACCCTCTCCTGCTCATTAATATACATTTCCAGTATCATTAACAGTATTTGAGCTCTCATTTTTGCTCCTAAATTAAAATTATCAAAAAGATAGCCTATTATAGATTATAAGTAAATCTTTCCTGTACATGAACGCTAATTAGGAGAAATGCTATTACACAGAATATGGTTGCATCATCAGAAAGTTCTAATTCAATCTCTGTATCCAATATTTTTCATAAACCCGTATTTTTCCTTACATTTTAAATTGCAATTACGTTACTGTAAACTTACTTACTGAATCTGCTGTAGAAGTATGTACATTTTTTTTTGTAATTGTAACAAAGAAAACTACAGCAGAACTATTTCAGGCTGTAAGGCCCACAGATGCAATGGTTACTTTCAATTTTAAACAAGTAATTTTAAATTCTACAATTCAATGTTGCAGGTATTTTTCATTCAGAAAGGTGTGGAGTGAAGGGAGAAAAAAAAAAACAAAACAGTGAAAGACAGATACAAATGAGATACCTGCACATTTGTGAAGTACCACGAGGAAACTGTAGGACAGAGCTCGTACACTGATATACTACCTGTGGATGGGGTGAGTTGGTTCAGATTTAAATGACCAGGTTTCCCTCCTCCCCATACACACATGAAGGGAACAGTGTAAGCAGAAAACAACATCACTTCGTTATCTTAATTGATTAATTCAGCTTTAAGAATCAGGTTTGTATGATCATCTAACTGAAAGCAACATTAAGACTTAAAGGTAGTATTCATTCAACGAAGAAACTGAATGAAAAACGATGATGAAATAACAAAGTATGTTCTTTGAATAGGACTTACCAATAGGAAGTGCTAGATCTTTCTTCATTAAAGCTGCTGCGCATGATCCTCCTAAATTGGCCAATTCTTTCTCCAGCTGAATAATACCCTTCAAATTGAACCAAATTTTAAAACTAAAGTAAGTTTTGGGCAGTAAGAAAAGTAAGCAATGTAGAAAAGTAAGAAAAGAGGGCAATTAATGTGTTTTATCTGACACTGCTTTACCCTAATTGTGTGTTCCAGTTTGACCTCAGCGATACTGATCCTGTCAAACAGCTAGACTCTCATGTTTTCCTGTGACATGGGCCAGAGTACCACATTTTTAGAACAATTTCAACTAGGTAAGAGTACTAATAAATGGGTTACCATGCTTCTGGTAGCCTAGTGAGAACATCTGAAAATGATAATTGTCTTTTGTCTGTAATATTAAAGAGAGAGGCAACTTCCTAATACAAAAAAACCTACCGATACATATTTGGATTGCAAAGCAATGCCTCTTCTAAGTCCTACATACCACATAAGCTCACATTTTCCCATCTTTAAAGGTAGTTCTGTTCATGAATTTTTTTCCTCTTCCCTTTCTCTAGTTGGAGAGGCAAGGATGAGAAAAAGATTCCATGATTTCCCTTTCTCCATTACAAATCTTTGGAGATTGTCAGATTCTCCCTTCTATTCCCATTGGAAAGCTCTTTATTCCCATTGATGCCGCTGTTCTAGGGAATGAGAAGACCCTTCCTTCTACCAGACTCGTCACTGAAAACACATGAGAGTCTCTCCATCAGTATCTTTCAACCTTGTTGAAACCTCCATCTAATGGATTTTCTAGGCAGACTTACAGAAACTGGCAATATGTAAAGTAGGTAAAAAAATCCTTCTTTTGGAAAGAACCTTCAAAAGCAGCAACCATGAACTCGCCTTGTATTCTCCAAGACTCTCAAGGAGACTGAAAAATCTCCAAAATGCATTTTAAACTAAACCCTTGACAAACTGCATCTTTAGGACTCAAACCAGCAAGTTCTGAAACAGCAAGCAAGTAAAGATGCGAAATGTGGATCACTTATATGAAATTAATTTAACAATGTTTTGCTAATGTTTTTTAGTCAGAAGTGGAAATACAAATATTTTTACCAAAAAAGTTGGCTTTACAGGAGAGAATAACAGGTGCAGCAATTGTTGTCATTTCACTTTTTCCTTACCTCATCAGATCCTGGACTAAATTCATATCCAATTGCATAACATTTGAAACCATAAAAACAAGCCTTTTCATCTTTCACATAGTCTGATGCAGTCTCCAGAGAAAACAGAGCTTCGTTTCCTTACAGGAAGTAAAAGGATACATAAATTAAAAAAAAGCCCTAGTATTTCTCCTCTTTTTGTACGTTTCTTCTACATACAGAGCATATATGAAACCCAGGCCTTATATGTAAGGTATAACCATGAATAACACACAGATCAACATTTTAAACAAGAAACTTTATATAAACATAATTAAATGATGTACAACCAATGGCTCATGATGAACTCTTGCCAGCTTGGACGAAGACGCTTTTTCAACTTTGTTTTCGACAATAATTTTGCAGGAAAAAAATCAAACTTTCTTTCATTATTAAAATAATTCACATTCACTAGAAATTATTGCAGTATCTATTTATTACCTGGCAATACTAATACCATGGTAGGCCATCCTGAAGATCCGGAGAATTTTTTCAGTTCTATCCATGAATTAAGATTTTCATGAACAGAGGCGTGCTTTGGTCCAAATCCCAGACTCTGTGCAATTCTGACAGGAATTAGTAAACGAAGAACATCCTCTGATTGAGCAGTGCCACACTGAGTGTCAAACTCTATTGTTATCCACCTGACACATTCAGGAAAAGTCACCTAAAACAAAAAAATAGTCTAATTATGTGCAAGTTTGGAGGGTTGTTAGGTTTTTTTCACATTTATTTCTTCATTTCCATTTGGTTTTAACTCTTTAGGCTATGAAAGTGATTCACTTATGGAATTCTGTCCAGTTGTTTTGAGATGTTTTAGACTAACATTACCCTAATTTATTCTTTGAAATTCAGATATACCTGAAATGCTTTACACTGTACTGAATTATAGTCATGTATTAAAAATTTACGTTCAGATTAAGTATTTGTGCTTATGATACCACTTGGGATTGTTTTTAAGAACTCTGCACAGGATCATTAAACTAAACAACTACAGACTAGTACAAGCACTTAACTCTCAAATACCTTTTTAAACACAAACTTCAACAAACACATTCAATATCTGTTTTGTGCAATCCTAGAAAAGTACAAAGCATCGGAATGATGCCTGTGAAGACTGGCCTGCAGCAGGACAGCATATAGCTACAGAAATTCAAAAGCAGTAACTACTAAGCCTTAGGCTTTAGATGAGCTTCATAAACTTTTAGAACAATAATAAGCATCATTGCATCAGGAAGATCGTATAATAACTACATTTTTTGCAGTGGATATCTTGCTGTCTCGCAGGACATGCAAGTGGAATAGTGGGACATTAATGAATGACCTCCTCCAACTCTTACTTAACTCCAGAACTCCAGGTTTGCTACCTCTGGATTTACAGTAGTGGAATCACTATGACTGCAGAACTCAGTATTTCAAGAACTGAAACACAAGATTAATCTCAATTTATGCCTCAGCCCTTCACTCAAGTAGAAAAAACACCCTTTTCCCTATTGATGTTGAGGAAAATCTAGTTTTATTGCAATAGTTGCCCATGTAAGGCGGAATGAACCCTACTTAGAGTGACAACACAGTTAAGAGGACTTCAGAGACTTCTGCAACGCCAAATCATGGTCCAAGTGAAAGTAATTAATGAAGAATTTTAATTGGCAAACCAGCAATAGCCAGCACAGGGATTCCCACACTAGAATGCATATCAATTTGACTGAAATTGACATTAGGTATTTTTACAAGGAACTCTTTTAGCATTAGGTAAGAAAGCCAGAGATATGATTAGATAATCTATGCATAAAGACTTCCAACTTCTACAATCTGTACAGTTAGAGCAAAGAAAGTGCATGACAGTATGAAAATCTCACACTGAGCAAATTTAGGGACTTACAGTAGATACCTGCATTACGGGGTTAAAACTACATTAGTTTCCACTGTACTTACTGGACAAACAGAGGTTTCTCCAGAAATCAGGAGAGTAATAGCAAAATGTCTCCTATATTAGACAATATGAATCATCATCCATGGCAAAAATTTTGCAGACAGTAAACGGTCATGAAACAAAGCCACATGTCAAAAGCTTTTCAGAAACCACACACTTTGAAACGGTGCTTACCTTATAGTGCGTAACACAGGCAGGTTTATAGGGATGCTCACTTTCTACAACAGCGTAGTGATTGGAGGTAGTACAAGCTGAAAGCCCTTGCTCCGGTTGGTTTCCGGTGGTGCTGTCCGTAGACTGATTTGGGTTAAAAGCTGGAGGGGCGTATTTCTGATTCAGAACTGCCACAGAAGGAAGTAACTGTTGTACTAGGCCAAAGACCTCAACAGCAACCTGTAACGTAACCCCACACAGAAGAAAATATGACTTGGGACTGGGTGAAAATAATACTCACAAAACCTACAATTCTCTACAACGGTTGTTTTGGATCTGCTCAGAATATCACTACCACAATTCATTCAGTCATTTTCCAATTCTCTTTGTACACAATCCTGACAGGAAAAGCATCACTACTCTAATCTCAAATACTTCTCCTGGAGACTTGCCAAAGCTGAAACAAAAACCTGTACACAATCTGAGAGACACCTCCCCTAAAACAGCGTCTCTAACACTAAAAAGCTGTTACCGTAACAAACAATAAGCATGAATTTAGAGAAAGCAAATACTGTACTGAAGTTATAGTCAAGTTATACTTTGTTTTATAACAACATTGGTTTTTTTCCTCCAAATATTCAACATATTTTAATGCATGTGGCATTTAGCACCACATTGTTCACAGTAACCTTTGTGACATTTTCAGAGGATAGAAACACATCTTAAAGCAAAACGCTTGGTTCTAAATTCGAGTTTATCACAGTAACAAGAGAACTAAAATCTGAAACTATTTTAATGAAATGAATCTGCTAGATTTTAAGTGGCCATTCCTTTTTCCTCCCCCTTTAAAAACAAGTTTGAAGAGAGTTTACAGTTCATTAAAAAGCAATAAAAAGCAAAAGTTTCTACTAGCTAAGGAATAATGACATTTGTAAATCTAATAATAGGTTTCCAACACCAGGCATATGGAAAATGCTCTGCCGCTGAGAAGTAATGATATTTTTATATATAGATGACATCTTCTCACCTTTAAATTGACAGAAATAATCTTAATGAGCAGCTCCCATTGCTTTGGATATTTAATGTAAAAATAGGATTTACAGAATATAAAAAACACTTCATCCCACCAATATTCATCAATAAATGAGTCATACATCCAGATCTTTCTAACTTTAGTTATTTCTGTTGAGAAGCATACCTTGGGAATAGCTGCTGCTACTGGTCCTATGTAGGCTATTATGAGGGGAAGCAGCATTGAAAACAGACTGGAAGAGCTGAGTAGTTCTGGAATGTCTTCAGCTAAAAAAAAGATAATTACAACACAGGTATTAATAGATGTACTATGTTTCAAAACACATCTTATTTTTCTGCTTCTTACGAGTTAAACTTCTAATTTCTACAACAGTTTTCACTTCTAATTATTTTCGTTGCCTAGGCATTGGCAATTTCTAAACCTGCAATGTTCACCTGAGATAAATATGCTATTATATACAGATGTCCGTTAAAGAATTTCCTCCTCTTAGAGCATAATTTTATTGCATTCTTTGCCATTTTGTGAAACTGTGTTCATACCTTCTATGGTATAAAAGCCAGCACAAGCTCCTCCCAGTCCGCCAAATCAATTTCTATAGCACTATGCAATATTCTGAACATTTTGACTGGGATGGCTGAAGATGGTAGCTTAAAACCATTCAGTTTTAAGGTTAATGTCTACATTTCTCAAAAATGAATGTTTAAGTGCTTATAAATGAATTACACCCACCACTGTGCAAAACCTGCAATAAACTTTGAGATTGACCCATCATAGCACTTATTCTGGAAATAAAGAACCTTACCAGCTTTAACAAGATACTTGCTAAATTGCTGAGCAAATTTACACAAGGTACTTGTCTGATAGCTCAAGTGCAACTCAGTGACTTAGAAAGTTACTCACAGTCTGATACCTACAGTAATAACAGGTCAGAAAAACAGTCTTTGGAAAGCAAAAGAGAAATATCACAATATTTGTATCACTGATATTTGACTATTATATCTTGCTATCAAAGAAAGAAGTTTTGAAAATGAAATTTTGAAAGTCAATTTTCAAAAGCCTTACCATCTACAGCAAGAGCCCTGTGCAACAGGTCTTTGGCTGCTCGGACAACAGCACTCACGACAGAAAGAGCCCTGCTACAATTTTTGTCTTCTTCATTAGCTTTGTTCAAAAGCTGTGATTGCAGATCTCCATCATACTCACTCCTGGATGGTGGATTAAGTTCAAGTAAGTTCACAAAATACAAAATTACATTAAAATAACATGACTGACTCATTTTTTGGCAGAGAATAAGCAAAACAATTAATTTATGATAAAACATTAAAGGAAACAATCAAAGGAAAAATCAAAGAAAACACAGAGGATATTTTGGAGGCAATTCCTCACCCCTTTACAATCGTTTTATTTGGCAGAAAATATGAAAGCATGTTTTGAAACGTTTCTTTTGACTAGATGCCTTTCAAACCACAAATGTAGTAATTGCTATGTTCTTCCAAGCCCAACGACCTATCTTGATAAAAACAGAATACTACTAAATGCATCACAGAAACCAGTACAACTCTTGCAATGGATATTTCTGTAGTATCTTAACAGGGAAAAAGACTTTGCCTCTCCATTTTAAAGATTACTTGTGGTGTTAAAACAGAGTCTTAGGTTTACCCTTAACAAGTAGTTTTTTCTTTGAAATCCACTCTGTATGTCAAATTAGGTTCTCCTACACAGTATTATGCACAATACTATTTCAATAAGTTATATAAAAGATGTGGTTTGATTTGCTTTTTCAAAGCAGTTGTATGATAATTATAAACTAATTCAAGCCCTTAAATATGACAGTGGTTCAGCCTTGGGATAGACAACCAAAACATGTAAAGCATAATTCCCCATTCTCTTTTGAATTTCTTAGATTTGTCCATAAAGATTTGATCTTTCAAAATGCAATTCCAGAACATTAAGATTCCAGGACTGGCACCTCAGAATGCTCAAAGACTTGGAGCAGTTCAGTGCACAACAAGGATACCTATCCTTCTCTATGACTTAAAATTAACCGCTCTTACAAAGATACACATGTTTTTTGTTGTTGTCCGATGTGTCCTAGAATTGTAGTTTTGCTGTCAGCCTCAAGCTTTTTGAATTTGAATTTATTAGTGACTGACAGTGGGTGCAATTCCAATGGGATGCATTTCCAACAGGAAGCAGTTCCAACCAATTCTTCCAAAACATTTCTACCCTAATCAGAAGTGCATTAGCACACTTCTTTCCATATGGCCTTTTTTGGCATTTGCATAAGTAATAATTCTATTTGTGTTTGAGCAACCTTCAGAGAAAGTCAAGTATCAATGTTACAAGCTCTGTTCTATAATAGTTGACACATTTGTTCCTCTAATGCAGACAAATCAAAACCTCAACTCATTATGTACTGGACTGGGAGTCCTCAAAATAAGTCCAAAACTATAGTCATTCATCAGATGACACACAGATTAGGGCTTCTGTTGTCCAAACAAACTTCAACGGACACTGTGATTACAGGCAGCAGTCTGCAAATTTTCCAAACAAAACTTATATTCTGTAAGAGTTCTGAGTTGTGCTATTATGGTCCTTCAAACGCTTCTTAGAATTTTATCACAGTTGAAACAAAAAAATCTGACTGTTCTCATCTGAAGACAGCACTTTGGTGTGGTTTTCTTTGCCACTTGTCAGCTTATTATTAAGTTAGAATGCCTTGAAGCTTCCATTTACTGAAGTTTTATATCCTTTGCTTTTCTGAAATCAAAGAAATTGTTATTTCTCCTTTATTTCCCCCTTTTACATATATAAAAGCAGAAACTCTAGGAGTGGGAATAATTGCTTTCTTTGTCATCTTTCCTCCTTCTTACATTATTATTACATAATAGGTTCCTTCAAAGTTATGATACTTCATAATAAAATTCCTCCTAATGCTGGAGGAATTCCCTAAGCACAGATGTCCAAGGTTCCAGAAGACTAAATCAATGCAAGTATCACGCTATGCATTCTCTGATAAGCAACTACTGCTGTTGCTGACAAACTGGATCTTTGAGTACAGCCAATTACATGTTTTACAGGACTTCAGAACTATCCTGTATCTTCACATATACTGTTACTATAATTTTGCTGGCAACTTTATTTATTTTAGTTCCTTTAAAACTTTCTTAAGAGGAACATGTGACTTGTTAGTCCAGAAGATGTCATTTGTTGTAGCATTATTTATTTAATCCTCTTCATCTTTTATTAGGTAGGTATATCTTGGACATAATTAACTACCATAGTAAATTACTATTCCTTGCTATTTTTATGCCCTGGATCTAATGTTGATCAGCCTTTTACCACAAAAATTGAGATTTAAGTAAAAGATGTGACACATTTTTTTGCTGTGGAGATAATGGTAATAATTCATATATTCAAGTGCCGTCACACTTTGAAAATCACGTCTTCATGCATATCAGGGTAAGCACCTCAAAAAATAAAAGCAATGCTTTCTGCAGAAGCATTACCTGAAGTGAATTCCTACTATTATCCTGAAAGGCTAAAATAAAGCTTCCCTGCAGGACAGTCAGATGTTTCAGTGGATTTTCCTCAGACACTTACAATATCTCTTTTTGTACTTTTGAACTCTACAGTAAAGAGAGAAGACTGTTCCTAAATAAACAGAACTTGCTTCCCTATGTGTAATCCCTTCTGGCAACAGAGGAAGGAACTGAACAAAATCAGAGAGATAAACATTCCAGTGAGTAGTCTCTCAAAGATCTCTTAGGTTAAAGAAAAAAATGGAGTTTGAAGTATTGCATCCTACAAGTCTCCCACATTCCATCTTTGCTTTAACCAACAAATTATTTGACAAGTAAAAAAAAAAAAAAAGACAACCTAAAAGAAGACTGGAAGAGGCACCACTACAACTGGTGTCCTGAAAACTGTCTTCACTAAATAACTTAAATCTGAAACGACACTGGAAGAACACAGTATTCCTGTTAAACCAGCTCCTTCCTCAAATACATTTCAGACGTATTTAGTTCTGTTACTTCTCAAAAATGCATGTGGTATAACAGCACTATGATGGTTTTACTCATGATCATGACAACATACAATACAAACCTGTAATAGAGAATCTGTGGAATTTGTCCTCGCGTTTGGTTTGTGCCATTACTGCTCAGACTACACGTACTAAATGTAAATGTTACACCATCTGGACACTGAACTGTAGTCATTCCTCCATCTCCATTGGCAGTCCGGCTTCCATAATTCCTCAAACGAACTGCATATTTCACATTTTCCTTAAAAAGGAGAGCCAAAAAGAGTATGCAGTATAAAAAAAAGCATAGAAGTTAGGCTTCATGGTATTATGAAAGCTATTTTTTACATTATAATACTGCAGAGTCTGAAAAGTCCTTCAAAGCACTCAACAAATGAAGAAGATTCAGCACTTAACACAAGCAAAAGCTGTTCTGTGTTCCCAAACTATGGACCATAACATATGTAAAATACTACTTCCAATTACTTGAAGAGTGACCAGGTACCAAAGAAAATTAGCTGCCAAATTGCACACAAAAAGTTGCACATTCAAGGATATTAGAAATTACTAAGCAATTGCAATCTATCTTATGCTATTATAAAAATTAAGACAATTTCTTTTTGCTGCCGGGATTTGAAACTTTCAGTTACAGGGTGAAACTGAAAATTTCTAAAGCAAACACGTCAAGATTAATTTGGAAATGTGTACACAAAAACTAATTCACATTGAACATTCTGATTTTGGTTATCTAAAGAAATCACATGAAACCTCCAGATGTGCATTTCTCTTATTTACCTTCAGCGGCACAACTTTATCAAGCCTGATTTCAGCTATGTCACTGGGAGAATCATCTGTGGTGTAAGTTCCTTTAACCAACTCTAAAGATGTCCATCTATGAGAATGAGTTGAATCTCCAGTATGATCACTCTGATTCAAAGAAACAAAGTCATTTTAAAACATTTATAACGTAAATACATGACAGGCACACCAACTGTGCAAGTTACACTTGCTTGTATAAATTGTTACACGCAGCATTATAAATAAAACAAAGCTGAAAATCCTGTTCAGAGTGAACCGAAGCCTTTCTGCTAAAAAGGAAATTACTCAGCAGAGAGGTCATATTCCCACAGCAACCTATGCTTGCCCTTTGGAAGGGATTAGGACAGTTGGTAAGGGTGAACAACTGTATGTAAAAGAACACCATTACAAGAACACACAATACAGTTTTATGTTTCTTCTAAGAGAGTACCTCAACAGCACATGAAATATCTGTAGCTATAGCTTTTACCATGCTGGTAGGCTACCCCTTTCTTCAATTTCTCGTTTAAAATGTTTTAACTTGGTCTCCTTTATTTCTTGTTTTCCTTTGCAGTTTGCAGAGGGATAACAGGTACTAATTCACATTTAGTTCCAGGAAGTGAAAAGCCCACAATATACGTCAAATATTTGTAGTAACAGAAGATTTCAGGGCCATAACCAAGATAAGGACCCTATAGAGTATGGTATGTAGCTTGCAATGCCACAAAAGTCATAACCACCACAAGCAACATCTTACTACCTGTGCACTGTTTTACCAATAGCCTAGACAGCATATTACAATATTACTTTGAAAAACATATTACGAAAAACTCTGAGGTTGCTTTTGTTCAAATTATTTTCTTAAATGTAGTACTTACATCATCAACTAATACCTCCAACTCATACTCATGAATTCCTCCTCCACCGTAAACAGAAAATCCTACTACAACTACACCAGGTTTGTCAACAGAGAAACATATTGCATCAGGGGATCCATTCCCAGTATTCCAGCTTCTTCCCTGACTTGTTTTAGTGAATCGGTTTGGGGTGGATTTGACAGAATGGAGAGAGTTCAGCCCATCAACCTGTAGAAAGTTAAGTACAAGAACCAAAAGAAGTGAACTGCTAAATATTAGACTACTTAAATAAAGCAAAGTTAAGTGGATTAAATTACCAGATTTTCAACTGGGTAAATTTTACAAGTCAACTGATAAAAACCAGAAGATGTCACTACTGGGGCTTCTAGTCAACCTTGACCAAAAAATAATAAAATAATCTCTGGTAACTGGGAATTAACTAGGAATAATTAGGAAACTGATTCCTTTTCTTTCCTGAGTATTTAAACATACATTTTGTAGGATAAATTAGCACAAAATATAGCTTAACTGTGCTCCGAGAAGAGCTAGGTATTTCTGCATTAAGAGAGGACAGATATAAATCTTATGTAATAATAAAAACAACTTTAATCAAGACGTTATCAAAAGCTGTGTTCTTTCTGTGAAAAAAAGTCTGCTGATAGTACAGAACCAGTGACATCCCTTTAATAAAATCAAATAAATTTCCATCATATAACGGCACTATAGCCTCATTTAATGGGACTCCTGTTCATGATTATGAACCTTTGGATTTTAAAGAAGTTGAACTCAGTACCACTCTCAATTTTGAATACAAAGCAAATAAACTGGAAGAAGTCTAATGGTATACGCAAATATAATACGTATCTTCCTTTATATATTTAATATTATATAATATGTGTATAAGGAGTACCTTACATCTAAAGGAAGACACAATGCATAAACAAAACACATTATGAATTCTGACCCACAATCAAAAGCAGATAGGATTAGAATACACAAGGCAGCCATGATACCATAAGAGGCAGAGATACTTGGGTATGTGGCACTGTCTCCAGTAAGCATCAAACAAATACATTTTGAGTGTATACGTGCAGAGACATGCATGCAAAGAGACACTCTCAAAAGAAAATTACCATTTTGTAAATAATTTGCAGTACTTTGCAGCCATAATGAAGTAGCTAATTATCAAACAATACTTCCTTAATACACTGAATACGGGCTTTTAAATTTATGTTAAACATCTGAAAGTTGAGAACTGAGAATTCCAGCACCTGTGAAAGATCTGCACATCTATATAATTCCTACCACAGCCTGTATCACATTCACAATATATTTGTCCTGAAAGATGTCTGGTAATTATTTGATGGAAGCTTTACCTCAGATCCTAATGCCGATGCTGTAAGCTCACTCACAATACTAGCAAGCAACCCACAAGTATTAGAAACCAGATGGGAAGAGAAAAGTTCATTTTCTCTTCTAAGGCTGTTCCGTACTGGTAAAACTACAATGACCAACATCTTTTCCAGCACTTCCCGAAAGCTTGTCATCCCTGAAACATTTTCTTCACTCTGCATTATGAAGAGAAATATGACAAATGACACTGTTCTTATTTAAAATAAAAACACATAGATTTTCACATAGTATAAGCATTAGACAATCGAAAAATCCATGACTTGTTAAAAATAAGAAATGTCTAGAGGGTAAAAAAAAAATAATGAAAAATAATCAAAGCTATCATAGTATGCATTCCTTTGTCAAAAAACTTATTAATATTCTAATTTCCAGAATGAGGTGGTGTGGACTTTGTTTAGTTTATTGGAAAGACATATAGGTGTCCTTCTCAGGAGAGAGCATTTCTTAAAGCCCTCCTTGCCATACTATGGATAGTTAGAATAGAACAGATACATAGCCACTTCTGGAACTCTTCATATCATTGTCTTCCCCCTTGTTTAAAAAGAAACTCAGAAGCTTTTTGGCTTTGGTGTTAGCAAAGAGAATCTTCTGTGCAAACAGGTAAGATAAAACCAGTGGTGGGATTCTTATGCAAAGAGCTGTTACTTTACTGAACGAAGACTTGAAACAAACCTAAGCTTAGGCATCTAATGTGTCTTCTACTTAGCAGTGACATTCGCTGTTTTTCAAAACAGTTATTCATACTGAAAGGCATTCCCGATAAGGAAAAATAAAATCAGCTCTACTGATTAAATCAAAAGTTTGTCTTTCTCACTATTTTGGCTCCCACAAATATCCAAGTAGTGAATAAACAGGGAAGACAATGTTGTCAAGCAAACCTGCACAGAACTCTTTCTACCTTTAGCGGTTAAGAGGCAATTGTACCCAAAAGGGAAATATTACCTTTGCATTTAATAGCTTTTGGTGATTTTTTTTCTTCATTAATTTGTGCAGGTGCTCTCTAAGTCTGTGAAAGCTTTTAGCATAATAATGACTTACAGAAATGGCTTAACTGTGTGTTTTATGAAGAACAGCAATCTTTTGAACTTACCTTTCACTAAGGCCTCTGGTTGCTCAAAACTTTCAGTATTGGAAGACTCAACAGTTATCCTTTATTTACCTTTCATTCAACATTCATAATTTCATAAGATCTTACCCCTCTTGTCTTCTGAAGTGAAGAATACTATCCCATATCTCTATCATCTTTACCCTTTTCATTCCTGTAAAGCTACTCTGGAATAACAGGACTGCAAAAATACAGCAATTGAGAGCCCTTGATTAGGAAATTGTTTAATAACCTTTGGTAGAACTATATGAAATGGGCTTCCCTTGTCCACTTGCTTGCTGACTCCTTTAAAAACTCCAGTTTAGAGACATGACTCTATTAGTGAAGCTGTGTTGACTCTTCCTCAAAACACTGAATCTCTCCACATGTTCATTCCTGTGATGAACACGAAAAGCTGAAAAACTGCTGCAGAAAACACCATGCAGCAGAAGAAAACTCTAAACTATATTTCTGCTATTTTAATGTTCTAAAATAAATAAGAATAATTTTTAATCAGACATTCTCCAAACAAAAAATAATTGGAATATTTCAGACTGAACGATGAAAATTGGATAAAACGATAGGTTTCTGAAACAAGCATTTTAGAAAGAAAACACTCAGGCATATTCAGCTACATCCTTATAAAGCTAAAACTTCCAACTTACATGAGTGGTTTTGTTACAAAGTAAAGCAAGTTGTTAAATGTTTGGAATATATCCTAACCTGGCTAAGCTTTTCCATGTGTGCAACCAAAAGAGGAAAACGATGGGCCAGAGCAGAGTCGTTCTCAGTGCTGACTTGTTTGACCATGGACCGCAGCAACGCCTCCCCATCGTAAGCGATGGGAAAGATAGAGGTCAGTTTTACTGAAGTGTGGCAGAGAGCAGACATGACAGCAGCAAGAAGCCGGCTACTGGAGGTTTTGAAGTTTGCTTCCTGGATGTCCTAAAAACATAAGAAGAAATTAATAGAATGGCACCACTGCATTCAAAGTAAATGAGGGAGAAACTACTTCTGAAAGGAGCTTTCCAGTCTTATGGTGATTATAAAAATAAAGAAAGGATTTCATATAGTGTTAGCTTTCCTGTGTATTTTACATTATCTTCTCTCTCAAGCTTCCATTTAGATCTTTGAAATTGGAGTAATTCAAATTTGTCAGTTGACATATTTGAAAATAATAAACCCATTTAAAAGTACTTTTGAAATAATAGCACCCTTTGAAGACAAAGTACTTATAATTAATCAAACAATTTCATTAGAATAATACATTAAAGAACTATTATTATTCCTTGCATTTTTATATGCTAAATGAATTTTCATGCAAAGAAGCAAATTGTTTACATCTCACTGCAATCAATGCAAGCAACTACAGTGTTTAATGTGGGATGCTCATTCACACTAAGTAAGACACTTAGAAGAAAGCTGTTGATTAATAGAATAACACTGCCAGTTTCTCATGTTCTTTGCTGGTTCAGAGCACTGTTGTAACATTTAATAATGAGAAATTACTCAAGTATGAGTGATGAGTATAAAAAAAAAGCCACATGTATACTCCCTAAGCAAAGCACAGCAAGAGTAATGGCATATAAGGAATGGCCTCAACGCTGAAAAAGCAGGTGCTGACAGTTACCAGCACCACAAATTTTCTTCACTGTTGCAGAGAGAATCTTACTGCTAAGGGAGACAGAAGTTCCTAGGATCTTGTTGAACTTAGACACCTTTTTTTTTTTTAAAAAAAAAAAACCAACAATGAAACGCCAAACTCAAAACAACCAAAACCCAATTAGTGAAAAACCAAAATCACAGCAGAATTCAAGTTGCAAACCAGGATAAACACAAAAAAGGAATAAGGTTCTAAATACTGCTTGGCTTCTCCTTGAGCAAAAGGGCAAGCTAAGTTATAATATTTACTTGTGCCATTTTAACGTACCTGGTCCAAACAATTCAACAGGTCACAGAGACAAGCCCACTGGAGAGCAGGTGTTGGATAAAATGAATGAAAGCAAGCTGTGAAAGTATTATGGCATTCCTGAAGAACAGCTTCTAGAAGACTGAGAGGCTGACTGAGGTATCCTTGTGGATCATTGTCCAACTTCACCATGCAATGATCAACTCCTTCAGATAAAATTTTTCTCAGCAAGGTCCTAGTTTTCCCAATGCAATCTGCTAGTTTGCTGGTTTCTTCTACAACTGCCTTAGCTGTAGCTACAAGATTACAAAAAGAGGTGCATTAAATGTACAATAAATGAGACATTTTCAAATTAAAATAGACATTTTACATACAAATAAAACAACTAGAATTTAACAACACTGATGAATCTACATTCAGAGAAGTAATTTCAAAAGGAAAACACTGAGTCTGTTAAATTACACTGAAGAAGCCTGAACACCAGAAACTTCAAATTTTCTGGTCTTTCATAATATATGCTGCATTTTAAATATGAGCATTGTTAAACTACAGGCATGAAAAACAGATACTTGTCTTTCAAACTTAAATTGTGCCCACCACCAAAGCAGCTACTATGTAAAGAAATGGCAAAAAAGAAGATACAAATAGTCCAAAAGTACTCAACTGTAAAGCCAAACAAGAAGTTAACTCTAAAATACACTCAAGTTACAGTGTAAACATGCAGTGCTGGACACTTGGATAACTGCAAATACCGCATTTCTGACAACAAGTTTCTTAATTGCTCCAATAAAATCACATATATAAGCAATTTCATCTTATAGCACAGCCTATATGAATACTTAGATCAAATTTTGAATGTCCTGTAGATTATTTACCAATAAAAATAAAGCAAATGAATTAAGAAGATTACCTGATATTGGATATATTTCACAGGTGTAGACCCTCAGCAACCTCAGGCAGCAAGTGCCTACAAAACGCAACCTTTCTAAATCCAGAAGAGTAGCAGTGTACTGGAATCCTTTAAGGCCACGAAGTTCTTCAACTCCCAGTACCAGTGTTGTCCAGCTCCAGTGAAGAATGCTCAATAAAGATTCAAAGCATTCCTATTCCAGGGTACGAAGGATACAGAAGATATGATTTTGTGTTAAAAACAAAAAGTGAACTTTTAGCAGTGTAAAATGAAAAGGCAAATAGCATCTATATCCATGGTTATTATGAAAACATATTTATGTCTATACACATCTACCACAGGACACACAAATCCTATTTGCATGAGAATAAAAAAAGAGCACTGAGAATGTAGAAAACATTTCACTGTAACCCCATGCTAAAAGCAATTTATAATGTGTTTGGAAGTCTCTCAGTAATTTAAGAACTCACAACTGTTTGTGTTCATCTGTAACATGGATTCTTTAGTAAATTTTATTTCGTCTACATACAAATTGTGTAATACCTACTTTTAACATAATATATTCTTGTCATAGGAGTAAAGACTTAGCAGGGCTGACTCTGCTTTGTTTTTAAACAGTTATGATCTACAGATGTATAGGAACAATATCACATTTACACTTTCTGTTGAAAGATGAATAGAAGCACGTGATAGTCCACAACTAATTTGAGGATTTAAAAAGTTGTCCTTGTCTAAAAATTTGTCTCTACTATTATTAAATATGGTTGACAGTTTCATAAACTTGTACCTCAGAAGGCAAACTACAAGCATTTAGTATTGAATACCATCAAGCTGCAACAATCAAGCTGATTGTTCAAATTTAATTATAAAATGCTTAATGCTCCAGAAAGCAAAAACTCTCCTCTTAACCCAATTCAGATCTATAGCGAGGGAGAAGAGCAGTAAGAGAACGTTGAGGGAGGATACAATGTGAGGTATTAAAAGCCATAGGAGTTCAAAGCTTAATGCAAATATTTTTAAGCAACATATATTAAGAGTAGCTATTAATATATCAATAATATGATTACTCAAAATGCAAATTGTGTAGACAATACATTTCTACAAGAAAACTGAAGAGGAGATTAACCTGATCATTAGAGAATACTGGAGAAATGGAGAATACATAAATGAGAGGAAGCAAGCTGGTTAAGGAAATAGGACTGTGAACATCCCTATGAATGCAATAACTTTAACGTAACTATCAGTTGAGAATACTGAGAGTAATACAGTATAAAATATAAACCAGAATGGAACTGAAAATAAAATAATCATTGCTTGTAACAGATGAGGAAGGGACTGTACTTTAAAAACATGAAGACTGAATTACAGGCTCATCCTGCATGATAATATTGCATTTCAATTTAATGCAGTATTCCTCAAAATTTGACTAAGCTCCTTGTATGTCAAGAACTGCAGACTACCTTCTATTAATAGTTGCTCTGAGCCTATTAATATTCCTTACTTCAGCTTATCAAAGTTCAATTAAATTCTATCTGATCATCACTGTATACTGGAATGTACCCAAGAGGAAGATGAATGTCACCAATGACTAATTAATCACAGTAATTTAAAAGCAACGGAAGAGAGCATATAGTAAAGCTCCCTCAAAAATCTAAAAACCCCACTAATATTAGTTTCTTGGTAGGGAGTAAGGCTTCTACATTGAATACAGCTAGTAAGTATGAACTCAACCCCACACCCCTGCAAAAAAACCCAAGATTAAGCAGCTCAACCTTGTAAAAAGTATATTTCTAGGCTCTCATGTTCAGGTCAATACCAAGCTTAGTTTATATTTAAGCTTCCATCCGAAATCTTCAGAAAAAGTAAAAAAAAAATACAATGTTCTATGTACCAGTGTACCTAACTTCTGCTTGATAAAGTAGACAGAAAAAAAATCCTTAGTTCTTTCCACATGTATGTCTTTCAGTTTTGTAAGTATGAATGAACTTGCAGAAACCACAGAAGATTCTTGGTAACACTCACCACTGAGACAGTTCTGGCAAAAGATCTCTTTAAAATATGTACAGGTTCACTGGTTTGCTGCTTTCCTTTGGATGCACTGCCATCACTTGTTGGCAACCTGAAAGAACAATTTAAGAACTGACTTGAAAACTGCACTTTTCACTTTTAGCAGTTTTTACCGTTTGTACTGTTCAAGTTGAACAAAAGTGGAAGACAATTAAGTAAAAAATGTTCAGTTTCAGCGCAACTTCCTCCAGTTCCTAATCCTGCTAAACCAGCAATCAAGTGTCTTGAATTCTGTTCAATTGGCAGAATTTGACAATCAATAATTATCTCATATGTCACTAAATCTCAACTTTATTACAAGTATTTGCTATATTTGTTCAGATGACATTTATAAGACTAGAAATGTCTTAAAGAAAACTAATTTTGTGGAGGTAAAAAATACGTGGAGGTAAAAAATACAGGCAGCACCTGCTACTGCAGCACCTTTCATTTTGTGCTACTCATGGCTCTTCAGCCATATCCTTCCTTCAGAAGCCCCAAGGCTTGTTTGTCTTTGGCTACAGCCATGTCTCCACAGAAATCACCCAAACAAATAATAGGTTATTCCAGGACTTTATGTGCATCGCTCAAAAAGAAATCTTTTTCTGGAGAGACAGGGGTCTATGGACAGAAAGCTTTCCAGCAAAAGTGAGTTGTTCTGATAAGGGAACCTGAAAAAGACATGCTTAAAAAGGACATTGCAAGACAACTGGTATGAAGAAATTCCAAGTGTCAGAATCAACATGGGAGTAGGGGTATGTATATTTTTATACATAAAATATAAAAATTACACCATGTATGTATCTGAGGAAATCTGCAAAATCTGAAATACAGTGAAAGAGTTCTTGCTTGTTAAAACACATTTACATAACATTTATCATGGGAACAATACATTTATGGTAACTTACTGTAAAGCAAAATTTGTTGTTTGTTTGTTTTCATTAAAATCATCTGTTTGATACTATACTGCTCCTAAACTGAGGCCTAATAAATAGAATACTTCCCAACTAGCAAAAAACTGAAGGACGTTAGGTGAAATCACGAGGCTCTACGAAACTAAATGAAATTCTCAGAACATAACAAATGAAGAATGACTGCAAGAAAAATTGCAAAGAAATTAACGTTGGCATAACGGATTTATTAATTCTCAAAGACACTAAGTTTTCCCTAAAATTTTCAGATACGGATTTCCTTAGCTTAATACAACAATAATTTCATGGAACATATTCTTACTTTAACAGGGCTTCTGTTTAAAAAACATGTAAATAAATGGTTATAAATAGAGATCAAAGTATTACCTGTATAGTAACTGTGGGATCTGTCCTGCATTAACATCTGTACCATTATTTGATTTCTTGGAACTTTTAAACTGAAATACAACCCTGAAAGAGAAATAATCCAATTACTAGTCAAGTAATATTAGATTTCTTCTTCTGCATTAAAAAATATAAACAAAAAACGTACCCATCATCTGTAGTAATGGAGGCCTGTCCATGAGATCCACAATCACTGCTAGGTCCTGACACTCTTGCCCAGGCTACATACCACCAGCCAGCTTGTAGAAGCACTGGTTCATCAAACATCATTGCATACTTTTCTCTGGGAGAAGTAAATATTTAAAAGGAGATACATGAATTAGTTTTTAGATTATTCTTTAACAAATTATACCCTGCTTATAAAAGAAAATTGAAAATGGAATTAAATTATTAAACTCAAGTATCTATTTGTAGTCAAACTTTTAAAATATTTCATTGAAAAATATTGTAGTAATTAAATAAAAAATACTAATTCAGAAGGACCCACAAAAGCATAAGTCTATCTTGACCTTGCATTTTGAAACAATCAGATATCAAATGCCAAATAGAGTAAGGAGAGATTAAGTTAAATTAACACACACAAACCCAATTACATTTCATATATAATTACTGCAAGTAAAGTACTAAAGTATTCATTATATTCTTTCAATTAAATGTCAGGGTTTTTTTGTAAATGACAAGAGCTTATTCATAAATTCTTAGAAATTACACACGAATACTTAAGAAATATATATTTAGAAGTATTGATACCTAAGAATTAAATCTATAGAAAGTAGTCATGGATTATCTGAATGTTGAATTTTTTCATAACAGGGAGCGATAAAGCAGCTAAAACATGGTTAACCCTACCCATATGCACAAAATCTTTCAAGCAATAACTTCTTGCATTTTGATGAGCTGTAAAATGTATGAGTACAATAACCCTTCTTTTTCTTATTGCAGTAAGTTTAACACTGGAGTTGTTCAATGCAAATGCCCATTTGGACTTGACAGCATCCCTTTGATAGAAGTATTCAAAAGAGAAGCTGCAATACAGGAACATGAGATTTGACTTTGATTTATACAAAAGCAAGCGTGAGATTATTTTTCATTCTTTTAATTTAGTACCATAATGGCTTAGTGAGGTATTTGGTGTTTTATCACTTTACCCAACACACTTTGTTTGAGTGTAAGTTTTACATCACTTGTTACAAATTTCTAACAATGTAGATCATCTCTGTTGGTATTTAAAGTGACTTTAAAATCTGTATGAATAAAGTAAAAACAAAGACCAAGAAGTAGGCAGAAATAAGCAAGGAAAATATCTTACCTAGCAGCACAATCATACGCTAGAACATCTGTTTCAGCAAGAAGGTCTCCATCAGTCTCATGGTCTCCTCCATCTGGACCCAATTCAAACAACTGGTGGAATAAGAAAAAAGGTAAAAATACATCTGAGGTGTTAAAAACCTCATATTACCACTTTTTCATGCCTAGCATTCTGGAAACTATCTACTACTATTCTTTTCCCTTCCCAAAAGTAATTATGAGTTACTATCACTGACAGGCAAATTCCCATCTGGAAGTCAGGATTTGGTAATATCATTAATTGTTAAAAAATAGCAATTGACACTGATCTCCCAGCTTTACGGCCAGATATATTTTAAAGTGGAGAAACTCCCTAAAGCTTGCAGGCAAGTCAGATGCAGAGCATCTAAAAAAGGCAAAGTTGGGCGAAAGCGCAGGCTTTCCATCATAGGTTGAAATCCATGGAAGATACACTCAGCTCCTCTGGAAAGGGATGGCTTGACTGTTTTAGCAGAACTAGGAAATAGTGTCCTAAACAGTTGGTGACTAGGACAAAAGATGGTATCTTTTTCAAAAGAACTTGGGTTTCTTACTCAGTCAAAAATCATTTCTACAGCTTGATGAGTTTGGAATAGGACCACAATACATGTCTATGACTGCTCTTGCAAATACCTAGTTAATCTGTGGTAAGACTAGCTACTCTTATCTTGGCTATAAACTAATCCTAGACAATCAGAAACAAATTGGAAAAATAATACTAGAGTACTTTCACGTGGTTACTACCTTTTAATATTTAAATGTTAGCCATGTTGGGTTTTTTGGTGTGGTTTTATTTTTTTAAGTTCCTTGGCTTTCCTTAATCATTTGCAATTCTCAATAGTCGTGTTAAACTAGAATAAAGCATAACTACTTATTTTGGATTGCCTGTCGTCTTATACCAATTTTACTGCCAGGCATAACGCCCTCCATTTCCCTGAAACAAACCTTAATATCTAGTAATCTGAAAAAAGTAAAAGAAAACTCAATAGCGCACTAAATGATAAATAACAACAATAACATATTCCAAATATATACATCTAATATAAACCTCAGAGAGATATTAGATCCTTCCTTTACAAAGTCTTTCTGGGAGTTTCTGAAATCCTTATTAAATGCAGGAACAGAAGCTTCTTATCAGAGACCAGAGCTCTGTTATCACACGGTGTGTTTACGTGAGCTTTTCTATCCAAACCCAGGTTCATTTATTTATTTAATTTTCTCCAGCCCTAATCATCCTTACATTTGGCACAAAGCAGAGTTAAGTATGCTTGGTGCCATTCACTTTCAGTTGAAGAATCCCAGCTGAGAAGCTGTCCAGAGAGTCATCTGAGAAAGAAATGGCAGGGACCATGGGAAGCAACGGCCCAGCTGGTACTTAAGGAATTCCAGCTACTGATAAGCACTCTGAGTTTTTAAGAAACAGCCCCTCATGTATCCTGACGTAGGATGTGACTAACTTGAAGCTCAAAAAGACCAATTTATTGCAGGTGGACCTCTGAACTTTGTGTAAATAGATCACAGAACCATTTGACCCACTACCATATTTGCTCAAGACATCTGTAAGATGGCATAGTGTTTAGTGAAGGTAAGAATGGGCCAATTGTTGACAATTAAGAATAGTAATCCTCAGATCTCTACTCCATCCACCTTACCCGTATAAGGGTCATTACTTCATACTGAGAAGCCTTTTTCTAGTTGTATTACTAATGCTTTCAATATACAGTAAACCACTCATCCATCAAGAACTAAAATTAATCATGGTTTTAGGTGGCATTCCTACAGTTCTGATTTTAGTTCTAGTTCACAGTTCTAGTATTGTTTAAAACAAAACCAAAAAAGCCTTACCTTTATTTTAGCAGTGTATTCACCCCTACCTCCAAAAAGACCAAGACCACCTAACAAAATATCGGTATCAGCACAGAAACGGATAGCTTCTACTGAGTGGGCTGAATAACCCCAGCCTCCTCCATGACCTACAGAAAAAAAACCAATAAAAATACAGTTAATCTATTTTAGTCTTTCATTCCATGAGCCTGATTAGCTTGTGCTATAAAATTTTACTATGTACATACTTTCAAATCTGTTAACAACACTATAGTCTTCTTTAGAATAAACTTTCATTACTGCTTGGGTCTCCTCTTCTGTATTTGCTACACCCATTTTTAAGTCCTGCATAGCAGCCAAAGTATCAAGACAACCTAAAAGAAAGCAAAACCAAAAAAACAACTCAAATTTTCTTACTGTTGCTTATAATCAGTGAAATGGAAATGAATACCGGTTAAAAAGATCAAAGCAACCTAACTGTTTTGACCCTAAGCCACACATATGCTACCAAATATCATTATAGTTTTGATTAGGTCGGGGGACACTGCTGTAGAATCTCAGGGTTCACTATTGAAGATCCATTTCATTTAATTTATTTATTTTCCATAATGACCAAGAAATGTGATTAAATTCGCTTTGCAACTTTTCCAATGGTAAATAAATTGCCAGCAACACTTTTTTTCCCCCTTTTTACATTTCACGTATTATCAAAAAAATAGTTGAAGCAGCAATGAATTATGGGCAGATTTGAGAGCCTTCAAAAAAGGCATTTTGTTTCATGTACACGAGTACCTAATGTGCCTTACTCTGACTCAGACACAAAAAAAGTACTGTTCAAATTAAAATTTCTCTAACACACAATGAAGGGAGCAGGACAATGGACTGAACACTCCTCACAAGCAGTGAGCAATGAGCCAAAATAACTTCCAAAGCTGTGCCCTGTGCCCATGTTGCATATGGCCAGTTTACACATAAACACAGTGGGATTATTTTTTTGTTTTGGTAGGCTTTTTAGACTGCAAAATAAAATCATATCACTTTTAGCATCCCTCTATACAAAACTGCAAAGAGTTGAATTCTTATTTTAGATATTGCATTTACTCTAAAATAAAAATAGATTATTTAAGAGCACTATTTTTTTTTATTCCCCTGTCTTTTGGAGACTCCAGGTTAACTTAACAGTACTAACTTTATTCTGAAAACCATCCAAAAAGATGACCTAGGAAAGTCTTTTACTTTATTACGCTGACCTCTAGTTGCAGGGTCCATCAGAACTCTAAAATCCTCTAGCATCATTAAGATGGCAGAATATAACTATTTTGATTAAAATTAATGCATATCAGGCAGAGTTAATTAGTGTTAATTAAGAGTAAGTGTTAATTAAGAGTAAGTGTTAACTAAGAGTAACAGCGAAAGACTACAAAGTAAAATTCTAACTCAAAGTCAGAAAGCTGTTAGATTACAATTCATTTATACATTAAGTAATGTTTCTTTATTTCATATAAGCTCCTGACTCATCAGCTATAAATGTATACCTAGAATGTGCAAAGCTGCATGAGATCTGGTGGTTAGAGCTTTGGAACCTGTTGGCAGAGCAAGTTCTGGACTCAAAATACTGCACCGGGATTGCATGTCTGGAGCTGAGGGAAGTCTGGAATCAGCAACTACTGCATTGTAGCTCCACAGTTCCCTAGCGTTTGGTCGAAACCTAGAGCAAGACAAAACAGATTAATAAATAAATAAATAAACCTTTCACCTACTAAAAAATACAAAGATCTAACTGATAATTAAATTTTATAAGCTATTTTATGTAAAATGTAGATCTACGAGTACAAACTTTTAAAATTGAACATCATTACACCAAATACATATAAACTTTACTGGCTTAATGCACTAGCAAATGGAAAGCCACAAAAACATTCTTACTGCACTTCAAGTCAAACAGTCATATTATGGGTTTACAAATTTCAGAAAACATTAAGACACTTTTCAAAGCCAATAAATATTAAACCAATAGAATCTATTAAGAAGCATGAAGTAACTAGCAAAGTACTAGATATAATAGCAGATATGCTCAAAAATGAGAAAGATTCCAAGTGAAAGTAAAAGGGTTACTCACCTTCAAATAAGAGTAAAAAGATCTCGAGAAATCCAACATATTTTGTTTGGTCTTTTTTAAATGGATAACATCACCTTATGAGTTTTTAAGGGATTATAGAAAAGGGCAGCATAAACAAGGGAATACAAAGACTTTCTATACTACAGATTAACATGGAGTAAAAGAAAAATGAAAAAAATGAAGTCTTTGATATCACTATGTAAAAGGAAGAAACAGAAGACCTATGGGAGTGTTCTGAATAAGCACAAAAGGAACTTTCACTTAGTACACTGTTCGAAAAATCCAAATGGGGCTAAGATGGGCTAACTAATGGATAAAGAAATACTTTTAACTAAAAATATTATAGGACATAATGTGTATTCAGGCTTTCAATGAGTTAGCAATGTGCAAGTTTATACACCCACAAAATTAGTTTAACCTCTTGAACTTCACTACTACCTGAAAATGTCACAAAGCTATGAAGGAAATATTTAAAATCTATGTATTCAAGAATGCTGTCTCTGTACAGATAAACTCCCCCACTTTCATATAAATAGGCATGAGTAAAAATGCCCAGGAATAGTAATTAATATACCAAATACTTCACTACCTATTGGCATATCCATTAACATGTCTCTGCTCTAGACTGTTTTAATATTTTCCATTAAGCAAGAATGGGATACAACACAAAAACAAATTTGTGCAGACTCCAAGAATCCATTCTTTGGTTAAAGTATTTAACCTCTAGATTTAATTCTAAAGTCCCCAAAATTCTGCAAGACAATAAAACACCTCAACCCATGTTTATCCATAATATCTTTAACATGTGACTCAAGGTAAATAACCATTTTAGTGTGCTAAAGTTGAGTGTCATCACTTTTTCTTCCCTGAAACTTCCTGCTTTCCCATGGCTATCGATAACTGCATCTTTCATAAATTGAGTCTTTCAGCGTGTTTAATCATGCTGATGAGATCATGACTGAGAACTTTAAAGGATGTGGGTGCTACTCTTCCTTATTTCAAATCTCACCATAATTTAAGTAAGAATTGGTACCCAATTAATGAGATTCAAACATCCTGGGGACATGCATAATGCAGAAGTACAGCCATCCCATGAACTTCAGATGTCATAAAGGAACATGCCTAACATTGAAACATCCATGTTTGCTAAGTGGCTTTAAGTTCTTGAATCTCCATCTTGGATGAAGGCATCCAAAGTAGGATGCAAGTAGCCTATGACATAATGATCTTTTAACAGTATGATCCTACGTGATACTGTCTTTTCCAGATTAATTCAGACTAGCTGGTTCCCTGTTTTAACAAGTAAGTGATTATTCTTGTTTTGCCTGTCTTCAAAGAGTTTAAACATCATCCATCACTTGCACTCAAGATTATAGTTTAAATTTCCTGTCTGATCATGTCTGACATAGCTTTCAAATCATTATAGAACAACTGGATGTTATGATTCTGTTTTGGAACAATGGCTTATGATCTACGCCTGCCCAAAGACTCCACTGAAAACGGTCTGAAGACTGTGAAATAAATACAATCGTAATTCGAATGTCTATGCCATTTAAGTGCTTTTATTTTGACCTCCCAAAATGTCAGAACTGAAAAGAATACTATTACTCCACACCTTCTCCTATTTAAATCTTAACCACTAACACATGAGAGAAGGAGGAAGATTTAAAACACAGGATTGTGGAAGCTGGGTATGGCAAGAAAAATATTCAGTGAAGTGTTAAGTAGATGGAGGAAAGCAAGGGAAGAATAAAAGGAGTAAACAAGTAGAATATATTTGACTCTCCTGAACATCATGAGATGAAGGAGAATAATGCAAAATCAAAAAGGAATTAAAAAAAAAAAAAAAACAGGCAAGAGAAGATGTTTGTTTTGGGCTTACTTGACCAAATCATTCAAAAACCGTGAGAAAAGATACATGGAAGACTAAAAGTTGTTTTTTATTTACTAGGGAAATGAGCATAATCAAATCTCCAGCCTCCCAAAGCATTTTAAAAAGGTTTCTATACTATGACCTTAATAGCTATAATCCACACTTGCCTCCAAATAACATCATAGACAGGATCCAGACACACACCAGAACCTTGAAGGTCTTCCTGCTCAGAATCATTGAATGTTTTGCAACTGCCATCTACTTTGTTTATCAGAAGACATTTAAAAGGAGGAGGTTCTGATATTGAAGCCGGTACCAAACCTAAATCAAAGAACAAAAAGACCAGAAAAACATGAAGACTCCACTCATTACGTGGTACTTTTTATGCATGAAGCATTAATGTAGTAGGGAAGAACAGATACTAGAGTTTATTTTTTGCTGTAGCAGTGTAAGATTTAAGTGCAAGAAAAGCTCAGACTTTTACATTCTTTCTTTTGATAAAATTAATTTCTAAAGGAGTTAGGATCACCATGTGCAGCGTAACTAGAAAGTCAAAATATTTTAATTCCCTCTATTCATGTTTTTGACTTGTTGATCCTCTATTGTTCGCATGACTGAAGCTGTATTTTCTCCAATACTTCTATAAGCCTTTAAAATATTATAGAAGAGGTCTTGCCTATTATATGCCTGCTTGCAAATATCTCTGATGTAGCAAGCACGTGAGAATTAATGAGAGCTTCGTCGATCCGGAGAAAGGTCTGGTCTCCACTCGCTCCGATCCATGTTGCTTTGCGTCCATATTTAGAGCCTATATTAGGCATAGGTGCTGGTTTTGCATTCCAGTAGGGCATATCCAGAATTGGTCTACCAAGCTGACCTTTCTATAGGGAGAACGCAAGAATTAGTAAATAACAGTAACAATAAGTCTCAAACAAATTACTTCAGTAGATTCAGCATACCAAATTAGTAGTTTGGAAGAGAGAGCTTGCCACAAATTTACTTTCAAAAAGCAATGGCTATTGTAAGTGAAGCATTATATCTTTAAATAAAAGGAACAAGTTACTGACAGATGTTCTCCTCCATATTCAGTTAGATTTTTGAGTGAACCTTTCTTTTTAATGCAACTCAAACTCTCCAGAATGGATAACCTTCCTTTCCATCTTCAGGATCAAGTACAGAAGTTTTATTCTCCTTCAGTACCTAGTATCTGAATAACTTCAGTGCTAAACAAGGAATGAGTTAATAGGGGAAAAAAAAAAGTACATTCAGATTCAGACAGTCTAAATTCCAGTCAATTCTGAAATAATAAGAACTGTAAGTCTTAAACACCAAATACCTCTTAGAAGTACCTAGAAATCAATTGGCCCATCAAATTTGAGCCGAAAAGAGCATAAAGGGTGTAAGCAAGCACCTCTGCATATGCTCATTAACATCCTGACATGGAGATCTAGGGCCTCAACTCCTATGTACAACTAGTTACTGAGAGATGGACCAATAGTTCTTATACTGTACCTAAGTATGTAGTAAAAACTGCTGCAATAAACCTGTTCAGACTCCCTCTCCCTCACTCAGGCAAAGAAAATTCATTGCAGGCTAATGAAGTCAAGCTAACTTTTTATTTAGATTGGTAAGGGAGAAGAAACATGCACGTACAGCAAATATCTTGTCCAGCACGTTACTCCTCTCTCTGCATAACACTGTAAGTAAGCTTAGTTAAGACATCTTCAAGAAACATGCTTGCTTTTGAGGTTGTCTTGACTTTAGGAAGCTTTCAACAAACTTGCAAGCATTACAATATTAAAACTAGATACTTAGAACAGGTGGTCTAGACACGGTCCAAATTTATTTTTTTCTTTTAGAAAAAGAAAAAACTCTCAGTCAACAGACAGGCTGTAAAATCCTATTTCTGACAGCGAATTTGGTTTTTCAGTGGCCAAGTTTAACTGCAAGTCAACAAAGCTTAAACTTCCACACGTCCAAGTCACTTTTATGTGTCCCAAAAACACAGGACACCAAAGCTCTCACTAAAAGTCTGAAAAGCAACAAAATGTTACCTAATCGAAGAGCCATCTTGTGGCATACTTAATGCAAAACACGATTTTCCACTTCTAAAATTTCAGTCTTCAACTTTTTTTTTTTTTTTTTTTTTTTATTTTTAAGACGACAGATTTCAAAAGGTGCAATTTCTCTTCTGTTATCTTTGGCAGTACATAGTTTTAAAAGCATATAAAAATAGCTCAATACCCACAGCTCAGCTTTTGCCAAAAGAACATTAGTGGAAAAGCAGATGACTCTGGATAAATTGCAGTGGGAGGGGAGGACAAGGAGGCACAAAAGCCTGAAGTCAAGTTGAATGAAACTAAATGATGTCGAAGTGCTTATTCTGTGAATATAAGAATGGCTTCCACATAGACATAGGAGAATACATGTCATGTGGATGTGAAAGAAGAGCACCAGAGTTATGCTGTGTTATACTGAACAATACTACCTCCTCAACTCTAAGCATAACTTCTGCAACTCATTGCCATTCCTATGAAAGAAAACAGGGCACTTATTTTTTTCTAACAAATGCAGACAGACAAATAATAGAATATGCAAGAGACACTTATTTGCAACCAAGCTTGCAACAATAAGAGTTTTCTTAAACTGGTACACCTTGTAAAATAACCCAGTTTTAAACCATCACCTTCATTAAAATACAAAAACCACCCAGGATTTCTACCATCATGCTTTTCTAACCACAACAATATTAGTGGCCACATTTTTAAACATAACAGGCACAAAAGACAAGCAACAGTCACGAGCAGTTCTGTCAGAGCAAGTATAAGCAGTTTTGAAAGGCCTTTGAACAATAAATTATTAATAGCTTATTCCCATAAGTAAATATTATTATTTCCTTACTGAGAAACTTCCAAATGTGAAAACCTGGCCATCCATTAAGAGAATAGCTGTATGGTTGCTCCCAGCAGTGACTTGTGTACTAGGACCTGGTAATGCTTGAACCAAAGTGGGACATCCCCTATATCAAAATAAAGTAATTTTGTATCAATACACACTTAGGCAACATTTAACACATACAATAGTACTGTAAGGATTTCAATCACTGTGAAATATATTCTCTATGTTCACACGCTATATAGAATCAGAGTCAAGCAACAGCTTACAAATTAAAGGAACAGAGGTTTGAAAGACTGTACCAGATATTTAAGTTTATGCCCTCTCGTTACAGGAAACCAGTTGAAGTACCCTCTCTTCAGTTAAACTCATAAATTAGTACAGAATAAAAATAGTTAATTTAATATATAATTACTGTAGCTACACTAATAAATACATGCCTGTATATATGTACATATACAAAAATATTGCAAGGAACTGTAGCAGTAAAAAAAAAATAAATCTTGTTAAGACACCGGTTAAGCACTTAAAAAACCTGTTCGCATTATGAAGCCATCAAAGCCTTACGTGGTTGTTACCCTACTACAATTACCAGAAGCAATATTGATACAGCCATCCTGAGATCACTGTCTAGGGAAATACAGAAGAAAGAGAAGGTCTACCCAGCTCCATCAGCTTTCTACTGGAGAATAAGTCATTAAAAACTGCTTGCCATCAAACTCAGACTCAAGAAAGTACAAACCTCTCCAAACTATTTTCCAGAAAGATCTGAAAAAGTCTAATCCACACACCTCCCAAAGATGGACAGGTATAAGAAAATAAATTTCCCATTCCAGTAAAAATGAAGGGAAAAAACCTAATAGGACGATCAAGAAGCAAAGAAAAAAAAAACTTGAAGTGATGACTTAGAATATAAATAGCAGAAAAAAGAAAAAAAGTATGAGATACTAAAAACTAGAATTTTTATCTCAATCCCAACGAAGTGAATAGGAGCCTACATGAACTGTACCAGACTTTGAATCCCATAATGAGTGTCTACCCAGACTTAAAATTTATTGTGAACTTAGAAAGACTGAATTTGAAGAACAAGATATTCCCAAATAACTCAATGTGAAACACTGACCCCAGAGAACAGCAGTACTATTTTAACTTAATTTTACACATGCACTTTCCAAAGTAGGTTAGTCTAAAATAAGAACAGGTTGTCTTATGCTGGAATTAAAAAAAAAAGTGTCCGCCCACAGTATCCCAGCTATGGTTTAGCAGCTGATGTGACAAAAGATCAGTTATCTGCATGTTCTGATTTTGGCTGAATTGCAGGTAAAACAGAAGTCAAGAAAGTAGGAGGAAGGAGAGGCATCGAGTGTTCAGTAGGGAAAGGGAAAGGGTAGATGGGAAGATGTGAACATACGGCAATGTGGAAGAGAGGAATGTAGCATGAAGACATGTTGATGACCTGAAGGAGGGGGAACCCAGGTAGGCACATGGGTTTGGACACCAGTAAGATTATACACAGACACACAGAGTGAAGTTTAGCAGCACCAATGATGAAACATTTAAAAACAAAAGAAACATTACACGAAGCAGAAACTAAAAACATAGTCAAGAACTAATCCAAAAGCGTTGCTGGTAAAAGGAAATATTTTTATTAAAATTTTTTTTCCTTTCCCTCAAAATTATGATAGCTGCAGGCACAGAATTACCAATCCTATGCATGTTAAAAAAAGAATGTGAATGTTTGATCTCTTTGGTGCATAAAAGCTAAGCTATTATCACCAAAACTACTTATATTCCTGCTTTGCCTACTGAATCTATCAGCAATGTTATTAGAATGCTGTGTATGCTATTCCCTTGCAGCTGAGCAAAACTGGACAAGCAACTGATGGAGAAATACGTAATACGTTATCCTCTTAAATAGCTCTTTTATTAAGATGATCCAGCTTTTTGAATGGCCAGCTACAGTGTATCAATTAAAGAACTGAACAGGAAAAAGCTTAAGACATTTAATGACATCTCTGAAAAAGAAAGTGAAATTATAGAAAAATAGTTTTCACTTCATAAAAGGAGGAGAGATTTGAAAAATATACAGTAAGTCAGCTAGACTGATGTAAAGGGAATTTAAAGCCTGTGATACTATTGAGTATTTCCCAAACACTCTGAAACTCAACACAGAAAAAGCTCATCATAGACACTTAGGAGTCTGAAAAAGTCTTCAGACGAAGTTTTGATAGCAGGGTTTCTCCATTTGAATGGGAAAAAGCAAGTAGTATTCTTCTGGGAGGCAGCTGAAGGACACATTAGTGTCAGACTCACAGATTCTTTGGCTTCTGGGTATGACGCAGGAATTTGACCCAGGTCAATCACAAAACACCAACCTCAACTATACAGAAAGTAACCTGAGATCCCTTGGGAAAGCGTAAGATTGCTGAACAAAAAGGAACAGATACACACGCGTCGGCTAACTCATGATCCTGCAGAAGGTCCAAATACATTTTGGCTTTCCACACCGAAACCCTCTTCCATGCTGAAGGGGAAAGCTTTTCTGGAAGCTGACGTGGTCTTTGAAAACTCCTCCTGCATGAAGTGTTCCAACAATCGCTGTCCATGGTACTTCTCCAGCCAACCGCTGGCTGCCAGGTCCCACAGGGCATCACTCGGGGCAGCTGACCGTGGTCCTGACCGTTCAGGTTCACCACGGGCTGTTGCTGTGCAGCAGGTAAAAAAGGAAACCAGTAACAACTTCTGTCAATGCCAGGCAGAGTCGGGCAGTATGGACTTCAAAAGAAAATGGAGATTTTGGGGGTTTTAGAGGTAGCTGGAAGTTTGGCGAAAAGACGTAAATAAGACCTGCACTGCATCGTTGGAAGTAACATAATCAGACAACGCACCTAGAAACACTGTCCTATCAAACCAAGATGATGGAACACATTTAGTTTCTTCCCCCTCCTCCCCAGACATATTAATAGGATACAGTCTCTACATTTTGTCTTGAAATACAATATAGCTGGCTGTCCATGGACTGTCTGCTCAGTCGTCTTCCACATTATTGTTGAGCCTTCGGAAGCAAAAATCGTATCAGCATTGTCTTCCTTCAGTCGTTCCACTTCTGAACCTCGACCTCCAGGCCACGTGCTCGCTAACGCAGTGCTCAAGTCCACAGTTTGTATAAAAAAATGCAGGCAAATTTTGAACAACAACAGAAAGATCCCGGAGTTTTAAGTCCCAGCTTTTTGAGAGAAGCATCAGCAGCAAACGGGCCTTTGCTTACCTGAATGCAAGACATCCTATTTTTCACCGAGACTAGATACAGCAAAGCATCTCTTGCTTCCACTGAGTTTCTATCCACCAGCATCTAATTTGAGGAGAATATAAGCGGAGACTGACAAATCCTTCAAGGTAGTGAATAGCTCATCAACATCTGCCACCGTGGATTTTACAACAAATAGCCTGTGCAGACTAGTTTAATGGCTCCAGCATACCAATGTGGAAAAAAAAGGCCTCCCAGGAACCAGATCACTTGCATTTTTAAGTGGTCCATCCATGAATGGCTGACACTGCTGCTGGAGACAATAATATCACCTTGTGCGTATTGCTTGTTCCTCCACACCACTCCAGTTCTCAGGTTTATTGAGAATGACATCGTCCTGTTCATCTGCTGTTTCGTGTGCATAAAAAAAAAATAGTCCAAAGTCCTTCTAGGCTACGTAATACACCTCATTCCTGCTGAAGTAACGGGAGGAATCTTTGGTGTTTAGCACACTCTAATAGAGGAGTCCAGAATCTCCTTAATTAAAGAGAAAGACATGTCTGGACAGGCGCGCAGAATTTAAAACAGTTAAGCGTTTTCAAGACTTTTAAAAATAAAGTCTCACTACTAAATCTTTACATTGCAAGACAGAAGCTTCTGAAAGGGTAAGTCATCAATCGCTGCCCAGGAACTTCCATCATTCCTTCATCCGACAATGAAGATGGTGCTCTCAGATGAAAATGAGAGTTCCTGCACTTTCCCTGACACTTCTTCTTTTCATGGGCCCCCACATTTAGATATACTAGCTAGGCTGCCTAAATATTACTACTTTTTTTTTTATTCTTGCCTCTCTCTCTCTATCTCTCCCGGAAACACAGTTGATTATCAGTTCCTGGATTCAGAAGATGATGGTCTTCCTGAGGTCAATACAGGCAATGTGACACGCTGCATGACTGACATACCACTGACCTGGCTGGAGCTGGCCATCTGAGCACCACTGCGTCCCAACTGAGGTGGAACTCTGCATAAGGATTCCCTGTTTCCTTCTCTGAATCCCTTACTGTGAGAACAGAGGAGAGATCTCTACTTAAAGCTGGAAAAAGAAGTACATCAATGAGGAAATTATCATTTGAATGATGGTGCTAAGTAGCAATATAGTACTATAGCCAGTTCTCATGCATGGGACATACTCCAAATTTCTTCAAGGCTTTTGCCAGACACTCTCTAGGGTTTGTTGTAGAATGACACAAAGGTCAGTGCCAAGTCGCTTGTACCTCCTCAGCTTCTAGGCCTGGTCAAGCCCTATCCTTTGGCACAGGACGTTTCATGTTCTCTTCTAAGATCTCACTTGGAACTACATTTGGTCTCCATCCAGTTTCTAAATAAGCACCAGACGTGGGGTTTACTGCCTGAAATCCTGACTGATTCAGGAGATAGCTCCAATGCCTTCAGGAAATCCAAGCGATTTCGTCAGTTGGAAATCGGAGACAAGAAGTTACCAGTACAAATGCCAATGCTATTTGTACCTCTTCAGTCTTTGAGACAGAAATGGCTTTATTTTAGTAGTGACTTGAAATGCCAGCTAAAGCAGCTGTAGCTTGGAACAAGTACCCAAGAATTTCCGGGAACGAAAAAAAGTGTACTTCTCTGTGATATGGCTCTACCATAGGCAGAAACACAGGCTGCATTCACCAGTCCAATGCAAACCTAGCAGGGATAACACTTTAGAGACTACCATTAGGCACAGCAGTCAGGACAAAGTAACACTTCCAGTAAAGTTTCTTTCTTCCTTCCCTCTCCCCCTTTTGTTTAGCGAATCCAATGAAAGTTTTAAGAAGATGAAGATTTCTTCAGAAACGTGACAAAAGAAGTGACTTGGAAGTCTCCAAAGAGATTGGGAGGATAGATGTTTGGTAATTTTCATCTCACTGCTCAAGAGGAATGACAGAACTGAAGACAGGTCATGGATGCTCCACTCCGTATGTCTTTTATATAAGGATATCGGGCATTACTGGACATACACAAAGCCTCAATGATTCCTACTCTTCAAAATCCCACATCTTATGTGTTATATGGTATATGTACATGTCCAAAGAACATTATAACATTTCTTTTTATGGCAGGACACTGATTTTTTTTTTCACTTTAATGAGTAGGTAAGATACTAAGGATGAGACACCAAGGGCTAGATTGAACTTCACATTAAAGAATTTAATTATCTATGCTCTCACTGTAGTCAATGAAGATCAAACCCATGAAGTTCACAGAGCTACTGAGCATACCTAAAGCACATAAGTAGCGGGTGGTTACTCAAATAGCTCTCCACACTCTGTTGACTTCTTTATTTTCATTGACCACAAAGCACTCTCATGCCGACATCTAAAATAAGTGTCTACAAAATGCAGCTGAGACCCAAGCTCAGTGACTTGTGTAGATTAATAATAAACAAAAATGAGATTTTATCATAACTGAACTATTTTGTAACAGAAACAGGTTAATCTAGGTTTACAACATAATACTATTTGAATTATTGCACGTGTAGTGTTTTACAGAAATAATGATATCTTAAGGAGATTCTGATGTTATTCCCTCATACATGTAGGGAGAACTGAAGAGACAGAAGCATTTCAAACTCAGTTTTCAAAGCTATGTTAATAACTATGCACAGAGGTCTTCACGTATTAAACAAATTACTTATACAGTACAACAGTACTGTTATTGTATCTATATCCAGAGGGTTATGGGGAATAAGTGCAGAACAAGAGCTTATCATCTTCATTTGGACAATATTTGAGTTTTCACACTTTCTAGCTACAGAGAAAAAGAAATTTAGCCAGTTGTTATGTAGCAGTACAGCAATATACAACCACATCCTTTAATTACCAGCTCACCTGGAATTAACATCACCATGTCCAAGTTGCCCGTGCTGCCCATACCCAAATGTGTAAACATCACCACTCTCCATCAAAACCACTGAAAAACAAACAAAAAAAGAAGAATATTTTTCTGACACACACACATGTTAACGTGGAACTGCACCAGTGCTGGCTAGCCTTTCTGAGCAGCACAGTTATGGTCCCTACTGAAACACTAAGAGATCTATACCAGATTCTACAACCCATCATAGCTAACATCTCTATGCATGGCTAGAGCTGTGCCATACAGATGTTTTTGAACGCCTCAAAAATTTCTTAAAAACTCTGACATAACTTAATATATGACACTTATAACCCTTTTCCACTGCTGGACAGTGTAGAAGGCTATCAAATAATACTGCAATCTTTTCACCCTTTAACACTCGTTTTAACACATCCTTACTCAATATTAAACAAAAAAGCAGTGAAAATACATATGATGATGTTAAAAAAAAAAAAAAAAAACAAAAAACGAAAAATCTATGCTATACTTAACACTGATTTTTTTTTTTTTATTTTACCTGAATGGTGAAATCCACAACTGACTTGTACAGCTCGCAGTTCACAGTCAAAGCGGACAGCCCCTGGTGGATAGGTTGTGATTTTGCTGGCATCCTTCTCCCCTCTTTCTCCACTTCCGTCTATAAACAAAACTTTTCATTATATCTCATGTCTTCTAAAAGCTTTGTATTAGAAGAATGAATAGAATAAGAACAGTAAATAACTCCCCACCCAGCCATTTGTAAGGTAGGAGAAAGAACTCAGAGGAGAGTAAGAAAGACAGCTCAAAATGTGGCATCAAAGCAGATGTGAAAGACAACAGAAACTCTAAACAACCTGTTACAAAAAGTTACGCACTGGAAAACATCACATCCTCTAAAGGAGAAGCTTTCAACGAGCAGACAAAAATGACCAGCAAAACAGGCAATTCAAAAAACTTCAGAAGTTTTGCTTAATAACTACCACTCTCATTCTTCAATAAAATAGCATTGTGATATAGATAGAAAGCACTCTAGTTAAACTCAATAGGCGTAGCCCTATCTTTTTTTAATTACTACTCATTAAAGATTTTACTCCAACTTAGCCACATAGCCCTTGTTTTACATAACTAGCAATTACTTATGCAGTTTATTTTTAACAATGCCAACACACTCACTACTAGCACATCTGTTTCCTGTCCATTTAAGACATGTTTTTAGACATTGTTTCTGTGATTTCTTTTAGTAAATATGAAGGGCATTATTGGTTCCTAAAGCCAAACTGCTCTTGCATCAGATAAAAGCACTGAAGTGACAAACAAGTGTATTATTTATGAACTTATTGAAAGCTACTATCTTCTCCAGAAATCAGAATGTTTACAGCATCTAACAATTACACTATAATTAAACTATATGGTCACAGTGTCACAAAGGAAGGCAGTTTCACAATATTAGCAGGAAACCAACATGACAGAGAAAAAGCCAACATGTCCATCACCATTAAAACACCTACACCTGTGCAGAAAGAGGGCAATGAAAGCTCTAAGGAAAGTGCATTTTCACAATGAAAAATTTCATATATGACTTGTGTCACACTGTCTCTTAGCACAGAGAAATGACACAAAATACATTACGCAAAAAATAACTGCACAAAGGAGATTCCATATTCTTTCTGTGATAATTCTGACGGATTACTTTATTAACAAAATCGACAGAGTGAAACAATTTCTGCTCAAATAATTCAAGGTCTTGTTAATTTAGATCTGTATTTTTAATTTCTTCACGTTTTCCTGAATGATCGTTACTGGAAGTCTGAACTCTTGAGTTACACTTTACAGACTTACAAATCTTTTAAATTAAAATATAATTCTGTTTTTAGACATATCGATCAAGCTTTATTTCCTTTTTATTATTATTTTTAATGCATGGAAACTGCTCATACAGTGAAGTCATTTCAGCACTTCTATTACTAACCAGTTTTAGAAAATCTTACTGTCTGGAAATAAAGCTTTTATTCTAGTGACAACTGAGTACAGAAACCATATGAATATCCATGTAGTTGACATCAGTAAAGGAACATATAAAGATTAAGTAATGCTTTTGAAGAATTAAGTTTAATAACATAGGTAAAGAATCCCTTTGAAAATGTGGGTGCCCTTCATCAAAACGAATTACACTTGCACTAGATGTTGGATATGTGTGAAATGGAGACACGGTGAAGGAATTCAGATAGAATCACTATTTAACAACAAAACCCTCTGAAAACACAGAATTTTGCCATAATATGCTTTTAGTATTTTATTTAACAATTCAGCTATTTCTCAAATGCACTATCTTTGAACTTTTTATACCTCCTTTCGCATTAAACTCTACATGCAAAAGCAATCAAGAGCTGGTTCTAAGGGCTAATATTGCCACCAGAATTATTTATTCAGCAAGCAGCCTATTTACCACTTCCCTCTTTCACACAAGCTTTTTGGATAGAAGCAGAAAAAAAGCTAATTGTTCTGGAAGTCTACGTGTGGTCCCTGTCTCCCCTCCTCCCTCAGACATCGATGACTGTAACGAAAAATGGAAGCTCTCCCACTGTGCACTTGAACAGTCATCTGCCAGGAATGCAAATGTCCTGTAAGTATGCCTCACGGCTGCACACGCTTTCTGTAATGAAACAAACATCACACAGCAACCACATCACCTATGCACAGTCAAATTAACAAAATCTAGCAGAAGTTGTGTTCTGGACACACACCAGCGGCGCCCGGTACACGCGAGGTACACCTGCATTTCCTGCCTCATCGTAAGAAAAACATATTGCTCTTAAGTGCTTCAACAATTGCTAATAAACAGTTGCTGTTTTCTCAAATGATAAACATGTGACACTGTCTTTAAAGAAAAGATGATTCTAGATATAATCCCATTTTTTCCAAACCTGCAAATGAAAGCATAACACCGTATGACCTAAAGAAAAGATGATTCTAGATATAATTCCATTTTTTCCAAACCTGCAAATGAAAGCATAACACCGTATGACCCTTAAGGAAACACTAAATACTATTGTGAAAAATGTAGAGACAAGTACACTCACACGAAACAAATTTTGCAATTCCTTTTCCTTTAAAATAAATTTATTTCAAAGGAAAAATAGCTGGCATTTTCAAAATCCAAAGCTAACTCCTCAAAGCCTTTAAGAATGGAAGAATGGAAGCAATGACTTCCACATATATCTTCCTTAGCTTAAATGTGAAATCTGCAAACTGGATGGAAACCTGAAAATGGAACTCCTCTCGGCCTTCTTTGAGTGGTTAGTAACTGTCTCATGAGTTTTCAATCAGCTGGATTTTCAGAACCTGATAAGCACGCTTAAAATAATTTACATGCACTAAGTACCCTTGCAACTAAAAAAAGTAAGGTTCAGATGTTCTTCTTTATGAGGGAAAAAAGGTCTTTCAACTAAAATTATCACTAAACTGAACATCACCACTTAACTTTATCATAGAATCATTGAATAGTTTGGGTTGGAAGGGACCTTTAAAGGTCATCTAGACCAACCTCCCCTGCAACAAGTAGGAACATCTCACACTAGATGAGGTTGCTCAGAGCCTGACCTTGAATGTTCCCAGGGATGGGGCATCTACCACCTCTCTGGGAAACCTGCTCCAGTGTTTCACCACCCTCATAGTCAAAAATATCTTCCTTATATATGGTCTAAATCTTCCCTCTTTTAGTTTAAAGCCATTACCCCTTGTCCTATGGCGACAGGCCCTGCTAAAAAGTTTGTCCCCATCTTTCCTGTAGACCCCCCTTAAGAAAGAAACGACCACAATAAGGCCTTCCTGGAGCCTGCCCTTCTCCAGGCTGAACAACCCCAAGTACCTAAGCCTGTCTTCATAGGAGAGGTGTTCCATCCCTCTGATCCTTTTTGCAGACCTTCTCTAGACCCACTCCAACAGGTCCATGTCTTTCCAGAGCTGGACGCAGTTATCAGAAAAAACAAGTTCTACAAACTCTTACACTTAAAGATAAGGCTGCAAATAAACTGGGTCATCCCCTTTCCTTTCAGTGAGTCAAAATTTTTTTAGATACGTGAGCGAAAATCAGATGCAGAAACCTTATTTGCACATGTCTCAAGGAATAATTGTAACTATAGAGATACACACCCGCTTTTCTTCAAACAATTGTGCATATATTAATTCCATTAGGAAAAATATCAAAACAACTGTACCTAAAAGGGAAGCATAGAAAGAAAGACTACAGTAGCATAGACTCTTCTGGTTAAATGAATGGAACCTTCTAAGCAGAGCAAGTTAGCACTTCAAGTGTTACCCTACTGTACTACCTCTGAACTGGAACTTTAACTCTTTTATAGCTCTCTGAGAGAGAGGAAAGCACCAAGGAAAAGCTCCAAAGTGCTTCCTGCAGTTTACACTGAGGGGTGGTCTCCATGAACACCTTCATAATGATGGGTTTTCATCTTGGTTATCTTATACATTTGGGGGATGGAAAGCAAGATAAGTGGAAATACAGCCAACCAACCCCCTCCCACCACTCCATTTTCATTAGAAAATCCTTAACTCCTGAAGAGAATTTTTCACTCTGTGATATCTTGGCTGATATTGTTACCACCAAAAAAAAAAAAGCATGCTGCTTTTCAGGAACAAAGAAAAAGCTCCTTCAGTCCCAACAGCAAGTGAAGTCATAACCTATAAATGAGAGTTCTGCTGGCAAAATAAACCCCATCATTGTTAGAGAAAGGAATTTCAGGCCCTTGGTTCAGACCTGAGGGAAAACATTCTGTTAGTGTTCCTCAGCTGCAATAAAGGTGTTATTTCACTTCTCATTGACCATCTTTAGAGGAAGGAAAAAGCGCTTCTGAAGATATTAAATACATTTCTTCTCCCCACAGAGGAAAAGCTTTAATACAATATGACCATATACAAAAAATTCTTAGAATAAGAATTTATACTCTATAATTTGCCAACAAATCTTTGGTCTGTTTAGCACTGAGTACCCAAATACTGCATATCAGTCAAATTACTGGTTAGCATCTGTGGTGTTCAGCCCTCACAGGATGTTCTGAATACCTCAGTATCATTTATAGGCTTTATACACAACAACATTACTTGAAATATCAGCACAGGACTGCAGCTTCTTGACTGCCCACCACAGGCTTCAGCTCAAATATCTGTAACCAGTATTACAGCTACAGTGCGGGGGGGGGGGGGGGAACCCACCTACTTCTGGCTGTGAAAATCATCCATCCTATGAGGGCAGAAAAAAAAGTAAGTCTGTTGGATGCTTGAGAGGTTGCCACCGAGCTTACTTGAGCTTGTAGGTGAAATCTGATAGGCAGGATCACAAATGCATAATGCTTACGATAATATGATAATAAACTCTCATTCTAATTACAAAATAGGTAATAACCGTGTCCTGAAGTTTTTTACCTGTTCAGCTCAGCAAAGAAAGTGAATGCAAATGGGAATTTACTGGCCAAACCATTTATTCCATTATCTGACCTGGATGCAAGTAAAAGTGAAATACTAAACAATGGCAAAGCACATCCATTATCTCCATGTTCTTATTTTTCTACACTGTATGAATACAAACCAAAAGAAGTGTATTTGACTGAGAGTGTGAATTCTTAGGTATTTTCTGTTACCTGGATAAATTGCCAACTAGAAACACGTGTTTTGGAGGGTAGAGATCCACCTCTAGTCTCTTTCCAACAGAGGACAGAAACCAGGAAAGCTACTTTCAGTGCTGTCTTCCTAAATTAGGGATTCAGCTTTAATTCACAAGTGGACAAAAAGGCATACATTTATGAGTCACCTCATTCTCATTCTTATTATGGGGAAGAGAGGGGCTGGTATGAAAGACAAGGAAGTCTGAATAGGGAGACAGCGCATAATAGTAAAACTAGTGTGTATATATAAAGTCAACTTTGTTGTTATTGTTATTAAAAATTAATATTTATTGTCTCATGACAAAACATGACAACAGCTGATTATGCATGCTTGTGAGATTTGACATACTCTCACATTCTTCAAGCCTCAAATTCCAAGGAAATCCCTGTCTAAAGTGTCTCCTTATTGATGTCAGTGTGTAAAAGCATAGCGGGAAAAAAAAGTGACTCTGACACAGTTCTGGTGCAACTTTTATCTTCTTAAGCAAAGAGCAAAAGTCTTAAGCAACACATCTTCAGTTGGGTTTTCAACTTCTTTAGGAAAATTAACATGGAAACAAGGCTATCGGACTATGGAAATGTCAATATGAAACACAAAGACTCCAGTATCATTCACTTCTATTGTCTTAGATGTAGGCTTTCATTGCCAGCTGTCTTTCTACAATGAGTGCCTCAAACTCCTTTACCAAGTAGATTGCAAGTAAATTTTCTCAAACATCTGATAATTTGGTATTTGCATTTGCAATATGGCTGATATATAGCTTGTTCCATCCACGCAGTTTCAGCTTCATCTAAAATTTGTCCTTTTGAGGATATTTGGTTTCATAGAATTTTTTCATTGGCACTACTCTGGAATACAGGAAAAAGGTGACATTTGCTTGCAGAACCTTAACTTACTCAAGGAGCTTACTTTGTTTTTAATTGCTACTCAGTTCATCTCTACAGTTGTGAAAATTCTACAGATTTTCATTAATATTTTTTATTCAGATCCCCAGTGAGGAAGATCTTGAACGTCTAGTTGGTGTGAAGAGTTACAAGACTACTTTAGAAGAAACCTCCAAAGTAAGAATGCCAGCTTAGGAAATATCATGTTCAAAAGTAAAACAAAAGAATGTGTTGACTTCCGTGTTATAGTGCTCTTTTACTTAAGTCAAAAGCCCTGCCTCAGACTGATTATTGCTCTTTCATTCTA
The DNA here is from genome assembly GCA_033628505.1 of Tringa tobata. Taxonomy (NCBI): domain Eukaryota; kingdom Metazoa; phylum Chordata; class Aves; order Charadriiformes; family Scolopacidae; genus Tringa; species Tringa tobata. The sequence goes on along the minus strand of JAHREE010000279.1, from coordinate 23,244,887 downwards.
CGTACAGTAGAAGAGGCATGCCTTTTAAGATGAGGTGTACTACTTATCTTTTTCATGATTCTCACCTTCCCCATTGCTTTGACAACAAACCACTTCACTCGTTTTCGTTTTTCCCTTGGAAGCTCTTCCACAAGCTAAGGGGAGTTTATAGTTTCCAGTAGAATTTATGGTCATCTTTTGAGAAGCAATATTCTGAGGCAGAGAAGGGTCTCAAAGTTTACTTACTCAAAGATGTTACAATCTTCCTTTCTGTTTAGACACAAAGAGCTACAAGAAACTGAGTATTTCTTCACATAGAGCCTTCCTCAAGGAAAACGTTCAGTTCTACAGAGAATATCTGACAAAATCTTTCACCACAGTACAGACCTCTGCATTATTCTTACAACTCCAAGAAGCAATGCAAGCCTCAAACTCACACTAATGAATGTACTTCTTTGTAAGGAGATACTTGAGCTGAAGTGAGCTCCAACTACTTAATACATGCCAAAAATGTAGAGATGTAGGTAGGATGAGCATACTCCTTTATGCACTTGCTTATGAGGTCAAGGGTTTTCAAGCGGTACAACTAGCAATACTGTGCAGCTCAAGATTACTGCTCATCAGCAAACTGTTACCCAAAGGACAGCATCTAGGTCCTGCATATTTTGTCTTTCAGCATCTAGTCTCTCCCGGGAAGATTATGATAGGTTATTCTATTTAATCCACAAAGACTTAAAGCTCAGATGATACGTTTGCCACAAAGATGCCTTCCTACTTACATTCTGCAAAAGAACGTGTAACTCAAGAATATTACAGCATAAAACCTGTGCTTTGATTTGTATTCTCCCTATTCAAAGCTATTAAAAAAATTGTTGTTTACATTATTTTAAATATTTCATGTCTAAAACAAAGCTTGTTAAAATATATCTATGAAAAATTTTATGCTAGAATAACAAGTCTGAAATGGATATGCAAAACCAATCACTCCGGATATAAAACACAAAGGTTCAAAAAACCAACACAAATGCAACACAGCAGTCTGAGTCACTGGAAAGTGCTCGTTTCCTACAGTAAAATTAAAGAACCTTAGGAATGAGACAGCAGTAGAAATGAGAAGAGACACACAGAAAGACAACGCATACTTCATTAAAGTAAAAAAAAAAATTAAAAAAGAAATAAACCAAAGATGATGCAGACTACTAAATATTTAGACTTAAAAAAAAAAGTCAACATTTTAATGCGTTTTCTTTCTCCTCAGGTAACAAGATACTAACAAGAAGAAAGGCAGAACCCATTTTGTGCAGTTCTTTGAAAGGACAGATTCAGTGCATGGAAGAAGTGACTGGGAGGATGGGCTTATTTCCACCCCAGCCAGGAAGGAAGACCAAATACCTTTGTGCTTGTCCCGTTTATGCTTTAGCTGTGCTGGATGGGGTCTGATTCTGGCTAGAGCCTGTTCTCGATGGTTCATAAAAATAGGACCAGGAAATACAAGGGGGCCTGAGGAGAAACATTTTGCACATGCATAGGAAAGCTCACAAAATGGAAACAGTGTGTTAAACAAAATTCAAATTAAAAGCAAGGAAAAAAAAATGAATCACAATTAAATAATAATCTTGTTTTCCTAAATTCAGAAGGACTAAAATAAATAAATAAAAAGAAAGTTGACATCTTTTTATAAGATGACCAAAATATTCTGCAACGAAGCAATACACATCCCACAGTAACACTTTTACCTGAACTTTTAAGTATGCAACTGTACTTCAACTGATAGAAATAAAACAGACTCACACACTGGAGTAAAATTTGACAGCAAATACCTATTACTGTCTTTAATAGTTAAAAAAATTATCATAGCTTACATCCTACAACATTACATACAACATACTCATTCGGAACAACATCAAAGCTAAATTTAAAATAACATAACTATACAGGTGCTCATAATTGCCATATTTAAAATACAGAGTTATCACTTATAAAGAAAATAGCTATCCAAAACACCTGTTCCATGAAGAAAATTATTCAAATCATATGATTTTTTTTTCTTACCTACTTACTAATTCTGAAATCTATTTAAGTTATTTTAAAAATAATTCCCATCTAAGTACAGGCCTTGAAGAGAAGATTTGTATTTGAAGAAAGTAATGATGTATGTATTTAAAATCTTCTTCAAACTACTTTTTCTTTTTAAAATCTAGGCCCAAGCCGTGCTGTATTAACTTTAATTGAGGCTGATTACATGTAGATCATGGACCAGCAATTTGTTCCTTAAAACTGTTTTTTTTCCCTCTATTTTAAAGGCTAAGCATTCCACCAAGAATTTCTTTGGAGGCATCTCCTTCTAGAAGTCTCACATTTAATGGAACCCACAAATCAGGAGCTGTTAATTTTGCCAAGTGTCACTCTTTCCATTCCACAATTCCCAGACCCAGTCCTTACATGGACTTTCAAGAAAAAAAACCAACCACCCACCAACAAAAACCACCCAACACACAATCCAAAACAACAACAACCAAAAAAGCTCACAAACCCCTCCAAAACGAAACACCCCAAATCAGGCTTTGTGTCATATTTTTAACAGCTTATGTGAAACATCAAAAACAAGTAATCCTCCTGCTTCCCAAAATCATTGACACTCTGTTTCCTTAGCTAAACTTTATTGACAAGCCAATGTAGGCTAAACTTTTCATAAACACCCATTGCCTCAGGTTTCCTGTGGTCAACCTTAGGCCATCAGTTTCTTCACTATTAGTGAACAGTATGGAAAGAAATTTAAGTGGAAGTTAGGCTGAGTCTATCTAGCTTTAGAACCTTCAGATGAAGAAACATGTCTTCACACAAAAAAGTTCTTAAATTTTAGCGTTAAGTTAAAAAAGGAAAAAATGAAAAATGTTTTTAAAATCCACGCCTGCCTTTCCCCCTAGCTTTGAGATTCATACATGTGTTAGCTAATATAATGGTCAAAAAATCTTATTAATCATGTATGTTTCTACACACAGAACAGATTTTTGTTGTTGTTGTTGTTTTGGTTCTATTGCATTTATCTGGACTCTCTTTATTCCAGAAGAGATCCTCTTGTTAATTAAAAACTCCTTTTGAAGATCAAGGATCTTTATTTGCTATTGCTTCACTTTCATCTTGCAGACTCTTCCTTTAGTTGTCTTACTACTGCTCAACCTTTTCATAGTCTCCTCCTAATTGGAGCTTCCAATTAATAGATATATTTTTGGTAAAGATTACTTTCTGCCAGGCCGCTTGCTGTGCTTAATAACCTACTTCCCAGTGTTTAGACTTACACAAAAAATGATACCACGCTTTCCCTCTTTCCAAGTTGGAAGGGATATACTGAGGAGTATACTGGGGCAGAACAGGAAAAGGCAAGAAAGGAGAAAGACATGAATGACAAGCAGATTATGAAAACTAAAAATGTTAGAAGGACAAAAGATACAGGGGAAAGCTGGATCAAGAACAGGAAGGGAAAACAAGAAAGGAAAAATAATTTTTTTCTTTTTTGTTTTCCCTTCCTGTTCTTGATTTCCTGTTCTTGATGGGGCTTGCTTATTGAGAAGTTCCTAATGAAATGAAAAGCCCAGGAAATAAAGAATAGACATGGCAATATGACAAAAATGAAGCGCAGATGAGAGAAGTCGCAAGAAGAGATGCAAGGACTGCAAGGAGTGCTGCTTGAAGCATGTGGATCTAAGATATTTGTGGGTGATCAAACAGAAGATGTGATCTCTAGATAACTTTGGCAAGAAATTCTGAAGTTCCAGAAAAGGCCTGCACAACAAACAGCCCAAGGGATGAGACACAGCCCTGAAGGCAGCCTTTGGCATTTTAGTGCTCAGAGCACAGGTAGCAGAAAGAGGGAGAATTTCAGGAGGACAGAATGAAGTGAACTACATTAGGGTGAGTTAAAGAACTACAAAAGATTTGTGAGACAGAGTGTGTTTAGGAAGCAGAAAAGGCTGTCGGCTCCAGCACGGTGCTGGCACATGGCTGCCTTTAGCTGCCAAACCACTCATCTGAATTATACTTTCCTAGTCAAGATGACAACTCTGTAACAGTATCTAACCTTCTGACCCAAGCAGGGTTTATCTTTGCTTCTGCACAGGACATTCCTATAAATTCTACATTCCTACCTGTTACGTAAAACAACGGGTTAGAGTTAAATGCAATATATCTCCATTTCATAATAATTTTTACCCAATCCATGTAACAGGCTGTGCAAATCTGTCACCCTCTTTGGCTTTTTACGCATGCTAAACCTGTAACATAATCATAATATGGTAGGAAATATCTAAATTTTGATTACATTATGATGCCTACATGTTCAGATGTGGGCTGGCACAATGTAAAGTATCTCCCCTCCCTCCAAAATAACACCACAGAAAACACAACACTACAACAACTCATACAGACCATATCTGCTCTCTACTTAGATCAGAGGTTGCCTGTACAAAGGGAGCAGAGTTTAGGTACTATGAATTATTCTGGTGGAACAATCCAGCCATGCATTAGACACTGCCTTAATTTTTTTAAAAATTAAAAGAAATTAATACTGCAGAGTATTATTTTGAAAACTCTTCTAGAAGCCTCCAATATAGATCTACTTGGGGAATAATTACTATTCCCAGTTATTTTAGTAGCTCAAGTTACAGAGATAAGCAAAGGAGAGTCACTGGTAAACTATAGGGCTGTTATTTTAAATCAGATGATATATGATATTCACTCTCTCCCTTTATTTTTTTTTTTTTTATGGAATGTTTTTCCATAGCTGAAAAGCGAGGTTAAATATCCCTAGCCTGGGAAATGTCAAGATTAGCTTTTCTTTCTTGGTCTGCAGGATCCAGGCCTTTCAAGATGGACTTTATCTGGCAGTGAATTAAGAGCGTAAAGGAAAAAAAGAACAAAGACATTTATCTACAGAAATAATTTCATTTTCTAGCAAGACAGAATGCATTTGTTAAATAATGCGGTAGACTACAGCAAAACATACCCAATTCATATTATCCCAACATGCACTTATGTGCTTTTGCATTCTTGGCCATCTAAGCACTTCAACAGAACTATCAAAGAGTTTATTATTTGATTTGAATTTATATTATACATAATTTGATTTCTTCTAGTACCTTTCCCTAAACAAATGCTATTTGGCAAGCTGTGATTACAGAAGGCTGAAATCAATGATCTCAAACAGTGACTTCTACACCAGTGCACTACATGTAGCAGGCTACCTGAAAAAATTGTACATGGCCACACAACTCAAGATTTTATCTCGAGGAACATACAGAAGCAGTATAAATTAAGGTTGCACAGAAAAAGTCTTAAAATGGATGGCACTTTATGTTGTAAAACCCTAGTTTTTGCTTTTGGAATGCTTGTAAGAGAAAAACCAGGCAGGTGCATGTTTGGGTTTGTTGGTTTTTTTTAAAATACTAAAATATGAAGGCAAACCACTAATATAGAAAAATAGTTATCTAACAAATAAAGGGATAAGCTGCTCTGGCTCTACTTCTAACCACAGCAATGTAAGCAAAGTGAACTGTTTGTCTGCTGCTCTTTCTTTCTTTCCCTCCCCAAGTGAAATTTACCTCCCAGCTCTGTAATCATTAGCTTTCTGGGCTGAATAGCAGCAGCTTTCAATAATATCCAGGCATTCAATGAGAATTTAAGCCAAAAACAATTGTTAGCTGTACCTAATATTTGAGAGCAGCATGCAATGTAGCTCCAACATGACCTAGACAAAGTAAGAAAACAGGCTTCCCCTTTCCACCTCACAGCTAAAATTAACCCCAAAGAGCCAAAGAAAAAGAAATATTTCATCCTTTTCCACATACATAGGAAACTATAAGCTTTCTATTCCTTGTTGCTCATTATTTCTGGTAAGACCAGTAATTTCTTACATGAAGTGAAATAAAGCCCCAATTTGCCCCATAATGTTCACCGGTAGGGAGTCTAGAAACAAACTTTGATCACAATGCACTTTTTGTATCTGAGTAAAAACAGTATCTAATTCCTAAAAGGAGAATCAAAATACTGTTTACTAACATAGCAGGAACCTGAAGAGCATAAATTTCCAATAAAGTTGTTCCTCTTCTCAATAAACAATAATCTTACCAACCACATCATCACGCTTCACTAAAATATTAAGATTTACATCAGTCTAAATCTCTCAACTTGAATTATTTAACAGATTATGACACAGATGTATTTTAAAACAAGAAGAGTACTGAAAACCTGTTACAATGCACATTGGTTGTGTGGAAAATCAACAATAATTTCTAATGTAGATAATATACAAGGCAATAAAATTTTTAAATTATTCAGTGTTTGGTTTTGTTTAATTCAGTCAGTATATAATTTTTTCATGTATTCAAATATAGAAACGCTCATTTTATAAAACAAGAATTTCTGCTTACTATTATACAGTCATTCAATAATTTATAACAATAATTAAATAATTCATATTATAGGTAAACAGGATTGGACAGGCTTGCAGTCATTTCAACTTTTCATATAAAAGGCATATAAACTCTTCATATAAAAAATGGTTTAGGATCTACATTTTGAAAACCTATTATTCAACCAAGAAACGGCAAAAAATAAAAACGAACTATACGAAAGTGACATAAAATGCTACCCTTTACCCTTAAAATTCTGATTCTTATGAGTAGACCTTGTTAAATATACAGATTTTTCACAACCTTCCAAAAGCATGCTAAATAACATGGTATTTAGCTAGGTATTTAGGTTCTGATTTTTGTTTGGTTACTGTATCAGCTCAGTGGAGCAAAATTAATTAACTTCCATTCTTAGAAAACAGACAAAGAAGTTTGCTTAAAGTATTCAAGCCTCTCATCAATAAGAAAGTCACTTACCTCTTCCTTCTTCCAATCTATGTCTCCTATTTACACGCTGCCGCTTTTCTTCTTGCCGTAACTGAAGGTGTTCTTCAATATTAACTCCAGGAACAGGGACAGCTACATAGATTAATAAAATATGGAAAACTACCTTTAAAATTGTTATGATGGTAATCAACCCTAGAAGAAGGTAAGTAAATGAAAAATGAAGCCTACTTACTACCTGCTCTTTACATGGCTCCACAAGAATATTGTAGAAATACAGGAGTTGAGTAAACTTGCAGAAGAGTTTTAGGTGTTATTTCTGAATTTCCCAATTTTCATTAATATGCCACAACACCAACATCACTGAATACCATTTAGAACTTACTTTGTTAGGCATATACATATTTATATCTAATTATGTGTAGTCATGGTTATCTTTTCTTTTTTTTTTTCACAAAAAAAGTTTAAAAAAATATTATTAGAACAAGCTCAAAATTGCTTAAATTTTATAAATGTTCTAAGTAGATCAGACATTTTCTAGCTTAAGAATGCTTTACCACTATATGTTTCTTGCTTACTAAGAAGCATGAAATATACTTTTAACGCATGTACACATCTGGACGTCAATCTGATGTATTTACCAAACTAGTTTAATAGGAATTTGAAACAAAATGGTAAGCACTTCTTTAAGCAGGAAACATGACTTGATGCAACAATACAACTACTATAAGGACAACCTTTTTCCAATTTTTTTTTTTTTTGGCAAATTGCAACAACATAAAAAAAATATACCTTGCCCTCAACATCAAAGAAAAACCTCCACCTGGAAGCACCGTCACTTCTCTTTAGACAAATGCGGTCAACCAGTTCAACCCCCTCACCTCAAACTATGCCAAGGCCACCACAGGAGACCAAGAGCTGTTGTCTCCTATCCTGCTAGGAGAGGAGTTAGCGAAGCGGAGGTTAGCACAAAACCTGTAACTCCTCCCTGGTCATGCATGAGAAGAGAGCTGTGAAGCAGAGCTGCTCGTGCCATGTTCACCACCAGTATAAACCCGCTTCTGTGACAGCAAATTACATTTAGAAATATCTATATGGCGGTATCAGGACTGCGCAGTGAGGTTATTTGGAATCCTTAGAGTTAACTTACCAAGAGAACCACTTCTAGTTTCTATTTAACTTTTGTTTGGGGGAAAAAAAAATCCCACACTCAAAAGTATAGGATATAATTTTCTATTATTTCTACTCCCTCCCCTCTCAGAAAACTGGTGAGATTTTAAGTCATGCATCTGATTATTTTATGGTCCTTTTCTATACCAGATACTATATCCACACATCCATGCAGGATTAAAGGCTCTATGTAAATCTAAATATAGAAAAAAAGGAAAAAAAGAGCAGGAAAGTCTGATCTCCAAAACCCTGTAGAGGCCCAGTTAGAAAGATGGATGATACAATATTAAACATGCTGTGACAACAGATCTTACAAGGCAAGATCCCAAACTGTATTTTCCAATTATCAAATTATCATACCAGTCAGCATTTTTTTGGTATTTTTGGGAAGCGGGGTGGGAGTTTTGTTGGTTTGGGTTTTTTTAAAGTAATTTCCACATTCCTGGCAGCTCTTTCTCTCTGAAAATTTTTAAGAGATAAGAGAAAAAAGTTCTCAAGAAACAGTACTCCCTTTCTGTAATGTGACTGCAAAAAACCCTAATAAAAAGATTATGGAAAATTTTTCAAGCTATCAAAAAAGGACAAGAACAACTTTGTAGTCTCAGCATTAGTATCATAATTGCACAGGTCAAAATGGCACACATTTATAGGAAAATATTTCACTTACCCACTTTGCTATACCACCAACAAATAAATCTGCCTGATACGCAACATTTTATCCCTTTTAACAATATTGAACTAAAACTGCAAGTTTAAAAGTTCAGTAATTTGATTGGAAAGAAAGAACTGCATTACTTAAGATAAAAAGTTTATCATATAGAAGAATCAAAATACTAACTGAAAAGAACAAACCTATTTCAAAACCAACCTGTTATTCCACTTCAGATTTCAAAAGTCAGCAGTGGGACTGAATTTATTAAAAAGTGCAAACAAATGTTTTGAGGAAGAAAAAAAAAAAGGCGCAGCAAAGAAAGAAAAATAAAAGCCATCTTGCTAATTTCATATCACTTACCCAGCAAGAGATCTAAAGGTATCATCTCTTTTACAGCATCCAGGATTCCTCTTTGCCTTGCTTCCTGGCCATCCAGTTCTCTAGCACACGCCTTGCAGCAGCCACATACAGCGCAGCCCGACTCACCTGAGCCACAGCCACAGATTCTGCAGCAAACAGAGTTGCTTTATCACTACCTTTTATTTTCGTGCATTACTGATGCCTTGGTAATTAAAACACACATTGTTAGTTTTTTTCTCTCTGTGGGTATGTAGTATTTCCTGACATTAACAGAAAGTATAGCTTATTTAAATCCTAGGTGCTGTTGTGTGGTGCCAGGGAGCACACACTGACCCTACGGATCTGAACTGACTTCTCAGCACCAACTTTTCTTCATTTAATTAAACACACACCCCATGAAAACACCAACAAGGAAACACTGAGCCCGTGCAAAGCTGGAGAAATAGTAATGGCAATAGGTAAAGCAGTGACCCTTTATGCAGGTCAACCCTGAAGTAACAGATAAAAGCAACTGGAACAGCAAGATAAAAAACATCTATCGTAGGACAAATAAAGATTAACCCAAAGCCAGCAGCTCTGTCAAGAGACAGATCATGTTAGTGTTCATATTCAACAGCTTCTAGTAAAGAACTATATGCTAAGAAATGTAAAAAGAAAAAAAAAAACAACAAAAAAAACCCAAACATTTAAAACTAAATCATCTGCAGCCATCACAAGGTATTTACTAAAATTTTAACCTACTTCTGATTTTAAAAGCACAGGCTCCTTTTACATATAATGTTACCTTAGATTGAAGTTTAAGAACAGTTCACATTCAACACGTGCTTTCACCATTCAACACCCTATCACAAGTGTATTTCCATATGTTTGCTTACCCTCCAGGTACTCTGTCAGGACGCCCGCTGCTAACACAGCTAGCTCCGTAGCCTGTGCAATCTCCACATACAGTGCACACCATACACTGCTCCAGCTTCCATTTATGCATGCCTGGAGGACACATCATGGACTTCTCATCTTTTTCATCCAGTTCCTCTTCTAGGTCTTCATCCATTGCCGTTGCCATGTTCTCAACTCCAAAACCTAATGAAGATATCGAAACAAGAAATAGCTGTTTTCTCAGGCCAATAGTGGCTACCATGGAAGTCCTGAAGAACACTCAAATAACTAGGCATGCCTGATTTGCACACTCATCCAGCACAATGACACTTTGGAAGCCTCTCTCAGCATGGGCTGGGGCATGGGGGTTGGAACTTATTCATCTTTAGTGTCCCTTCCAACCCGAACTGTTCTATGATTCTATATACCTAGGTTTCTTAACTGAAAAGGAAATTAAACATTTCTATTCAGTATACAAGTAACAGGTCATTTACTTGTCACAAATAAAACACTCCAATCCAGCAAAGGTGAATAAGCATGATTTTTCATACCTATTATTTAGGAGTAATGGAAATGTTCAGTTGCATGGATAAAGAGGTAGATTTACATTCATGCACTGTTTAGGCAAACAACAGCCTCAAGACCAAATGCAAACAATGAAACATATGAAAAATTTTCTTGCTGGGACAATGGCACACAGTAAGACAAGGAGTAATGAGGTTTGGGTTTATTCATTTGTTTTAAAGAAAAACTTTTTCTCTGACAGAAGAAAAGTAATTGAGATATTTATTTTCTTAACATAACTAAGCTTATTAGTATGTGCAGAACACCAAATACTTGACAGGTGAGGTGAAAGTACCCATACCTGTTATTTTTTTTTAAGCATGTTGCACGTACTTAAGCTTTAGTATTGGAATTATATTTTATAATAAAATGCTTAGCTACGTTTTCACTTGTGATATCTTCCAGCACACAAAACAAAAGGCAAAAAAAACCCCAAACACCTAAGTCCCTCACCTTTTCCTCCCTGGCTCATGGAGCCCGTGTCTCGTCCACACTGTCCCTTATTATTTACGCCAAACGTCCAAACTTCTCCGTTCTTCATTAACACACAGGTGTGAGCTTTGCCCATGGCTACCTGAGTCACAAAATGGCCTTTCAAATCTGTTACTAAACCTGCAAGACATAAAACAGTCGAGTGGTAAATTGCACTTTCTACCTGAGAAGGAAACTTCAGTGATATAACGAAATTGCTTGTGGACACTGACAATTTTTAAATTAACAGTAAGGGAGAAAAGCAGCAGGTATAGAAAACAAGCATTAGAATAAGGAGTGAAAGTGGAATGAGGCCTAGGCCATCCCTCCTGCAAAGAAAGGAAAGCCAGAACCAAACCAAATCCTGTGCAAATCACTTGTGGTGAAAAACAATTATAAAGTAGTCATATTGCCACTGGAGTTGGGTTTTTTTTTTAGTATTTTATTTAAATTGAGATGTACTGAATCATCTGCAAATTCAAAACAGGCTGTCTTGTGAGCAGAGAAACGTATAAGGGCCAGTTTCTTGCAGCCTTTGTTACTAATAAAGCATTTCTCATTTCTGTGACTTTTCCCTGTGTGGTTGTCTAGTATCAGATTAATTCAACAAATGATTTATTGTTTTTTCCCTTTAGTGGAAGTATTAATTCAGGTACTTGTAACCAGTACTGCTATATATTTTTTACAGATCTTAAGGAAACTGTTTTCTCTTTCGATCCTTCTGTCACATTTGGCTGAATCAGCAGAAATTCAGAAATCTATTAGGAGAATAAAAAACCACACAAATACATTTCCAAATGCTAACAACTTCCAGACTGATTTCAATTACTCTAGTTGAGAAATCATTCAAAAAACAAATATTTAACTTACTTGTACTATCAGAGTAAATGGCATCTTTTCCAAACATGTAGAGTTCTCCATCTTTTGAAATTACAGAACTGCTTCCATTATTGCACGCTGTAGATATGACAATCTTGCCTTCCAATTTAATAATTTTTTTAGGCTTATATGGTTTTGACTGCCGTCTGCTTTTAGCTTTAAATAAATAAATAAAGAAATTGCAAGTAATTCTACCAAAAACCTTCAAATGCACAATAATATTTGTTTTATAATTAGGGGTCAGTTTTCAGACTGCTTCTTAAAAAAATAGAATATATAAAAATTTATCCATATGATCTTGTGGTCTAATTTTTATTGGATTACACTGGATTCTCTCAAAAAATTCAATGTCAAGAAAAGTCATTATGAGATAGGTATCTTTCAGTAAAGACTCTTCGAGTGTTCTTTTACATGCTGAACTAACTTTATGAACTTTACAAAGCAGCACATAGTAAAAAGAAGTCCTTATTGCCATCTCAGAAGAATATATACCACAATATATGCACAGTAAGTTCACAGAGAAATATTACACAAGTTTATTTGTTTTAAAAGAAAAACACTGAATTCTCTATTTATTAAAACCCTGTTCAGAAAACCTTTCAGCACAACAGATTCCCACAAGAGGAAAACAAAAAACCCACCCAGAAGTCGTTGTTTGCAATCTGGCCTCCAACAAAAGGGTACTGACACAGCTAAAGACCGGCTAAACCAACCAACAGCTACTGTTACTACCTGAGAATTTTCCCCCAAGTCAGAGAACTGCCAGTTAATTTCACTTGCTGATAATTACCAACTTTCTACAGAGAAGACACACAGACACCTTGCTGACAGAAAACTAGCCTTTCTGCCCAGGTTTAAAAGAAATCAGGGAGGAAAAAAAAAACTTGTATACATTCACTCTGAGCCAAATTAAAGAGTAATGAAGGGAACCAAACGAATTAGAAGAAGCCATCCAGACTTTTACACAGGAGTACAACTATTAACTTCCTCTCATGTGAACACATTCATGAATCCACTCCATAAGCACTATCAAACTTTAAAATACGTTCTTGCCTTTATTTTTGCTATATTACATGGGAAAACCCACATATTCTTGGGGAATACTCTCAGTGTAGTTAATCTTTCCTGGGAACAATAAGGTAAATATCCTTTGTTTCTGCATGAGTTCTGCCATACCTCACACGATCAGCCCACTAAGTTTTTGTCGACAACATTCTAGAAAGGCTAAATTCTTACACAGTTGACTGAGACATAGCTGGACTCTATTACTGCTGTTTATCGAGATTTTAAAATCTACTTTTAAATTATATTTTAAATAAATTATTAAATTCGAACCATCTACTACTACCTATAGACTTGAATTTTATACTAACACTTGAATGTTGTTTATCATATTTCTAGCTGACTGCACTGAGGCAGAAAAATTTCAGTCTTACTAAAACTGTTTAAATTCTATGGCTAGCAGACCAAACTTTTCCACAAACCTGTTTTGTGAGAAATACATTAATTTCAATGGCAACATCAAAATACACTATTGAAACAGAACGTTATTGAGATTAATTTGAATTTAAATTAGGCTTCAATACTATACGAAAATGTTATCTGGGATATACACCATATTATTCTATTAAGAAGTACACATCATAAGGCTGACAACTCAAAAGTATCAGAGCCAGTTATTTATCAAAACACATTCGTAATCTTTTTTTTTTCCATTAATCTAACACAACATAATACAACAGTCTGTTTCCTAAAGTGAAGTATATAATTAAATATCACAGCAGATCACAGCTTTTTTAGCTTTAGCCATCTTTCATTGTCATATAAAGTGTATTTCAACCTAAACACACAACTTTGGAGATGCAAACTAGGAAATCTGTTAATTTTATATTGAAAAGGCATTTGTTAGTCTGAAGATCAAATTAATCTGTCTTCTTTAATGTCTGAAGAATTGTGCTTGATAAAGCACAGAAGACTGTGCTTCTACAATTTCTAACCAATGTACATCTCCATTACAGAGAGGCATTTGCTGGCAAAACACCCATTTCCAAAGTTCTCTAAAACAACAGTTAAGAGGCAATAGTTTGGCTCTTCACTTTTTCAGCCAAAGTCCAAGGCAGACCGCACAGCCTCTTGACTTATGACTGCCTTTTCTCAGGACAACTGTGAAAAAGCATTCCCACCACACAATCTAAGGTGGTTAATATGTTTCTATCGACCAATACATACTTGATTCGCCATCCTCTCCTTTACTAGCAGAACCCGTAAAGAATATGCTTCCATCTTCAGCAACAAGTAAGGCATGTGAGCCATCATGTCCAACAGAGAACTGAATAATCTTTGGAGATTTTGTGATTGGGAGTTCAACCCATTTTCCTGCTGAAGGACCACCTTGTTTGATTCCGAGGCTCTGATATTTGCCAGTATAATAAATCTAGAAGAAAACAGTTTATCATTTTCAGTTATGCCATAGCACTTTAAACTTGGTTCTCCTGTCTATGCTCCCTTGCAGCTTCTATGGGAAACTGGAAAAGTCCTTGACTAATGTAAACATCACTTAGCAACAACTAAAAAAATGTGTTATCAACACTCTTCTCATACTATATCCAAAACAAAGCAGCTATGGAATGAAAATTAACTCTATCCCTGATAGAGTTAGAGCCCTGATAGAGCTGAAACAAGGACATGAGGGAAAGATTCTGATTAGATTCTGCTTGTTTTGAAATGTGCTTTCTCCTGTGCCACAGTTAGTTTTCATATATAATTGTTTGGTTAGATGAGTAGAACACCCAAGAAAGAACTGTTCAGAAGAAACTATTTAGAGGAAACGAAGCATTTAAAGCACTTAAGAAAAATATCTGGTCTGTGTAAAAACAAGATGGTATTACGACAGTAAAAATTACTAAAAATTGTAATATGCTTCAACACATTTTTGAAACTTATTTTCAGTAAATGCACAGCAGACACTGCATACATAAACAGTAACACAGACTAAAATATTTCACATGAACAAACACAAAACTACTGAAATGGATTAAAAAGTTTCCTCTAGAACTGTGCTGCTCAACTGTACTATAAAGTGGGTGTGTTAACCTATTTGGGCAACTAAAGCCATCTTTAATTGTCTTATAAAGTATATTTCATACCTAAACATGCAACTTTATAGAGATCCAAACTAGAAAATTTGTTAATTCTACATTGAAGCGGCATTTGTTAATCTGAAGATCAATTTAATCTGTCTCCTCTAATGTCTGAAGAGCTCTGCTTGATCAAATTGTGTTTCATACTACTAAATTCTATTAGGAAAAAACAGTTAAGTTTATTGTGAACATTTTCACCAATCTCACTGTTTTGACAGAAACAGAGCAAGGCGTTCGTTCCAGTAAAGTGATACAATTCTGAATGCAGGGAAACAGAGAACTATGCTTATACAAGTAAAACAACATTAGTTTCCCAAACTGAAACACAGTAAATAATATAAAAAGCCATAGTGACAGTAAGCAAATTTATGTCTAAGTTGCAATGACTATGCAAATGTCTTTGAAAAACAGCCTCCACTGGAGCAAAACCAACATATCAAATCATTAAGAATAGGTTTAAAGAAATCAATTGAAAACTTTGCATAGGGGAAGTCAATAATTCTTCAAAGAATCAGAAAAAAAAATCACTATGGGATTTAAACAAATGACTATAGTCATACTATATATGGAAAGTTATGACGTAAAAAATTTTGTGAAATTTGTAGACAAAAGGTAATTTTATCCCCCAACTCTAAAAAGCCCCATGCTGTCTCTAAGATTGACTGTAGAAGTTCCTATAAATTCAAGCAACTGATTTCTCAATGGTTCCACCACCACCTGTTTCGGTTTTCAAATAACCATTTGCCTTTTCCCCTTTAAAGTGGGCTCTGAGAAGATATTGAAATACAGTCATATAAATTTTTGTTCCAACATGCTAAAAAGGCACAAAGGAATTGTGGAAAATAATAATTAAAAAAAAAAAGTAAAAATAAATGGATGCAATTTGCTATTTAAAAGAGAACATTTTCAGTACCTTGCCGCTGGCAGTTTTCATTAGTGCAAACTCTCTTCCAGCACCAAGAACAGCCGATTCCTCGTCAAACCCTGTACCTGCACGAGGAAGACTTCGTTAACACCACAGTTTAACCAGGCAGTTCCACAGCCCAGTTGACAGACCTAATTCTGCCAGGGAGATTTTTTTTCATTAAAAAGGTTCTGAAAAAGTTATAACAGCACGACAAAAGTTTTGCTGCCACACGAAGGTTTACTGGGCTAGACCTGGCAGAGTTATTCAAAGAGAGGAAAAGCACTAGCGTAAGAGCAACTGCACTTGGTCAGACAAGAGGTCCCAAATACGCTTTTGTTTCGATAGTGCCAGAAGCAGACACCTATCAGAGACAAAAATACCCAAAGCAAAACCCAAGTGCTATTTCTCCAAAACACCTTCATAGACACCAAGGATTCTGCATCTCAAATTCTGATGCAAAGGTGGTTTCCACATACTTAGTATCATTCAATGCATTTCTTTTGCATTAGCCCAGCCAGTGGTCCTTTTAACTTTTGTTAACTGACTCACAGAAAGGAATTCTATAGCTTAGCTATATGTTATATGAGTGCTACTATGAAGTCCAAGCTTCAAACAATTATTATACATTATACATTTATACAACTAGAGGAAAATACTGGAAAACCACAGACAGTGCTATAGACAGAAAGATAGTTCAAAATGAATGTATGGATTACTATGAGTCAAATAACACTTAGGCAGTTTCAAAACCCTTGTACTTTTCCACGTGTTTATAATGGATCTATACCATCCTGCACATAATAAAAGCAAACAAAGGGAAGAGCAGTGTCTCGGTTTTATTATTTGAGTTACTAGTCTTGTTATTAACCTTCACAGAAGAGGACTTACTGATAATGTGCAAGTCTTTCTCCAGATCAAACAATGAGATGCCACAGGCATGTAAGCATTTTCGTGCAAGCTTAAGCTGCAATTCCTGTTGCAGCACTGGCTCAGTACTTGTTGCAAATATTCGCACTACAAAGCCATCCTGTAATAAAAAAAAATAAATATATATATCTACTTCATACTGCATAATAAATGCATTAGTTACACCTAGGCCATGAAAAGTATATTTATAATACTATTTCTGAGTAAATTACCAAAGGACACATCGATAAATTAAAATTTGTTACAGAAGAGAAATTAAGAAAGTGCCAAAAAGTATGAGCTGAGGATAAGCATCTGAATGACCATAAACATAAACTGAGTTCTATGAAAACATTATGAACATTATGAAAATAGTGGATTGCTATAGAAATAATTAACTCTGAATCTTACTATAGAAATCTTGCTTTTATAACAATTTACATCCTTTACGCCCTCAACTTCTGCTGATTCAGAACCCAAAATTCTGCATGCAGCTTAAGAGTGACAGCTTTAAGCAGCAGGTAAAACAGGATTCTGTTTACAAATGCAAATGAAGTATCTTCATCTGGCCATGTTATACTAAAGTTGTTCTGTTAGTAGGAAAATTGATTAATCCTGATTTTCTTATAGTTGTATGTCTGTCATGTCTTGCGAGTCCCATCTTACCCCACCCTTGCCCCATCCCTGTTTTACATCTTTCTCACTGTCAAAAACACTGATCAGTCCAGAATGAAAATGTATTAACTGTCTGTCGAACAAAACAGAACAGCTGTAACTGTTTTGCCCCTAACAGAAGCACTTATTTGAGTTTCCACAGGTTTGGCCAAGAGGCAATTTTCATATAAAAATCTATTGACATGTAGTATCTTTCATACCTCTTTTATTAAATATAGTGGAAATTCTCCAACAAGTACCGAAGCAATTACAGGAAATTAAATTAGAAAAAAAATTATAATTAAGCTCTAAGAAGCTTATCCCACAGAGACCCTGTAGAACATGTTAAAAAGCCATTATTCCATGTGTAAGATTTTTTCCTCAGAACAAGCAACTAAGTTTTGAGAAAAACTTATCTGAAAAATCCATCACAAATCAAAGCTGTGTGGATAAATACCAAAATAATGCTCCTTTACGCACAAATAGAGCAGCTTCTCATTATCTCTAGTTGCATTGATTTCTTCCTTAGTTGTGTTAGCAAAGAAAAAGACAAAAGTTAAGCAAAAAGGAAGTAGTATTGTAAAATAAAACAATTCAGTTGGGAGAAAAATAGTTTATCCATCATACATAACACTTACATCTCTAGATGCTGCTATTTGATTAATATATTCTCCATCAGTGAAAAGGATATTCTGCCCTTCAGTATGACAATCTGTGAAAGATGAAGTACACTGCATCAGTTTATATTAACATACATACACTGTTCTCTGCTTATCTAATTAATTCTCACTACAACCAGTTCTAGTTTGTCTCAAGAGAGATCATACTGTGCTGATGACACGTTATTTTATGCTAGGATCTCCTCTCTCACCAAAATCATACGATACTCCTTTCTCCCTTGAAGAGTTATTAAAGCACTTTCCATTCTATGAAATGTAACGGTTTACCCCAATATTTAACTGCAAAAGCATTTAATATTCACCTGTGAGGAGTAAACTATTATAACACAACTAAATTCTTATTTTCTAGGAAAATTAGTCTTTCTCCTTCCTCAAAGACTTTTCTTAAAAAAAAAAAAAAAAAAAAAAAAAAAAAAAAAAAAAAAAAAAGGGGGCCACTACCTTTAAAGAAAAGTCCAGCATGCAAAACCTACAGGAATAAATGAAACAGAATCAAACTTTTCATTATTCATCTCATTTTTCCATTGGTTATAAATTTCACCAAACTATTAACTGAAAATCTAGGGGGTGTGGAAAACTATAAGCCATATACTTGAATGCATCGCCCATTTATTGAAAAGAGCTCAGCTTTTTCCAAAGAAAAAAAAAAAGGCAGTGAAAGAATTCTGCCCATATAAGGGAAAAAAGAAGACAATCACTTCCTCCACAAGTTTAAAAGTATGTACCTACCCACCTCTTCTTCCCTTCCTGCTCTGTTCATGGAGCTACTAGCAGAGAGATTGATATTGTATGGCTTGAAAGGTGCTTGTTCCATTGATTATACAAAGGAAAGAGACCTGTTCCAAAAATACTAAAGGCCAGCTACTTCACACTCTAAAGTATCTGCTTCATAACCTGAACAAAGATCCAGTATCAGCCACTTTATCTACCAAATTTAATGCTAAACGAAGCACACATAATACCCTTCTAGCATAACCAGCAAGTTCGCTATTTTTTTGCTAGCTAGCTGGAGTGTTTTATTAAAAATAATAGAGCAGAAAAAACCCCACAGTATTCACAAACCCGTAAACTGGCTTACTTTTTCCTGCTACACTGCCTAGTCCAATACAGTATCTCACCCAGAAGAGAACAGTCATTAGGTGGCCTTCTCTAATTCTCACATCCTGAAGTAACAGACCTACAGCAGACAACCTCCCCCTCAGAGCGGACACAGGTAGGAATCACAAAGAGGGTAAGCAGGAAGCAGCACGGAGGAGGGCAGATAAACTAAAGTTTGAAATACTGCACTCTCAAAAATAGTCTCAGATTTAATGACCAAAGTCGAGTTCATGTTACTAATTCTCTATGCTACAAAGTGATATTAGTGATAAAACAAAAGACTCGTCAATAACTTGAAGAGAAGGTGCAAAAATTATCTAAATTACATTTCTGAAAGCTTACAGGAAGTTTGTAAGTATTAAGATCTCTTGAATGCTCACATAAGCATAACAGTCAAGGAAACAGGAGACTCTGGCCACCAGTGGGTCCGTATTACATTGTTCGGCCTATTTCTTGAGTAATTTCAAGAGGAGGTGAGCCTCCCATTAAACAGTTTTGGGGTTGTTTGTATGTTTGATAGGTCTGTTCACAGAGGAAATCTGGAACAGGAGTGGTTTTCTTTTTTTAAAATATACGTTCTTCAGAGTTCTTCCTAAAAACTAGCACTTGATTATATAACATCCAGGCCCAGCATTAAATACCAAATTGATGGGGAAAGTACAAAATGGAATATCTGCAAAAAGTAAGACAGTCTCAGCTAGCAAGGAGCTCTTATGATCACAGAATCATAGAATGGTTAGAGTTGGAAGGGACCTTAAAGATCATTGAGTTCCAACCCCCCTGCCACGGGCAGGGACACCTCCCGCTAGAGCAGGTTGCTCAAAGTCCCATCCAGCCTGGCCTTGAACACTTCCAGGGATGGGGCATCCACAGCTTCTCTGGGCAACCTGTTCCAGTGCCTCACCACCCTCACAGGAAAGAATTTCTTTCTGGTACCTAATGTAAATCTCCCCTCTTTCACGTTACCCCTCATCCTATTGCTACACTCCCTGATAAAAAGTCCCTCCCCATCTCTCCTGTAGGACCCCATCAGGTAACTGGATCAAGTGCAGTCCTATTCAATCTGACTTTGGAAAATTACTCTGGGAACAAAAATATCCAAGACTTCTGCCTGGTGATTACTCTAACAGAAAGGGCTTATGTTTTACTTAAAGGAAAAAACTACAGAGACCTGCTAATCACAGCCTCCTTAGAGAATTCAAGGGATCACCTTCTGAATTTCTACAGTGAAACCTATGCCTGCTAATCAGTACTCTTGAGCTCATCCAGGCTACCCTCAGTTAGCAATACTTTTCAGGCTAAGGGAATAGTCCTGATCTCTGAAATATAAATGTGTCATTTCAAAGAACAATGAAACCACATACCACGTAACTTCAACTACTTCAGCTGAACACAACAACCTTTAAGGTATGCAGTACTACTGTTAAAGAAACAGTCAAGATGAACATCTACTCTGTAAATTCAGGTCCAATCACTTAGAAAATCTCACAGAACTCAGGGATTCTTTTACGATATTTAGACTGGGAAACAGATCCACAGCTCAAGGACAGTGTATAAAGTGTAGGCAAAGGCACTACATATAAGAATGTTGACACACAATCTGGTAGTTCCAGATACATTGTCAGATTTGCTGGATCATCTATCAGGAAGGAAAGATTGCCCTTTGAAATAGACATTTACGGTTTCAAGAAGCTGGTGGATCCTACTGTCTGAGAAAGGAGAAAATATCTTCCACAGTCCACTGAGTTTTCTAAGATCACATGATTTCTAGCTAGGATCAGCTCCTAATCACATCTCCTAATGAACTCCTAATCTCCTACATATCTCAGTAGGAATAAATACGAATACCTTATTTAAATGCATTATCACCAACCCAGGCATTTGAAAGAGATTAACTCCAGAGAGAGCCTGAATACCATACCAACTAGGAGGAAATAGCTGGGGTCATATCAGTGTTCAGCTGTTAGCAAGGTTACTGCTCTCTAGCTCTATCCGGTGTGGTTTTTCAGAACTTCAACACGTTGCAAGTCATTATTAAGATTACAGTAGGGCACCCACTACTACTTAAGAGTTATGTACCTACTCAGGTTTCCTCGGGATAGGTCACACGCCTTCCCCCCGCTTTAATTTCTTTCCTTCTAATGAGAAATGGAAGGAACAAGAAGTGAACCCCTTTGAATTTGTCCTAGTCAAAGGCCGTATCTGCTCACAATGTAACACTGAGATAAATGTGTAGAAGTGCAGAAAGTAAACCAGCAAAGTTCAAGGGCTAAAATACAAAATGTTATGAAGAACATGGAGCACCCTCTTTGACACCAGCACAAACCGTATGAAATGCATTTGTATGAAACAGTTTTGAGAGATTTCTGAATAGGTATTCCCACAGATAATAAGATCTGCTTTTGCACTGAAAGATGAATATATTTTTTGTTTAGAAGTCATATGCTTGCTTAATCTGTGCCTGTCTTGCAGAATGACACTTGCAAAAAAAAAAATTTGCAAAAGAAAACTAACAGCTCAGCGGTGTAGACTTTAACTATGCCTGAGTGCCTCTCTCAAGACTTGCATGCAGAGTACTGATTTGTTTACTAATGGCAACATAATTAAGGGCCTCAAAGGACCCTACTGGTTGAAGAAGCTGCCTTAAGATGAAGAAAGAGGAAAAACAATCCTAGGAGGCAATTTGTCAGGTCCTTGAATGTGCTCTTACTCACATTTCTCATACAGCCCCCACAAAGACCAAGCAGCTTAAACAGACACCCATATTTAAAGGGCTTGCAGAAAGCTGCATAGATTAGATTCTATGTTCATAGTTTGTTTCAAAAATAAATGTTTGTATTTGAAATTAAAAAAGCCTAGAGAATTTTTCTGAGGGTTCAGTCAGTGCCTTCTTATTTATGTCAGGATGCAACACAAAATCTTTCTTCTGATCTACAGAATAAGCCTATCATTGTTCGATCAAAAGATATTCCTGTGCCCTTCTCTCTTCTGTTTACACGAGTGGCTAAGAATAGATGTGTTTCACCAGGAGGCCATTAAAGTATGTTCCAGAAACATCTTAATTTTCTAGAGACCGAAACTATGAGGCTCATCTGTGAAAAACCCAAATAAAAACAAAACTACAAAAAAATCCAATCCCAAAAGAAATAAACAAAAAACCACTACCAATTTAAACATCAGAAGCATAGTCCATCAGTGTTCGTTAGCCTCCTTTGTTTCTTGGGTACATTTGTATCTATATTAAAAACCAAATGGTTTTGGTCATAGTTTGTAACTACCTACATGTAGGAGACACTGGAAACAAAGTCCTATCTGAGCCAAATGCTCAAAGTTCAAAAGAAAAAAAATTAATTCTTTAAGAAGGAAGTTACACTCTTGGAATCTTTAAATTAAGATCACCATAAATTCTAAAATGTTGCAATATTATTCCAGTAGTTGGAGTAAGATGCAAGATCTCTTAATGACATAGTGCAGCTGCCCTAATGCAGCAAACCGAAGTCATAGAAGAGCAGTCTCTTTTTTGATCTCGAAATCTGCCTCAATTTCTTTTCTGCTTACCTGAAAATACATAGCATGTAAACAGTACACTATAACCATCTTCTCATATCTGGAGGTTCATACCTGGCAAAGCAACTGTACCGTCTTGTTCCAAAGTTTCAGGGTTTATTCTTATGGCTGTCATACTGTGATTATTCGCATCTCTATATAATAAATAACCCTGGGAAAGGAAGAATATATATATACAGGTATGAATATATAATAAATACATGAAAGGATATTGCCAAAAGTGAAAAAAAATGCAAACACTATTTTAGGCATTATTTAAAAAATTGGAAACCTTTTACATCAAATTAGCTTAATTTTCATAATCAACTTTTTCTACTAAAAAAATTCTGCAATAAAAACCAGAAATTTAACCCCTTTCTTCCACACTTTCAACATGCTGTAGATCAGCATGCTGAAGCTCGTATACAGCTTTTAAAGCCACATGTAGTAATTCTGTTCTACATATGTGTATAAAATTACAGTTAAAAGCCACAGCAAAACCCATGTTCCTGTCCCCACATTAAGAAGAGATTCACAGGATTTCCAGGAAGGAGATGCATATATTGCTCTATATAGAAAAGTGATAATTAATAAATTATATGTGCATTAAAAATGAGAAAATTTTTCAAAAAAGTTAAGTAATTAGCTTGACTCCCACTCTAACGAGATTTCATGTATTTATTCTGAGCTCTTCATCAAAGAAATTCCCACAAAGAACATGGTAATTTTGGTGACAGCAGCCATGACACAAGGTTACATACAACGAGTTCTTATACTGCCCACCTCCCAACTCATAACCAGATCTAGGGGAAGGGAGATTTTCAGGACTAATGATTTCCTCTTTCTGTTCCCCATGTGCAGAATACATCCATTTCTCCAAAAACACCTATTCTGGTCAGCAGCCCACATCAAGAAGTCTCCCTTGAGTATACCAAAATAGTATCTTCTCTCTGTTCTTATGTATATTTTTTTTAAAGGTTTGATTCAGTCACCAGTTTAGAAGGTTTCTCAGTAAAAAGATTTGCCTACCTGAAACTCACATTTAAGGTTTATTGTTTACACTTATAACTTTGAGTGCACTTTTAAACAAAGACAGACAAGTAACTTTTTAGCTTAAACCAGATAGGTCGCATAAGGCCCTGTGCACAGATCCACAAGAGAGGCAATATGGCAACTTTGCTCTTGCATCTTTTTCTATCCTACAATGCCTGTGAATCCTTCAAAGATTTTTGAGGGAGCAGGGTAGAAACACAGTTAGGGACTTTACACTTCGAAAGCACTTCTGCTCAAAAGCAGCTACAGGAAAGGAAAAAGATTACTTAAGGGCACTCAGGAACATATTCAAGGTGACTGAGGCCACGGAGAGTAGCATTCACTGACAGGGGAGTTGCAGAGGCCGATAATGAATAATGATTAAGTAATGATTCTGACAACACAATGTCATAGCAGGAGATATGACACTGGTGTGCACTTGCTTGAACCGTGACTGGCCTCAGATGGTCATTCTACACATCTAAGAATGGATGCATTTCACAGGGAGGACACTAAGGCTTAACCTCGGAATATCTTCATTTGTCAAAGAGTCAGAGACCCTAATTACAATCATCTAACAACAGAGAAATCCAACCAACCCGTTTCCTTCCATCTAAACTACTTGAATTTTCCTGGATGAATCAATCTGTGAAATGAGGAAAAACAAACCTACACAAACTAGGAACAGTAAAGAACGTTAAACCGGATAGAAAAGTTTCAGTCTAGAATAACATGTACAATAAAGTAAGAAAAATCACTTGAATTTGAGCTGATTTAATCAAGCAGATGAAGGGAAATGAGACTGAGGGCACATCTTACCTCTTCTACAGACATATACATAGCAATAAATGCAACTTACATATCTGCCTATAAGTACAGCCTGAGTGACATTTTTCCAAATAGCAGTGCCTTTGGATACAGTCACTACGTGAGTGCATATACCTGTACAAGCTCTCAAAGAAGAATATCAAATATATTTATAGCTATGTACAGAATGTCCAAATGTGTAACTCTATATTGTGAAACTATATGGACCCTATTCCTTTCCAAACTGATAAAACAGGCTCCTGAATGAATGCATCCGCACACTTTTGTATTGGGCCAGTAGACCTTTTGGTGATCTATCTGTTTTAATACCAAACAAAACCAGATTTCATATAGATATAAAAAAATAGCACTAATAATAGGATATATATTTGTAATTAACAATTTCACTTCAAAAGCATGGCGAAGAATACACTAAATTTCACACTGGGACAATGAGATCACTCAGTCGATGGTGAATATACAATAAAAATTGCTCAGTAGTTAAAAAATGAAGCAAATTAACTGCTTTCTGAAATTTAATTTTTCAGTTTGTATTGGATTTGTTTTGGTTTTTTGAGAGACAGTGAACTCAGTGGTAATAACAGGATTCTAAAAAAACACACTATTTTTATAATGAATGGCAAAGGTATAAGAAAAGGTAGTTGATATTCCATCTAACTTTAAAAAAAACCCAAAAAATCCAAATATAGTTAACTTTGCAGTGGTAATGTCAACAATTGACTGTACAATTCATAAATTTATGTGTTAAACCACCATATTTATGAATTGTGCAGCCAACTGATGGGTGCTTCTTAAAGTCTTTACAGTGACAACACAAATCAATGACACTCTTCATTACTCCTTTCTATATGCCAGCACCATCATCACACGTCCCTCATCTTCCACAATTTAGAAGTCAGTACCAAAAAATTGATTTTTATAACTGAAGCCAAAGGAACGATATAATATCCATGTAAGCTTACTCTATGCCAAAGTCTACTTAAATTACTCATGAGGGATGAGGGGTGGGGTGTACGTTTTATGTTTTAATTATTCACCTACCTGAGCATAGCCTAACCAAGACTTTTTTTCCTTTCTGTTTTTGATGCGGGATGTAGAATTGTATATATGGCCCTGAAAGGCAAAAAATTCCAATCTTTTAACAAATATCAGTGACAATTTTAGACATAATCATTTACCATCTAATTAACGTCTTCAACCATACCGAGAACTAAAAATTGTAAGAAAACACTATAAAATTCTCATAGAAATCATCAGAAAAATTTTGACAAGCTGTAAGAGACCTGAACATTAGTAAGCTACAAAAGACTTTTAATGGAAACAGGACATCATAAAAGTTAAGCTAAAATATTGACTATCTTCATCAGACAAGAAGAAATCACATTACCCTCACTGTGCCACTATATCCAGAGCCGATTTTGTAAAGTCCATCTTTACATAAGAGATAGAGGAAAAAACCATCACTCTGAAGTAGGCACTGGTCATCTTCATCCACAGATATTTCTTTCAATGGCCATTTGTGCATCAAAGCTGCCTTCTTTATCCCATTACTGAACCAGTCCTGGATTTGGATTTTGCCCACCAGAACTGCCTGTACACTCCGCTGAAGAGAATTTAAAATGGTTGGCACCTAAAGAGTAAAACAAATAGTGAGTAAAAAAAAAAAAAGGTTTTTTTTATATGTTGTGTTTTTTGTTCTCTCTCCAATTCAAGAGAGACAAAGAAATACCTACTCTTTTCTCAAAAATAGCGAGGGAAAAAAAGTTAACTGAATTTACACAATAGATCTTCTCAAAACTCATGTACATCATTTACATAAATTCCCAGATACAGAGAAGTTTTAGTGCAAGACCTGAATAGTCTGGCAGGCATGGCTGCCATTATTGGTGAGGATAGCAGAGATTGCTTGCAACGTTCTTCCCGTCTCTCCCCACGCAGCCACCAAACTGAAGAGGCAAGCGCAGGAAAGTGCCGTCAGGGACTGTCCCGTGCTATCATTCATTCCCGTGCTACGGACAGTTATCTCCAGAAGAAGCTGGAACAGGGATTCTGCAGATAAAACACAGAAATTACACGGACAAATTGCAAAATCGTACCACACAATTTGCCAGTCAATGGGAAATTAAACTTATAAAATATATGATACATCTTTCCTCAGCCATTAAGTTCAGCCCTATTTCCAGACAGAAAAAAAAAGCATCCCATTTAAATAGGCCTACAACATCCTTAACTTTTCATTCTTCGGTCAGAAAACACTGGCTCTTGATAATCACAATGACCAGAGAACAAGAAAAACTAAGTCCTTCTGTTACAGTGGAACATATTAATAAGAAACGGTCCAGAAGGAGTTACTTTACCTGCCTATTCAGTCTACCTCATCACTGAGATGATGTGTAGGTCTTGACCAACCTTGTCTAATCTTTATGACCATTACCCATGTTGAAGCACATCCCATTTCTCAGAAACGAGCTTTTCAAATCAAAGCTTGAAAATTATTTTGATCGTATGTCTCTTTTCAAGCACTGTTTAGCAGTTGAAAATCTGTAACAATCAAGGCGTGAACAGAAATCCACCTCAATTTTTTATAGTGTATAAAAATAATCACTAAGGCACTAATCAAAACAAAGCCTTCTTTGTAGCTTTTTAATACTCTGTACATCAATACAAAATAAAAGCTTTCTGTAGTAAATTACTATCAACTTTGGAAATATAATACTGTTGAGCCATAACAAGGAAAATATACAGTCTTAAGATATTTTTTTTTTATTATTTTTAAACAACAGATACTACAGCCTAGCCTTCCTTGGAGTTATATAAACCATTAAAAATGATGAATTAACAAGAGATAATTGAATTTTAACTGAAAAGACATAATCAATCATACATTCAAAGCCATCAGGAGTTCAACTTTTATTTTCAGTATTACTAAATGCAAAATGAATTTTCAGTCAGTCTCCTGAGAACAAGCATGTTCCTATCTCACAAATACTTGCTAGGAACCATCATCTTCTGTCCAATGCAGTAACAGATAAATATTAATACAAATACAGTAATAAACGAGGTATTACCTAGGACTTCAGGAGGCTCTGATTGCAGGCCTTCTGGTTGCTGGCCCTGGAGCACATTAAGTAGGGCTTGTAGGCTCCTGAGACACAAGGATGGATGCGAAAATCTCGTCTCCTTTATCAGTTCAAAGACTTCACATAGTCCAACTTCAATGATCTAAAGAAGTACAGATATTTCAGAATATCTGTTAATATAATATTTTTGGGTCTTCACCAATAAAGGTATAAAAGAACAAGACAGTTATTTGAATGACAAAAACGTAGTACAGAATACAATGGTAATTCGAAAGAGAATCAGAATCAAGAACCCACCTACACAACTGTGCTAGCAAATATTACACAGAAGTAGTATCATTATATGAAAGAGTGTTATCTAAGCAGCATAATAGTTCCCTGGAAATATAAGAAAACTTAAAATTTTTTGGACAGTGCAAGACAAACTGTTCCCTGAGCCCTTGTAATTTCTACTGGAGTTCACACTTCATTTGACAGACCTCTTTTTCACCTTTACTTGCTCATTAGTGTGAGCCAGCAAGCTAGAATTGGCTTGCAACCTGACTTCCCAACTTGAGTAATGATACGTTTGACAGCTAATACTGGCAGCACAAGTACTTCTCCCTCCAAAGTCTCCGACATTGCTCTTGTGACAATATTAAAAAAAAATAAAGATTAATTACTTGTCACTAAAACTCCATATGTACTCATCACAGACATGAATTATGCCAAGCAATATAACATCTGTAAGAGCGATGTTACAGCTACTCCTAACTCTCCCTTTTAGCGTTCCTGAATATTCTGAGATTACAATTATGCTTCTCTTCACTGACTGTTCCCTGTCACTTCCTTCTCAAACTCAGTATGTGACAATGAGGAGGATGAAAGAAAAATGAACAGGGTTAACTCATTACAAATAAGCAGCCAGATCTTCAAAACTGTTAGAAGCAGAGCCCCAATGTTTAGGATGTTTAACACAGATTCACCCCTGAGTAAAATCTAAGGAAAGACTGTACTATGAAAATGAATAAAATTGTTAATGGAACTGCCACTCATGCTCAAAACAGGTCTATTCTGACAGTCAGCTCTAAGTTCTACTGGATGCCTTTTAACTGTCTTTGCTGTCATTCAATTTATTTCAATTTCTGTCTTTCAGAAGTTTTTTTACAACCTGTTTGATTTTTGGAGGAAGAACAGAAACATAACCGAATCAAATCTTCAAAGTGCAAAAGCATTTTTCCTGCGAATTGCACCTTACATTTCATATCTTCAGTGGAGTCAGGGAAAACACATGCATGGAATCTACAGGGGAAAAAAGCCTGTCAACAAAATAACAGCACAGGTGGTTTTTCCAGGATCGAAAACTCAATACTATCTTGCAGGCTAAAATACGCCGTAGTAAATTTTCAGAAATACTCTTTTCTTTTCAGTGACAGTATCTCTGGGAGAAACTGAGAAGTTTATTCTATTCTTCCTAATCGATCTTCAGACAGCAGCTGACAGGCAGCTGGAGAAAGCAGAGAACCTAACACAGTGGAGAAAACAATCTGGTGAACTTCCACTACAGTAGGAATCGACAATGGATAGTTCCGCTGGGATTTTGCCTGATCTGCACAGGTTTTAGGTTGGGCTTGTTTTGGGGTTGGTTTTTTTTCACTGAGAGCAACAAATTGGGCAGGCTTCTTAAAACAGGTCTCTTCACCTTCAAACAAACAAATAAACATTCATATTATCCATGCGTACATATATATAGATGCATAATGTGGGTATCTGTCTGTCTCTCAACTCCTCCAAACTGTGCGCTGAAGGACAGAATAAGCAAAAGATCTTTTCCAAGACATCTTAAGCTTGTTCTCCATCCTCTCATTCCCTTCACAACATCTTTGAGACTTCGGATCAAAAAGCATAAACCAACCTTACAGAGGACACGCAAAATTCTAACCTGGATACAGACATATTGACCTATAATTAATTCCTCAAGAAACCCTATTTCTTCAAGAAATCTTATCTACACTATTGTTTTATTTCCTTTGTCTTCTCTCTCTCATAATTGCCCAAAACGCACATTTCTATGTTTATCTAAGGATACATAATAATCTGTACCTTTAATTCTCTACATTAATTTATATGCATATTATAGGCATACCAAAAAAAATACTTTACACAGGTCCTAATAAATTTTAAAAGGCTTAAAAAGTCAGTTTCTAAAGAGAGTAAGTATTTTTTTTTATTTTTTGTTACAACTTCAAAATTTTCAATTTTGTTTAAGCCCTTTACCTAAGCAGCAAAATATATCCCACTGCAGAACAATGAATATTTAGTCAGTTAATTCCACCTTAATGCAGCATTGTTCCTTTTAGAACAGGGCTTTTGTGGATCATTCATAACTCAGTGTTAATTTTAATGTTGAGGGGGAAGCAACTGCCAAACAGATCAAATGAGTAGAATTGAATCTGTCTTATTTCAAGCAGAAAGAATTCCCCATCATTGGCAAAGGCACTAAAGAAATAAGTCAAGCAAAGGCAAATATTTTGTGTAAATCCAAAAATTTAAAGTTATTACAGCAAGTTACTAAACTGACCAAAGAACCAGAATAAAATGTATCGTACTAACATATGAAGACCAGCAAATTGTGTCTCTGTGTCTCTTTTAACATTTATTAAAAATGATTGTTCTCAACCTTATTATAGACTTTGCATGAGTAGTTTGAAAGCATACTGATTTTTAATTTTGTATTTGCTGTATCAAATGTAAC
Source organism: Tringa tobata (assembly GCA_033628505.1). Classification (NCBI taxonomy): domain Eukaryota; kingdom Metazoa; phylum Chordata; class Aves; order Charadriiformes; family Scolopacidae; genus Tringa; species Tringa tobata. The sequence continues at coordinate 23,214,480 of JAHREE010000279.1, read as the reverse complement.
AAAATAGCTGATTTTCTGTTTTGAGAATGGAAAAGTAAAGCCTCCTACCTACGGTTTCTGTACCATTTTTTCCAAGCCACTGTCTTTTTTAAACCGCACCACTTTTCCAGGTCTTTTTTTGATTAAACTCTCCAACACTTTCAACTCCACCAATGTTTTAGTTTCACCTTGCAAGTGTTCTGTCCATATTGCTGGTAAATCTCATCCTTCTCTGAACCTCTTTTATTAACAAAATCTCTGTAAAACTCCACTCCACTCTTTATAAATGCTAACAGCTACACTGCCTTTTATTTAACATTTCAAATTAAGCATCTACAAGCACTTGCCGATTCATTTAATTCACTCCTCACAAGGAGTCAGATGCACTTCATAAACAATGCTAACTTTATTCCTACTTACTGCACATTATTTAACAACTATCAACAGTGAAATTCACGTTATCAAGTTGCAGTTACTTGACTTGTTTATGTTCCTCTGCAATTCTTCACCGCTATTTCCAGAACGCCAACTTTCCCTTCAGATAATACTAAACACAATCACCTATAAAATTTTAATTTTCTAAGCGACTAGTACATTCTACATAATTACTGGCGCAACACCCTTCTCAATTCTGTATTTGTATTGTTTTTAGAGCAAATACAAAGAAGGAAAGTTACTCTGAATACGTTTTTTAGACTCAGAAGAATAACAAAAGGAAGCAGGATTCATAGTATTAATAAGATGACTCTGAACAAAACTAAACACAGAGAAGTTACATGATAGAAAACAAATGAATCAGCAATTTTTTAAAAATTAAGAAAAAAGTTGGTAATGCCTATATAGATTATTTCTGACTTTCCACCGTTAATCCTGCTGCAAGTATAGAAGTAGTAAACAGTAAAAAAGCTACCCTGTTGAACTATAGCATCCAAAACCTTAATGTGCATTATTAACTATCTACTGTTATCAGTGCCAAAAGATACTACAGCCAAAAAGGGGAAAGATTAAAAAAATAAGGCAGTAAGAATAATTGACAGTTACTGTAATTACACGTATACCTGGCAAATCATCTCAGAAAACATTCCACTAACTGAATTCCAATACCAGATTGATTTATTCTTTCTTGACGGTAAAGCAAGAGACAGCACCCTTTCTCATACCAGCTAGTAGCCTCTGACATATAAGAACTGCCTTATTTACATTTTGTGTAGACTTCTGAAGCTATAGATTATTTTCAAGTACCAGTACTTATAAAGGAGTACAAGTTGAACGTTTACTTAACATTTAATTGACTTTAAAATTAATTATTGGGCAGGTACATAGATCTTCCTAATTCATCAAAGCAGATGATTCTGGACTAGATGGACAACAAGTAAAATTATAGCTATTTTCTGAGCAGCTGGTTTATATCGCTGTTCTTTACTCCCCATAAGGAATATACCATCTTTAGATCACATACATGGCACACTTTAAGCAGTATCCAGTTACTTGCCTTTGGAAGTTTAATAGGTGGCTCTTTGGATTCCTCCTCTTCATCACTGTCCGAATCCCCGCTCTGTACACTGTTCTTTGAAGCCAATGACACAGATGCTTCCTTTTTTTGCCACTCCAACACACAATGGCGGACATTGCAGTAAACATTAAAAGCTGAAGGGTTGCTATGTAATCTGATATCTGGTATGGTTATGGTACTCTCCAGGTTTTCAGTCTGAAAAACAAAATTAAGTTCATTAGAAGTTTCAAGCTTTTCTCAATACAAGTAATTTCAATAGCCTGAGTAAATTTTGGCTAATCAAATCATCCTCAAACGGGAGACTGAAATTTCCTGTTGAAATACCGCTTATATTTCAAGCGGGGGAGAACGGAGGACAAGGGAGAAGTTTCAATATGTTCCATCTGGCTCTAGTCCCTACCTCTCCTAACTTGATGAGGACTCTGGGATGGCAAACAAAAGCAGTGCAGGCTACTGTAGTACTGTTGTACAGCCAAAAGCCAAAAGACTGGCAGAATTCAGGTTTTATCTTCTTTACAGGAGTCGGTTTGTTTAGTGTTTTTAAATTATTATTATTGAATTTTAAAATGCAGTATTTCTTTTCTCAGTTCTTAACTTTAATCTATTGGTAAATAATTAAGTTTTAAGCTGTTTGCTAAATGTATAGTAAAAATTAAAAATACCTTTAGTTGTTTTGTCATTAAACGTAAACAGATGGCAAATTCAAAAACTCTCATGAGAGGATCTTGAGATAGTAATTTTGTGTAACTAGAAAAGAAATAAATGGACAAACTACTGAATTTAAAAAAAAAAAAAAAGTCTATAAAGGCCTATGAAGTAACAGGACCCTATCTTGTTTTCAGAAGCCCTGAAGCCACAAAGTAAGAGTTGGGAAACTGTTCTGAGAAGCTACCACAACCCGTGTCTTACCCTACCGCTACCCTGCCCCACCCTTTCCTTGGTATCTCCTACTGGTATAGTACTGTCAGCCACTGCCGAGACATAGAGCAGCTTTCACGAGCCTGTCATCAGACTTGGAAAAACGTTAAGAAAAAACATTTTTTGAAAAAACATCTTTTTCATTCTGCCGCGTACTCGCTCTTTTCTTCAAGAGTAAGATGGGACAGGAGGAATGGTAGACTTAAAACAAACAAGACCCCACAACCAAATAAAAAAATATTTCTTCTTCGTTTGCACGCTACATGGAGTGGGCTGGTTTGAGCACAGGCTCTGAAGAACTGGACTTCACAGGCACATGGGAGGAAACCATTCCCTATAACACCGTATGTTCCAAAACTGAACAAAAAATTTAACACCAAAATATTTCATAGTTTGCATAGCTCCTTTTATTTTTGGCTATCACAGAATGACTGAATGATATGGGATTGGAAGGAACCTCTGGAGAACATCTAGTCCAACCTCCCTGCCAAAGCAGGTCCACCTAGAGCAGGTTGCACAGGAAGGTGTCCAGGCAGGTTTTGAATGTCTCCAGAGACTGAGACTCCACCACCTCTGTCTCTGGAAACATTATGCATTATTAAGCTATAGTATTATTCTAATGGTACTGGTACATATTTACATATCCTTCCTTGCAAAATTATCGCAAGCTAAAAAATGAAGAAGCAATGGTTTACTTTGTAGCCTATTTTATCCCTAACACAAGGTTGGTTGGTTTGTTTGTTTGGGTTTTTTTTCCTTTTTTTTTTTTTTTTTTTTTTTAGCAGAACAGAACTTCTGCTGCTAGGGACTGAAAGACAACACGAGTCTCTTCCAAACAATAAAGCTGCTGTTGAAAACCCACAATATCAATCAATGCTAGAACACAAGACACAACCTCCTGTGTTATTCTAGTATCAAAGTGCATCAAAATAGATTTGGATTGACACCAATGATAATGAGCTACTACATACTTCAAACTGTATTTGGCACCAGAAAACTAAACGGTTATAACATATGACTCTTCTGTATGTCAAATATCCATACACATAACAGCAGCTGCAAAAACTCCTGGGGTAAGGCAAACACACAATATCAGCTTTCAGCTTTAAAGCTAACGCAGTTGAACTACGCAGGTTAAAAAAATTTATTCAGTGAGTTTACTATGCATTTCCTAACTTAGTGACACTTACAGGAAGAGAAAAATATCTGGATCCTCTGAAATATCTCTATCTGAAGTTCACTTATCTAATTAGTATCATGTATTATAATTATAACTTTTGTGAAGTTTCCATTCCAGCTCTTTTTTTGTCAGGAGTTCAGCTTAGTCTTTGTTCCAGAACAGCCCAAGTTCTGTAGCTCACGTCCTCTCTTGAAATACGTTGGCCAAATTGTTTAACCAGCACAGATAATTTTAGACATTACAGTGCTAGATAAAATATCAACGTACATTTCCTTGCCTATTAATAATAAGCTGACTAATCTTCAGAAATAAAATCCTTCCTTACTCTCAATGCCTTACAACTATTAAAACATCCCTTACCTAATGCTTTAGCTTTTGAACAGTACTTCAACCACTTTATCTTTCTCTTCTGCAACAGTGTCCAAACTGTAGTTATAGACAATAATCTCCTACCCACACTTCAATACAGCATAACATTCTCCAGAAAACCCTGCTCTATCTGAACAGTGTAGCACTGGAATACACCACTCAGAACTAGAATTTAATTCCTAGATATATGTTAACCCACTGTTTACATTTTTTAGTTTGTACCTCCACTTTCCCTTCACAATATCTTATCTCTGAGAACTGTAAATTCTTTGAAACTAAAAGTATCTTATTTTCCAATGTATTTCATACACTTCACAAATATAGTAGCAACCCTACCGATGTACTTTAAGAATAATTTTGAAATTCATCACCTGATTTTGTCAGTTTAAAAACACCGGCTTTACGACTGTACTAAATAAAGCCCTTTTTGAACAACAAGTTGAGTTGTACGAACAGGTTAAAACTTAAAGAGAATTATGACTTTCACTGCTTACTGAATTTCATTGGAGGGGAAAAACCCCTCAATGGAATTACCCTTGAATGTATAAACATACAAATGCTTAGCATGTCTCAAGGTAGGAGTAAGGTACAGAATGACGAGACTCATTGTTTCTGGTTAGAGAGCAGAAAGGGAACTTCCGATCATCACGTCACTTTCTCTCTCTCTCCTCCCACAAACTTAGGTGAAAACCAATGAGGATTTATTTGGGATCGATTTGTTCAAGTCTGGGAGGGGCCTTAACTGTAATATTTCTCGTTTCCATGTCTTCAAAACAAACATCTGTTCAAAAGTGGAGCTATATGAGCAGGTGTATAAAAATCACTTTCTTACATTTCTTTTACAAAAAGCAGAGATGGAGCTGATTTTAAAAAAATAAAAAAAGACAGGAAAACCTTCTGCTCCTTTAATGCAAATGCTCATTCAATGAGCAGCTTCCCCATCTTTTTTTTTTCTTTTTTCTTTGCTAGTTTTCTTCAACAGTGGTACCAGAAAGCATTCAAAACAGACATCAAAAGTATTCTTCTGTATGAGGCAAGATTTTTTTCTTTCCGGATTACAACAGATTCCTAACTTCACTGAGGTCAGATGCACTGATCAAGTTAGGAAACTGAGAACTTAAGTTCACATCCCATCATCAACTGGAAGTTTCCTTTCCTGCAACTAATAAGAGCCATGGCATTGGGTCTCTTTTCTACACAGCCATACAAACTTCTCCGATAGTATGAGAGTTGTGCTAACGCCTCTATAATCTTGCTACCGGCTCACAGATTTTGAGGTAGAACAGATTGCTATGACAATCTAACCACTAACCATTCTTACAGAACTCCACTTAGTAATTCTTATATCAAACTACTAAGTCTTTTTTAAGTTACAACAATTCTCTTAGTAACGCTGCATTTCATGTTGACACAAAATACTTCTATGTTGCCGAGGAAAACAGTGGAACTTGAGAGCCAAAATGGTAGTCAACTTCTAAAAATTCAGTGAAGTAACTTCTTAATTTTGCACAGATCTATGGTTGTTCTCTTGAACAGTCTTGTTCTCTTGAGCTATGGGATACATTATTTCAAGAAAAAAATCTCACCCTAATAGCTTGTTTCCTTGGTGTTAAGTGCACCAAGACCCACAGATGTATGAAACGTCTTTTCGTGGCACTGTGAGCAAGGTGAAGAGCAACAACCACTTTTTCTGCACCTCTAAATGTCCTGTTTTTGATGGCTACTGTAATATTGCAATGCAAATCACTAAGTATGACTAGAAGTCCAGCTTCTAGGATGACTGAGTAGAAGACAAGATGATAGAGTCTACAGTCTTTTTTTCTCCAAAAGCAGTTGGTTCATTCAGTTTCTTGGAATATGAAATTGCTATTGCTTTCCAAAAAAGTGGATCTTTAAGACTGGAAAAACAGAACTATGCCTTTTGATTAAGTGTTTTTCGTATGAGCTGTGAGAAAGTGGGACATTCTGAAGTCTTTATCCTTGTTGTTTCACTTGGTATCATCATAAATTGAAAATGCACCTTCTCAAATCAAGATACACGATGAAACATACATCTTAAAATTTAACAGATACCCAGTATTCATCACATCTTCTGTCTTGAGTGCTGCAAAAATTTATTTGTGCTAGAGAGAACATCTAAAATTAAATTTTGGTGCAAAGGAAGAGCAATTTTTAAACATGATGCCATTCTTACAAAATGTGCAATACTAAAATTCAAAATGGAGATTCTCAAACTCAAAACATACAAGGTGAGGTAACAGTGATGAAAGGTCATTTGAGCAGTCAAAAAGATTAGGGCATCTTTTTCAGAGGAACAGATAGAAAAAATCTGTAACGGCAATAAACCTTATTAAATTACTCCCAAAAGTTTTCTGTAGTTTAGGTAGACAAAACAGAAGCAGATGATGTTCTCCAAACAGTTAAGATAAAATTAGAAAAGCCCTTCTCTTGAAGTTTTAAAAGATACTGAAGAAATAATTCAACCCTAACTACTGAATAATGAAATCTAAATGCAAGTCTGAGAAATTGCAATAACAATGTAAATAAATAATCATAAACATAGCTTTAATACATGTAGATAAAAATTTATTTCTTGGGTGTCCATTTTTTTTCTAAAAGGTAAGAGGCTATCTTATGAGAGACAGAATGAAGCGCAGATGTCCATACCCTGATGTGTGATTTGACCACATAAAGATACAGTCCTTGCTAAATGGAAGGGTGTGTTATGTAGGAGGTTAAACAATACAGGTTTGGTTCATAAAATAGAGCAACCAGACTCACAAGAGCTCTTCTCAGCCTTTTGTAATGTTCCAATTAACTCAAGGAAAGAAGTGGGAAAAACAAAACCTGGTCTCCTTTACAGTTGTCTCACACCTCAAACTGTTTTCTCAAAAGATGAAATCCATACACAGCTTATTTTCTGACCAATGTATTTCCTTCCTCTTGAACCAGATGACTGCAATAATGGTTTATTCTCAAATGTGATGGAAATAGACTACAATCTAGGAGAGGAAAGTTCATCTGTTGTTGGATAGGTAAGGCTATAATAACCATCTGATCTAACCTGTGCATAACACAGAGCATAGAACCTCACCAAATTCTTTGAACAGTTCAAACATCTCTTAGAAAGTGATGCCCTCTTGAGGTTGAAACACCAAATAATACAAAAAGCCACTGAAAACACTGCCAAATTATTTGAGAAGTTACACGTGTTTTATTGAGACAAATATTTATCCCAGTTGATCCCCCTTGTACATTTAATCATTAGCTTACAATAAATTCATCTGCTACGTGACTTGTCCTTTCCACCTCACGTTTAGGTGGAACTTCTTATATTCAAGTTTGTGCCCATTTCCTCTTGTCCTGTCACTGGGCACCACTGAAAAAAGACCAGTCCCGTCCTCCTGGCACCCTCCAGTATTTGTAAGCATTGATTAGTCCCCCCCTAAGTCTTCTCTTATCAAGACTAAAAAGACCCACGTCCCTCAGCCTTTCCTCGTAATAGAGATGTTCCAGGCCCTTTATCATCTTTGTGGCCTTTTGCTGTACCCTCTCCAGCAGTTCCCTGTCCTTCTTGAACTGAAGGGCCCAGAACTGGACACAATACTCCAGATGGGGTCTTACCAGAGCAGAGTAGAGGGGCAGCATAACCTCCCTCGACCTGCTGGCCACACTCTTCTTGATGCACCCCAGAATGCCATTGGCCTTCTGGGCCACAACGGCACATTGCTGGCTCACGGTCATCTCATTGTCCACCAGGACTCTGGATTAGCTCTGGATTAGCTTCCTACTTGGCAGTTCAACTAAGGCACCACTATCCCGAAAGAAATTGTTCTCTTTATATAACAATGAGCAAAGCTGAAGAGTTATCTTATTTTAAAAGCACAAGAGTCTGTCACCAGACAGAACACGCAAAGACTAACTACATCCTGCAAAATTTCTTCAAATTTCTAACTTGGTTTTCTGCACACAGTGAATCTGATAAAATCATGAAGGGTATAGGGCTAAAACTTCTAATACCATAGCAACTGAAGAAAGGGTTGAAAAATTCAGTTTGGACCAGAAAATATTTCACTGTACAGTACTGAGAACAGAAGTGAAGATAACCCCCTTCTATACCATAGTCTGGAGCTGCACTACTTTAGATAAGCAGAACCATCTGGTAAGTATCCAAAAAGGCAATACCAAATGAAGAGATATAAGGCTTGCTTCACCCTCCCGAAGTCGTATGTCTTCAGATACAGTAACTACAGGAGGTTTGGCAAATAAGGATAAGATGGCCAATTTGATCTACAGTGTATTTGTATTATAAGGGCATTTAACTGACTAGAAAGTGTTTTCACTGGATATTTCAGTGGTTCTGTCCTCAGAACCATTGCAGAAATGAGCTACTTTCTCTTTACTGACTACAATGGGAACCTAGGAAAAAGCCTCTGTACCTGCAGTGAGCCTTCATGAAAATCCCTCCAAGGCTCTAGCTTAAACAGAGAAATAACTATTCCCTAATAGAGAATGAATGTAGCAGAGCAGTATTTTAAAATACTGTTGCTTCTGTCTAGATTTCTTCTCTGCAACAATTAAACACATAAACATTTTTTATGAAGTCCACTAGACTGTTCCCACATGTTTAAAGTGATGAGGGCAGGGGTTACACAGAGAGAAAATATCAATAAAAACAGATGAATATAATCTATTCCATTATGGAAGAATTTTCAAAGGTAACTGGATTCCTTAGACATTGAATACTCTCTTTTTCCTTTAGCCAATATGTTTAGAACTCTGTGCATGCAGCTCTTAAATTTATACTAAAATACCAGCATGTTTAGCTACATTTACATTTTAGGAAGTGGAGAACCAAAAATGTTGTTCGTATTATTTCATGCTAAACATTAGTAGCAAACATGGTTGAATAAAGTTAATATTGGTATTATTATTAGAATACAATAAACTGATAAACAAGAATGGCCTAGTATTACATTTTCTAAACAAATACATTGCTAGTTACGCTTATTTTTCTTATATTTCTCTCAATTGAAATTATTTTCGTTTCTGAGCCAGAACTTTGTCAAGTTAGTTACAGACTTACCTTGTTGCGCGTTTTTACTTTCAATTTAGTCTTCTGTTTCCTTTTCAATTTTTTCTTGCTAAAAAGTTTCTTACTTCTGAAAAAGAGCAGAAAAGAATAAAAGAATTAAACTCCCTTCCATACCCCATGGTCAAAAAGCAGCACCAGCAGAGAAAAAAGTCAGAAGCCCTCTAAAATTTTTTCACCTAAGCAAAGGGAACCAATTTCAGAATTTCAGAGTATAAACCAGCATATAAAAGGATTTAAAATGATGCTTTCCTAATGCTCCACAATTAAGGGCCTTTACTCTCACCAATTCAAGCAGAATATATGGTATGACAGACCAAAAGAAAAAAAATCCCTATATTTTATACTGGTTTACCCTATTGCTTCCATTACAAATCCATTAGTGCCATACTAATGCTAGAATCAAGAGTTATTGATGATTCTCAGTTATACAAACCATTAATCTTTATTAATGTACATGTACATGTACATTACGTAAAGTCTTTACCACACAAAGTGTCAAGCCTTCTAAGACAAAAAGGAACCTTTAAAACTATATTGTTTGGCAGAAGATTCAGTTGGTGGAAGAAACTGCAACTTTTGAACGCAGCTTTTTTTTAATTTTGTCTGGACTTTTCCCCACCCTCAGCTTACAGACTTTTTGTTTCCATCCCTTTACATACAGGTCTAGCTAACACACATCCTCCAATCCTCTTCTGCCCACACCTCATTGCTGTCACATTCTTTTTCTCCTCCATTTTATTACCCAGTAAAAAAAAAAAAAAGAAACCATGAAAAAATACTTTAAAAAAAAGACACCACACACACACAATTGTTTTGTCACCATCACTGAGATTACTCCGCTTGAGATGCATGCTATTTTAACCTACTCTACATTTCTCTGTTCTGTATAGATTACAAACCCTCCATAAAAAAAGGCAGATATTATCTGTGCAGCACACAGCTCATCCTATACAGGACTTTAAGCAACAGCTACTAACGTTCCTCTGTGCCACTTACAAATTACTCCAATAGTTTACAGTTCAGATTAGTTGGAAAAATAAAACTATGGAACCTGAAAAACCACAGGCAGTAAGAAACTGCACTTTCAGGTAACAGACTGCTAGGAGACTGAGAATTAGTAGAATCTTAGTATTTTAGTCAGACAACTTTGTTATAAATACACATTTTGAGGAACTAAAATCATATTGCTTACTATACTCTCCTGTACAGCATTCAGACTGCAAGAGTATACAAGTCCACAGTCCAGCAGTCAAAAGCTGGAAACTAAAGTTTGACCAATGGCCACCAGTCAGAAAACAAGCTCAAACAAAGAATCTGTGCAAAGTATCCCAAGAAAGCTGCCTGCTAGAAACTTCACCACCTTTTCCATCTTCACCTATTAACAAAAGGGAGGTACATTCCTTATCGAGACATTTCCTGCAGGAACAAATCAGCTCACACCACTTTTCTCACAAGGAACTACCACCGTTTTCCTGAAGTTCAGGGAAGTGAGGGGGAACCCTCCCCAGTACATTAAAGCTTATAAAGAGAACCTAGGTAACCCCCTAAGGTTCCTTCAACAGTAAAGTTTCAATATATAACAGTATACAACCTATTTAAGAAGAAGCGGGAAAGAAATTTCATAAAACCTTTAATGTCCAAATTTCTACAATTAAACCCCATTGTCAGTTTCACTATTTAATTATTCTTACATTGGACAAGTTTTTCTTCCTTATTAGATTTTAATGTAGTTAATTCTTATCCTGCTGTCAAATACAAAGAACAGTGCAGTCTCTTCCCTTCCATAGCCATTCCATCTTCTTCTCTGGACAAAATAACCTTTTACGAAACTTTTACCCTGATTTTAAATGTAAAAGTCACAATTTATTTTGGGCTTCTTCTGAGCGCTCTCAGTCCATACCACGAATAAACCGCATTAACCAAAACTGAAAACAGTACTTATTATTTGCTGTTGAGAAGAGGAAGAATTGCCTCATATGCCTCCAAGGTCACTTTTAACTGTATTCCAGGTATTATTTGGCAGCTTCACAGCAATATGGCATGACAGATCTACGTAACCCAGAGTAACTTGAAAATATTTTCCTGCAAACCTCGAAACTGAGTTTCCAATACTCTTTGTATAGTTGTGCTGTTAATTATGCCTTTTAAACATAGTACAATTTGCACTTACTGGAGACAATTTGATAAGCTTTTTTTTTTTTTTAAAGGACACTAACTCAAGTCGTCAAGACATTTCAAATGTAATCCTGCCTGCCAAAATCCTTGTGAACCTTCCAAATTTTTTACAGTCTGCAAACATTATAAGCACTTTTTCATCTTGTAAATATTTCAGAGGACCAACCCCTGTATTTTTGTATGTATTTCTCTAAGAGTGTGTGTGTGTGTATATATATACACACAGCCTTTTTTTCCCCTTGCTAAGATTGGGGTCATTTTTAAAGTGACAAAACCCCCACCATTTTGCAGACTAATATCATTTGTCAATGATACCTAGGTAATGTTGTCTCCAATTAGCAAGGAGGAAAGGTCATCAGTGGGCTTACTTCCTCTTGCAGATTCCACCTGGTGATGCTATGATCTCCCTCATTCAGACATCAACCACTAAAAGTGCTGCCAAGTATAAACTTTTCCCAGCACTCCACTGTAGCAGTCATTATCGTCAGCAAGTTTTAGAAAAGCAATTTTTTCACATGGAAACAACTTGGGTATAGAAATGACATGCTGAGAATTCACATTTATCTCCCCATTTTTTCTTAAAATCTCAGGGATACTGAAATACTAACATTTTTCTTGGGAAGTATACTTTGCCCCTGTATCCAAAAGGAAGTTCAGAACTAGTAAGCAATTAATTAAAAAAAAACAAACCTCCATCAACACTAGTTTTATAAACAGTTCTGAGCAACCTATCATTACGATGCAAAATTCTAATACTAATAGTTTAAAATGTATCTGCATATAACATAAAAAGATATTATTATCCACAGTTCTACTGTTACACATCATTATGCCAGGAGGTGTTAATATTCAGATAGAAAGGACAAAATATGAGCAAGTATATTCATGAAAAACAACGTTAGGCAGATTATGAGTAATTTCCTGTTGGAAACCACATGTGTTAATTATAAGCCTGACTCTTCTACTGCCTGAAGATTAACAAGACCCGATATGGCTCGCTTGGACTTTTTAGCTAAATTATTAATTATGGTTTTGGTTAACAATTGTAAATTGCTGTAAGCCATGATTTGTAAAGGTCCCGAAACTCTACGCTGACAATCTGCTTCCAGTGGCAGGCGGCCTTAAGCCTTTACCCTTTAACTTGGCTGTTGATACCACTTCGTTCCCACAAACCAAACACTGATTTATCAGCAAATCTTAGGCAGGTTTTCTGCAAACTGCTTCAAGCCATTCTAACATTTGAGACTAAGTTAGCAGTTTTGAATTGGACCACAAAGGAAGTGTAAGTCAAATGAGCGCAGAATATGAAAATACCTCGACAAGAACATACTTGTGGCAAATGGACCCAAAGAAAGAATGAATGGTGCTATTATAGCCTTCACAGAAAAAAAAACTGTTGAGAATAAAAGCAAAGATCTACAATTTTCAACCCTGGAATACAGAACAAACGCCTCAAACCAAAGGCGGGAGAGGGGTAGCAACTGATCGCAGGACTAAAATAGATAAAATAGGTGTTATATATCATGATTGCAACTTCTATTCAGCTTTGTGGCACCTAAAGCAGAAGAAAATAAAAGCGTGCTTAAGTTCTTTTGTTTTCAAACCAGAAACAGCATTAGCTAGTACTTGCAGTATTTGCTGCATTACTGGGGGGTCGCCGCTCCTCAGTTGCCTCAACACCATTGCTCTCACCCTGTTCAAAAGAGCTGCAGAAATGCAAACAGAGCATTCTTCCCTCAAAGTCCCAATAGTCCTGAACTGCAATTCAGAAGCTTAAATTTGAAAAGGAAGCTTTATGCGTTGAGTGTTTCCTCCCCCCCACACACCCCCTGTGTTTTTACTGAATTACTCAATACGGGTTAACATTATGTCAACCTCAATAGCTCTTCTAAGCTGTATGTTATACTAAAAGTGTCACTGACAAGTGGAAAGATCATTACTCTGTCTCCGCTGCTGAGGCAGAATAGGAGCCACAAAAGTGTTACTCACCTACTGTCTGACCTAAAACCTTTGCTTCTATCTGAAACGTGTAACCACAGGTCACAGTAGACAGTACGGCGTTAGACCCAGTCGTTCTACTGTTGATTAAATCTTTGGGTACTTTTTTGAAAAACTAGTGAATTCATTAAGCTGCATACTAGCATCCGCTAAAATTTTAAAATCTTCCAACTGACTTTGTCATGGTCTTTTTGCCTGAACTTGCCTGCTCTGCTCTGGTTCGATGCCTAAGCATCTCCACGTGTCCTGCTGACACATTGACTGGAGAGGTCTATCAAAGTCACGCTGCGTCCAGACAAATGACAAACACACTGCATTATTTTGTTTCCATAGGTGCTTACTTTGCACAGTTACCTTAAGCATTCAAGGACTAGCAGAAATGCTCTTGAGAGGCACCAACCACTCAGCGACAGCGAAACGAAACACTGTCAGATTTGTGATATCAAATAATTCTTTTGTTCCCTCCCCTAGGTGAATTATTGCTGCTGGTGGTCAATCTGGTTGGAAAAGAAGCCGCAAGCATTTGCTTCTCAACAGCCCAAAGTGAAACCCCAAGCTGAAATTGTCTAGTAGCCTGCAGCTGCAAGCTATTATCACTCGTGTAGTCACCATGTTTCAGGGTCTTTCCTCACAGCATCGGGTTCCTTAAAAAGCTCTAAATCTGCCAACAGGCTTTACTAAAGGGCAGTGAAATGCGAGTAGACGTCGGCTGAAAAGTAAGGAACTGATGTCTCCTCCACCGTTTTCTTCAGCTGCCCCATACTGAGTAATAGGGCAAAATCAGCAATACTCATTTTTTACGTGCAGAAATCACCTAACAACTAGTGTTATCTAGAAGCTTTCTTTGTACAGGTACATTACTGCTATAAAAGATCTGCAAATTACAAAACACATTATCCAGAAGCTGTCACTACATGATGGAATATCATGTTTGCCATAAGGACAGCAGGACTACAGGAAGATTAATTGTTCCAAAGCAGTTAGACATCGTCCACAGTGCCTCATCTTATACACCTTAGGTTCTACTCAGCAAATTGGGCAGTATTTGATTGCATAAGTCTACATGCCTTTTGAGATTTTTAGCTTTGAATAAGCATATTACAATATCTGATAGCCACGTTTTTTTCCAAAGACTTTTCTACAAAAAGGAGATGAGGAAGAAAAGACTGTTTTGAGTAAACAAAGCCGTATCAACATAGAATGACTGCCCAGAAAACACAATGACTTAATTACTCTCTTCTTTTAGTCTCTGGGAGATATAAATTATACTTCAAAGAAAGTAGCAAAGATAGTAATTTTCACTTTCTACCATCCAGCTTGACAGTTTTCCTTTATTTCCCACATCCAAACTTCCCCAGAACTTTTATCATAGCTGTTGCAGAACACCAACTGGATTATCCTTGTCTTTTTTGTGATTCAGACAGAATATAAACCAGTTGATCATGAGCTAATTGAGAGCTTAAGGGTTCAGACTGGAGAGCAGGCCAACATGACCAGTATTGTTTTCAGTATTGTTTCGGGTGTGTGCTACACACAGTCTGATCGGCAAAAAGTTGATGAGGCCTACAGGACACCTTACATTCACAGGCCCTGGTCCTTATGGGGGATGTTAACTTTCCCAAAATCTGCTCGAAGGGAACACAGCAGAGCACAACCAATGCGGGAGCTTTCTGGAGCACATGGATGATGATCTCATGACAGAGGTGATCAAGGTAGTCAATGGAGGAAGGCACTTTGCTGGACTTAGCACTCAAGGAAGAACTGGTCAGGTGCATGAAGGCTGTGGGCAGTCACGGATGCAGTGGCAATGCAGGTGAAGTTCAGAAACTTAAAAGAAGGGAACAAGGCAAAAGCAGGATCACAATCCTAAACTTCAGAAGAACAGACTTTGGCCTGTTCAGTGACCTGCTTTGAAGACTTCTCATAGTATACAGTCCTCTGGAGACAAACAGGTGCAGGAGAGCTGACTGATTTTCAAGGAACGCTTCCAAGCTCAAGAATGGTCTGTTCACACATGCAGGAAGTCAAGCAAAGAAGACAGGAGGCCCGCATGGATGAACAATGAGTTCAAAACTCAAGCATAAAAAGGAAATATACAAGAGGTGGAAGCAGGGTCACCTCACCCAGGGGAAATACAGAGACACTTGTATGAGTATTCAGGAATGGGGTTATAAAAGCCAAACCTCGAGTTCAATCTGGCAAGGGACACTAAGGACAAAATTGGCTTCTATAGGTGTATCAGTAACAAAATGAAGGCTAGGGAAAAACGAAAGCCCTATGCTAAAAGAGGCAAGGGCGTGGTCACAAGGGACATGGGTCACCTACACGTTTACTGGTAAAACTAGCCTTCAGCAATGCTGTGCCCCCAGGACCAGAGGGTAAGTCTGACTAATGATGACTTACCCTCAGTGAACGAAGTTCAGGTCAGGGAACATTTAAATAAGTCAACAGGACCTGACAGCAAGCACCCACAAGTGCTGAGGGAGGTGGCTGATGATACTGCAAGGCCACTCTCAGCCTTTCAAAGGTCACAGTGATTAGTCCAGGTTCCTGAGAACTGGAAGAAAACAAATGCCACTCCTATCTTCAAGAAGGGCAAGAGGGAAGATTGGGGGATCCAAACATACAATGGACAAGATGGTGACAGTGAACACTCATCTTGAATTGATCAAGAGGAAATCATGCTTGACCAACCTGGTAGCCCTCTACAATGAGAAGGCTGGCTTAGTGCATGACTGGAGAACAGTGGATTATATTTATCTCAGCTTTTAGTATGGCTTTTGACACTGTCAGTCACAACACCCCCATACACAAACTGATGAAGTACAAGCTAGATAAACGTGGACGGAAAATAGGCCAAATTGCTCTGCTTGATCGAAGGGTTGTGACTAATGGGACAGAGTGTATCTTCAAGCCAGTTTGCATAGTACAGAACTTGGAGCGGTTGATAAACCAGAGGGTTGTGCCACCATTCAGAGGTACCTCAATAGACTGAAGAAAAGGGCCACCAGTAACGTCACCGATTTTAACAAAGGGAAATGCAAAGTCCTGCACCTGGGGAGGAATACCCTCAGGTACCTGAACACACTGTCCGCCAACTGACTGGAAAGTAGCTTTACAGAAAAAGACCTGTGACTCGTCATGGTGGACATACTGAACATGACCCAGTAACACTGCCCCTGAAGCACAGAAGGCACACAGCCTTCTGGGCTGGGTTAGGAACAGGGTTGCTGGCAGGTTGAGGGAATTGGCTCTTACGCTCTACACAGCATTGGTCTGACCAGTTAGGGGCTCCTCGCTTACCGGATCAAGTCTTAAGAAGGGCTGCTAAGATGCTTAAGAGACTGGAGCATCTGTCATATGAGGGAAAACTGAGCAAGCAGAGATTGTTTAGCTGGAAAAAGAGAAAACATGGCGGGGGGATGTGTGTGTGGAGATCTTCTCAATGTGGATAAATATCGATGGGAGAGAATAACAATGATGTAGCCAGACTCCACTGAGCAATATCCAGTGACAGGCAGAGAGACAATGGGGAAGTGAAATACAGGCAGTTCCATTTAAACATAAGAACTATAAGAGTGATCAAACACTGGAACAGGTCACCCTGAAAGGTTATAGACTCTATATTCTTGAAGATATTAAAAATTCAACTGGACAATGTTCAGAGAAATCTGCTTTGGTTGATCCTACTTTGAGCAGGAAGGTTGGACTCAGAGGTTCCTTCCAATCTCAACTATTCTGTGTTCCTCACTGTTTGTTTACATACCAAAGTAAAATTTGACTGCACAATAAATCTGCTTGTACATTGTGAAAATAGTACATTTTTTTCCTCATTCTGAGTTTAGCATTTTTCCTGGTGCCATGCCATGTTTCTGATTACGCTTCCAAGTAGAGACATACTGAGCTTTTCATCTGTTCACCATCTGGATCAGCAAACATACAGTAAATTCAGACATAAGAGCAGACTTCTATGGGAATTAGTCAGCATGATCAAACCTACAATCCTATGCAAAAGTAACAAGAGAACAAGGTATGAAAAACACTCTACCACACTTAAAATATATACCTATATTAAGACAAGCCAGTCACTTGAATTGATATCCACTTTCTTGAATATAACTGATGGCCAAGGGTATATTAAGAAGCACATGACAAAGAACATGCTTACATGCAACAATCAAGCGTTTCTCTGTGCATATGAATCAACATAGATACTACGTACAGAATCCTTAACAAGGCTTTTCCAAACTTCAGTACAGAAAAGTTGAGCATGTCCCCAGGCAATCTAAAATATAGTTTAATAAATGAAAGAATTATTAAAAACAGTGTCTGGACAGGACTGCAAAACATCAGTCTTTCCATTCCTTGGTCCAGCATGGAATGGTCAAATTCCACTTCATTCCAGGCAGGTGTTTTCCCCATGAAGATATTAAACACTCCTAATATTCACAGTTCCACCATGTTTTAAGTACTCCTACTACAAAGCTCTTTGTGAGCTATATTCTAAATCACTCTTATGGCAATTAAACGCTGCTTTTTTTCACATCTTTATTATAGAAAAATCAGTTTATTTTCCTCTTTTTCCACAGTTAGCTTGAATTTATTTCAAGTCTGAGAAGAAATAAGAGTTATCTGTCAATTAAGAAGTCTCAGTTCCTTCAGCCTAAACCACAAATCATTTACATCACTGACATCTAACTTCACTCTCCTCTCATACTGCTAAACTAGTCCTCCTTGAGAGAAGAAAACCAAACCAAACCAAAAACAGAGAAAAAGACAAAATAAGTCCCAGAATCCTGAAATGCAAAGGTCAAGAATTACTTCAGTTTTCCTACACAAAAGAATCTCTCATGCATTTTGAGAAGGAAAAAAACACAGACAGAAATACTCCAACAGCATGACACTGCTGCATCATGCTCACTTTGTAATTACATACAACGGGTAGAACCTGTCATGAGGAACTTCTACCTTTGCTTTTATTCACTCTTGGTTTTATGCTTGTGCTTACTGACTTTTTTTCTTGACGCTAAGCATTCGTTGGGCTTATTATCTTCAGTGTAGCTGTAATATTTCCCAGCTGTGCATCCCCTATGAGCTCTTGCATCTACAATCTCAATTCCAACACTGAAATTGTCAGTGATGAAACCGACAGTTCAGGACCTAGGACAGATCCAGATGCAGAACAAGGGCTCTGCCACTTTTTCTCCACCGCTTCCCACCTTGACAACCAGACATTTCCCAGCACCTCTCCAGGCTGGTCATCTTCTGTGTAGTTTTAAACCCACCTTACAATAGTTCCATCTAGAACAAGGACAGCTATATTGACAGGTGGAAGGCAACACACCCCAAAATTCCTCTTGAGGAAGGCTACAGTCCAGCCAACAAGACGACAGGGGCAACTGTAGCTTTTCTCACTTCCATCTGCTTGAAGATCAGCATATGCTTCTTGGTGCAGGCCCAAATAGAGCTCTCGTATACTCCTAGAATATCTTGTTATAGCAGATCAGCTAAGGTCTGGTTCAGTTCTGAGCAAACTCTGAGCTGAAGAACAGACTAAAGTGGCACTGGGTCCAAACACAATAATCTGATTTTTTTGAAAAAAGAGTTTTGGACAACTGCTGATAGTGACTAAATATTAAATTTCCCAGACAGGGCTCATCATAAACCCCTTTTGTGTCTAATTTATCACCTTCATTTATATAACACATAATTTTTCCTTTAGAGTACTGAGTACTTTTAGAAATGTAGTCAACAGAAACTGTTGTAGAGTACCTTGAGTTCTTCTTGATTCATTTCTTAGTCAGGCACTGTTTACTAATTTGCATTATAATAGTCTCCTAGAACCTCTTGCATCTTCTATGAATTCTCCAAGGTAATTCCCAATAGCTCTGAAATTGCCTCAGCCAGCTTTTCCAACCACTCTAAGGGGGAATTTCAACATAACTGTGAAAATACCTAACTACTTTCTAGCCTGTTCTTTCTCTATTTCTGCCTTCATCACTGATTGATATTGTTTTAACAAATAGAAAAAACAGCTCTGCTATCAGATCTGCATCAGAGTTTTCAGCCACGGAGGTATTCTTCTGATGAGCTACAAGAACATGTATTTTGAGATTTTTTTTTTTCCTTAGCGTCTGTAAGCCGATAGTCTATCTGACATGTGATCACACAGATGAAGGGCAGAACCATTATGGAGAGACATTAAAACAATCACCGCCTCTGCTGGGTTTCCCTATCTCCCATGCCATTTACTCCATCCTCCAAAGCACTCCCAAACAGCTGTTAATTTGTAATCTAGCTTCAAGGCATCTTAATATCAAAAACAATAATGGAGAACCACAGCTGATAAATACCAGTGCACGTGTCAGCAGGAAACTTATTATTCACTGTCTCGTTGCTACCCAAGTTCAACTATAAGGGCTTCAAAATATAAGAAAGGGAATAATAAAGAAAAAAGGGTTCTCAAGGCTGATCAGAAGATCTGAAGAGATCTCAAAATTGTGGGACCATATTTCCTACCTTATTGCAAGAAATAAGTTGCTTTTTAATCTTATTTTACAGCACATCCAGACTTGCTGTTAACAACTGAAAAGCATGTGGCAAATATACAACCAAAGGAAAAACAAACGCAAAAAGAAAGTTCAACTAAAGTTTGGGACAAACAAGCAATGGCTCACATGAGGGAGCTGACAAGGTTAAACAAACCAAAGTGGACAGAGCTTTAATGGCCTAATCAATAAATAGATGGAAAAGAGGTTTTATGGACCAGAGAAATAAATAGCAAGAAAAGCATGTGGAGTCTGGATGTCGGCAAGGACATAAAGAGGTACCATTGACAGAATGCAAACACTGAATATTGTTGTAAAACATACCAAAGTTGCTGCTTGTCTTTCATACTCCCGATTTTGGTACATCCGTGCATTTACAGAAGCTACAATCTTCAGCAGCCTTACTTCCACCTGAAAGCAACTACTTCCTTTAAGATCCTCCATGTACAAAATTTCCCGTATTTATCTAAGCATTAAGTGTCCTTCCAATAAAAATCTCCTTGGATTTCTCCAACATGATGTTTGCACTACTGTTATTTCAGCTGCCAAAAATCCTAAGTGTCTACAATGAGAAACTGCCTTACAACATGCCCCATAAAGCAACTCAAAGTAAACAAATCACATAATCGAAACGCTATATGCCTTCTAAAAAGTTGGCGTAGAGAATGTGTCACTTAAGGGTAGGTTCTTTAAGATTACATCTGTAACTGTTAAATGAGAGATGCTCAGAAAATGGCTCGAGTACTAGGTCCAATCTACATCACTTAACTCCTAATTCTGTCCTTAGCTTGCTTGTGGGTTACTCCATCTCACTCCAACACAACTCTATCAATTAGCTTGAAAAGTGCTTCAAGTAAACTGGACACAGCAGATGTTTCATCATGTTAGAGGTTGTCCTAAAATACCCTACAGCTGAACTTTCCTAAGACTTTCCATGTTTTACTTTTTGCCTTTGCAGATACCTCCCTTTGATGACCAAGTAGCCACAGCTCATCATTCCTTCTCCCACTGAAATATTCAACACGCTTTCAACTATAGGGATGGTGTCAGTAGACTACAAAAATAAAGAAGGAAAATAAATGCCACCTAACAAACCCAAACTGTTCTTGTCTTCATAAACCAAAGGTCTGCTTACAAACAATAGTCCAAAAGCTTTTTGAGGCTTCATTTTTTGTATCACCTACAAGAATGCCAATCAAGTTTGCAAAAGGAGTCGCCACAATAATAGTTGACTGGGAACGAAATACACCAACTGAAACCAGGCACCCAAATACATATTATACAAATATACATAAACTCTCTCAATGTAATGCAAAACTAAGTCTTAGCAAGCTTTATGAAATACACATGCACACACAGAGTATACATTACAACCTATACTTCCATCACAAACTGACCCAAAATTTTACCTTACAAATCACAAGTAGAAATAGAAAAAAAATCCAAAAATGTACATTTCTGAAGAAATAAATACACTCATCTAAATCCTTTCACCGTAACTTGGCTACAAAATCTACAGAACTCTTTGGAAAAAATGCCTTTTGCAAACAGAATTTAGTGGCCACTGGTTAGTATCCCTAAGTTTTAGAATATCTCTGACAAGAGAACACTTGCTCTGTGAACTACTTCATGAAAAATACCTCCATGAGGCAGTTGCTTGACCTTCCCTTCCTCTTTGCAGAGTTGCAGGAAAGGTAGCAAAAACAAGTTACTGCTTCTGCCAAAAATCACAGCCAAAGTAGCTCACTTGCATGGCAGTTGGCTCGCAGACAGTATTTTTGCCTGTTGGGACACATTAGAAGTTTGAAAATGAGAGCTGCTAGCAAAACAAACAAAAAAAAACAACAAAAAAATTGGAAGACAGGTTACAGAAGAGGAAAGCTAGAATTTTTGGAGTAATATCCCCAATATGGGGACTAATTGCCACTAGGCTCCCACCTACTACTCCAGCAAGACTCTAATACACAAAAGACCTTAAAACATTTTTAAAATCCTCTAAGTAACAAAGGCCTTACATTTGGATCTTGTTACCATCCACTTCTACCTACCAAGAACATTAGGTCAAACATGTAGCTTTGACTTATTTTAAACTGCAACTGTTGTGGCCTTTTCAGTTCCCCTCATACTTCCTTTACTTCTACGGAGCGATAGCATGGAGGTCCAATACATGTCTCCAGTAACATGATAACCACATCTTGCAACACAGCTCTACTGCAAGAACTGATTGTTCAGCATTCCATGTATTTGCTCCCTGTGACACCTCCTGTCAGAAAACAAACAGGCAAACCTCATACAGATCCCTTCTCTTCGTGATCTATTTTCCTAGGAATTAAAAAAAAAAAAAAATAATCATGGAATCTCTCTTGAGGTAACACTTTTTATACTGTGAGAGTTGCCCAGAGTGATTATGGAGTTTCCATCCTTTGTGATATTCAAAATCCATCTGGACATGGTCCTTGGAAACCAGCTCTAAGAGACCCTGCTTGAGCGGAAAGAAGGGGACCAGATGACTTCCAGAAGTCCCTTCCAACCTGTAATTGGTTGGAATTCTGTAATTGTCTGATTCTATGAACCCTCCTGCTCATGCAGGGCCAGCCACAGTAGATCACCTAGTACCACGTGCAGTTGGATTTTGAATATCTCCAAGGATGGTGACTTCACAACTTCCCTGAACAACCTGTTCCAGTGCTTGACCACTCTCACAGTAAAGAAGTGTTTCTTGTGTTCAGATTGAATTTCAGTATTTGTCATTTGTGCTTATTGCCTTCCCCCCCCCCCGCCCCCATCAACAGGCACTACTGAGAAGAGTCTGGCTCCCTCTTCTTCATTCCCTGCCTACATTGATAAGATCCCCTCTGAGCCTTCTTTTCTCCAGGGTGAACAGTCCCAGCTCTCTCAGCCTTTCCTCATAGAAGAAATGCTCCAGACCCTTAATGACCTTTGTGGCCCTGAACTGGATTCTCTCCAGTATGTCTGTCTTTCTCTTGTACTGGGAAGCCTAGAACTCAAAAGTTCTAAAGCCTCATGAGTGCTGAGTAAAGAGCAATTCCTTCAACCTGCTGGCAACACTCTTCCTAACCCAGTCCAGAAGGCTCCTGCATTCTTTGCCACAGCAGTCAAGCCGGCTCATGGTCAGCTTGTTGTCCACCAGCACACCAAGCTACTCCTCTGAAAAGCTGCCTTCCAGCTGGTCAGACACCTGGAATTTTTCCTCCCCTGATGCAGGATTCTGCATTTCCCCTTGTTGCACTTTGTAAGATTCCTCGCAGCCCAATACTCCATCCTGTCCAGGTCCCTGCCAATGGCAACATAACCATGGGATGTACGAGCAACTCTTCACACTTTTGTACCACCTACGAACTTGCTGAGGCTGTACTGTGTCTCTGCTCTCCCTGCCCTGAAGGTACCCGTAAGATTACCCACTGTTACTGAAAACTACTGGAAGTACTATCATTTTTGATCAAGGGCTACAGATTTTTTTAATGAACTCTGAATCACTGAAGAAGTAAACCGCTCAGCTTGACAGGCAGATCTCAAAACAACACTAGAGATGACAATCAGTTTCTTCCCCACGTAATAAAAGCCTAGTACTTTTGATTGTCAGTGACAATATTATCCTCAAATGACCTGAGTTATTTAAAATTATTATTGTCATCTTCATTTAGTAAGCCTAAGATCTAATGCTTCAGGAACTCAAACTTTTAGTAAGGTGGGCAAGAGCCCAACTGTCATTCTAACAGCCATGTGTATGCCCCCCCAACCATTCCCAGCTTAGGTGCTATCTTCTTTGCATTATTAATCAGGCATTCTGATGTGAATTTTCATCCATGCCAATATAAAAGGAAAGTCAGGGCTTAAGGAGTATATCCACAAATGGAAAAATCATTAAAATCCCGTCATCTAAATCCGTAAATCAGGGTAAGGAACATCAACTGCAATCCAATTAAGACAGACTTAGAGGAAAACAGCGGCGGACTAGTAGGATGGGCTATATTGGGCTTGTAAGGCATCTGAAAAGAAAAGGTTAAGGAAACTCAAAACAAAATGAGACTGATGGATTTGAGAGAACACTGCCTGGGGAGGAATACAGAGCTACATATAGTTAAGACATCAAACATGTGGAAGATGGGTAAGCCTAACAACCACATTAGTATGGTCTGAACTCCTCCCTGCACACTCTGATCCACAACAAAAAAAACCATCTTACTACTTGACTGTTCAGTTTAATGCACTACTGCTTGTGAGCTGAAATCACACATCTTTTTAATTGTCACTTCAGTTTCATAACTCAGAACTATTTTTCAAGCCTATAACATCAATCTACATTATTTTTACTACAACATTAGCTTTTTTGACCTGATTTTCATTTAAACATGACAAAAGTGCAAAAGTACAAAACAGTATTTGAATCTTTTTCATAACTAAAAAGACTTCTGAAGCAGCATATATCTATCTCATATAAACGAGGAGAACACACAAGAAAGCATCCCTACAAAGTGTTCTCCACACAAAGAGAATGGGCTCTCAATAGACATCGACATCTGTAGCTTCTTTTTTGCAATTATCTGATTTTTCTTTATTCGCTGCAATGCCATCTATGAAATTAGATCTGTAACCACACATGCAAGGAAAATATTCTGCCTCAAGTTGTGTAAAGGAAAGTACTTCTCTATCTCTTGCCCTTAACGAGCATTTTTAGGACTCGGTATTTTTATTTTTAATAAAAAAGTCATTCAATCACAGCAAAGATAACAATATCTGCACCTTTGACACTTTCCTATCTAAAAACAACCACCAAAATCAAAGTGCATATAAAGCTATCTTACATATAATCTTAATTTAGGGAATCTTAATTTAGGAAACACGCTCCATGAAGTTTTGGAGGAACTGTACTGATTAAGAAAAAGCACATTACGAGTGGTTAATGACAGTAAAACACCCTTAGAGTGATTACTTACTTACTATCTTACTATCGCAAGAAAACCAAATAAATTCTACATTGTGCTCACTGAATAGCAGAAGATGCAACCACTTAAAAAACTGAAAACTCACCAGTTTATAGCTGTCAATCGTCTACCCTGTATAATGGTGTATTCTAGAAATAAAATGGGATAGAGGATTGAAGAGAAATGGAAGAGAGACATGACTTCTCTGAACACACGGAATCATAGAATCACATGGGGTTGGAAGGGACCTCTGGAGATCATCTAGTCCAACCCCCCTGCCAAAGCAGGTCCACCCAGAGCAGGTTGCACAGGAACATGTCCAGGAGGGTTTGGAATGTCTCCAGAGATGGAGACTCCACCACCTTTCTGGGCAGCCTCTTCCAGGGCTCTGCCACTCTCAAAGTGAAGAAGTTCCTCCTCATGTTTAGGTGGAACTTCTTATATTCAAGTTTGTGCCCATTTCCTCTTGTCCTGTCCCTGGGCACCACTGAAAAAAGACTGGCCCCTTCCTCCTGACACCCATTCTTTAAGTATTTATAGGCATTGATCAGATCTCCCCCTCAGCCTTCTCTTCTCCAGACTAAAAAGTCCCTCAGTAATATAGAATCATAGAATACAAGTGTAATGAAGACATCTGAGTGTATCTGTCAGAATAATGCATTGGCTACTGGGAGAGAAAGGAAAGGCCAAACCAGGTTAGAGGCAAGTCATAAGTAACAATACACATAACTCATGGTGAAACAATCAAAATAAGAAAGAAGAGGCTGAAATAACACAAACAGGAGAATGAGGTATTTCTTTCAGAACAAGCTCATCTCGATGCAATGTAAATGACTGTCTGCAGGTCTGTATAAAGACAGTCATTAGCGCAACAGAAAACATGAACGACTACCAACTGCAACAAGGAAAAGACTGGAGAAGTAAAATGAAGAGTTCAGGGTTTGATCCTGTTCAGGTTAAAACACTGGGCTAGCGTTTTCCAGACTGACAGAGATCATGATCAAAACAATCTAAGTACTATGGCAGCACAGCACAAATTAGAGAAGAGGCTTCCAACTATTTTCATTTGCAAACTTAGAAAATTTTTCAATAGCGGTTTAGATTATTCTGATGAATTTAAACTACAAACTTATGCTTTTTGACCTTACTTTCTCTTTGCATTGGCTTTGGCTACGGTAAAGTTAATTTTATTCAGAATAGCTTGTATGTTTTGGATTTGTGATGGAAATATACTTAAAACACCTACGCTTTAGCTGTTGCTGAACAACACTTACACAGCATCAAGGCCTTTTCTCCTCCCCATGTTGCCCCGCCACCGGGTAGGCTGGGGGTGAGGGGACACAGTTGGGACACTGACCTCAACTTACCAAAGGGATATCCCATACCATATGATGCCATGCTCAACAAAAAAAAACCTAGAGGGAAGGAGGAGGAAGCAGGAGGGACATCAACAGTTATGGGGCTTGTCTTCCCAAGTAACCATTAGGCACGATGCAGCCCTGCTTTCCTGGTGATGGCTAAACCTTGGCCTGCTGACGGGAAGGAGTAAATTAATTCCTTATTTTGCTTTGCTTATGCACACTGCTTTTGCTTTAGCTATTAAACAATCTTTATCTCAGCCCAAGACTTCTTGCACTTTTAACCCTCCAACTGTCTCCTCCACCCCACTGCAGGGGGAGCGAGCGAGTGGCTGTGTGGTGCTTAGTCTGCTGGGGTTAAACCACAACACGCTTTCAGAGAACCCGTAAAGTATTTTCCAAGAGTTCAAAAACCACTACCTTAGACAATTCTGCTTGGGAACACAAGTCAAGGAAAGCTAAGGGAAGAAAATGAAAATGAGGAATTGCACTAATCTAAGCACATGGCTCCAGTTTTTACGTGACGACAAGGAAGCTGAATTTTCGTTTCTTTTCTAAGGTGTAAAACTGGTATAGACCTAGATTTATTAAATGAATAACAAAAGGGAAATCCTCAGAGTATTCTCAGGCCAAAGTAGTCAAAGATATACTAGATGCAAAGAGAGAAGTATCATTCAGTTATAACAATAAAAACTAATTAAGTCCATCAGCACATTAATCAGTCTGAAGGAAGGCAGTGAGCTATGACATGCTATTTACTATGAAATAGTAAATAGTAGTATTCATTTACTATGAATAGTAAAAAAAAACACCTTATTAAGTATATTAATATGCTTCCTAACATACAAAACAATCTAAGTGTACAGAAACCATATACCTTAATGTAGCCACTTACGGCACAAGGAGCCCATTCTCCTCTGCCAATTTCTAGTATTCATCTTTTGGAGGGGCACAGCGTTAGGAATTGGCTGCGAAAGACCACTAAAAAAAAGATTAGCTGCAAAAAATACTACATTTACAATATAATATAAAAAATATTAAAAAACTTTAGCTTATTCCAAGACTACTATTCCAACCAGCACCTCGGCGTGAAGCAGTGCTGTTGGCAAACAAGGTAAGAAAGAAAAAGACAAAAATGCAACCACGTCTTTAAGAGATGCCGCAAGGGATCAAGCTTCCAAAGTAAACAGAGGACGTGGAAACCAGTTTGCATGAAGTACTTCAGTATCAAAGACTGCATTACTGATATGTCCTATGTGCTTTCTGTAAAGACACAAATAGCCTTTAAATTACGGGTTTGGTGAAACATACCTAGTCACGTGTCAGGAAAAGAATTTACTAAAGAAACACTTTGGCCAGGAGGAAGATGATAACGTGGGAGGAAAACCAAAACCAAAGCCCCACAAGTGACTGTTAAAATAGCAGGAATACAAATTCAACATCAAGTTAAGTACGCAGGAAGCACATGGACTACAGTTAACACAGCTAGCAGTGAGGAATGGTGACTTCTTAAACTGCTCCAGCTCCAGGCTAACTTTAACTGCTTATATTTGCCATCTAACAGACCATCAGCACGCAACAGCAGGGTAAACTTTAACTGGCATTTCCTCTCACTTTAAAAACAACAACAACAAAAAAGAACACCCAAAAAAAACCACTGCAAACCAACATAAAAGGGAAAAAAAAAATACAACATACACACAGTCAATTTCAAATCAGTACGTGTAAGAATCCCAGGGACACAGAGATTAGAAAATTTGAAGAGTACCAGAACAGGAAATCGGACTTTATACAAAAATTGCCAACAGAACTCACATCCCCTTAAAAAATGGGAGCAAAGTCCAATTTCAGTTAAGCAGAAATAACTGTGATTATTCCTCAAACTTCCAGCTGTAACTATTTTGAAATAAATTAGGAAAAAAACACCCTCAACAGTCACTGGTTAAAATATTGTGCAGAATAAACCACAATTACTGCAAATCTAATATGCTGATGCCTCTCATGTCCCACTCAGGAGTTTTATTTACTTACGTTTGCATGTGAAAATTCTAAAGTTTTGTTAACTTCAGCAGAATATTGAGGTAAACATCTGCTGGTTTAAAGTGGAAGAGACTTCATTATCACCAGGACACACACCCTCACACACTCCCCCAAAATTCATGCAATGACTTCATACGGATTTAATTACTAAAATTGGAATACTTGAACTGGACATGTAGCCACTGTTAAAAACTTTGCCATTGTAGAGATACCGAAACCTATAACCACGTGCATGTACATTCTCATCAGTAACCCTCAAGCTGACACTCAGAAAGGACAAATTATTTTAAAAGCTTAAAACACATTAAGTACAGTATTTTGGAACACAGCTGAGCAGCCAAGATCTTTAAAGGTGGCACCACCACCAAAAGATTGCCAAACATCAAGCAAGAATTAAACTAGCAATAAAGGAATACGACACAAGGCCTTACCTATATTTGAAAAGCATCTACAAGAATGCCTAAACCCAAGAGCAGGTAATGGGAATTGAAAGAGAAGCGAGAATCTGCTGACATTATTATTAACCTTACTAAAAGACAACTCCTGAGACAATTACCATATGAACACTAAAAAGGCATACCCAATAATGATGGAAATATTATGGCTAAATAGTTAGGTACCCAATATAAATGATGCAGTAACAAACTGATCAAGTGGAGAACATGTCAATCATCTCCACAGGTGAACATTCCTAATGTCACTATTTAACAGTACACACACCGTAGCTGCTGCTATTTGACACACACTCAGATAAGCACACTCTTATAGCTACAAAAAATAGTTTAACAATTTTTTGTAACTTATGTTCAATTCCAGTTTTACTTATAATTGAACTTTTAACTGAAGAGCGACAGGCTTCACACAGTGTTATTTTGTAATCCAAAACAAATGAGGGGGAAAAGGAAAAAAAAAAAAAAATCACACAACGGGATTCTATCACATGCACTAAAACTCCTTTCCAAACTACACACTTCCCCTTCTAAATCAAGAAGCAGAAGGATGCACGACTACAAAAGACAATGGTGTCTTCTAGCGTCACTGAACTTCTAAGGCTCTTTCAGCCTCTGTGTTTGTTAATAGGAAATGCATTTCTATCATCTCACAAAACCTGAATATTCTTATGGATTCCAGGTTGTTTAATTTCTCAAATCTTTCATATAAATTATGATATATTATTTTTATATATATACACACATAAAATAAACATCCTAAACTGCTCAACGTAATGTTATTATTAGCTTCTTTCCAGCCTTCATTATGTTTTCTACACTAACGCTGCACAAACACTGTTAGTAAGCAACTACTACAGTATTTTTAAAAGAACTACCGTGTAGTAGTAAAAATTCACAGTTTTAGTTGCTACTCAATACCTATTAACAAATAGCACAATCTAGTATTAGAACATTACTATATTGCAGCCAAAAAACCTACAGCAGACAGCAACTGTTACCAGCTTTTCTAATGCACAGCTTAGCTTAAAGCAAGACTTAATAGCACATCAATTTTCCAATTAAATAAAGTTTTAAACTTAGGGAAGGGATTTCAGTTGGAAGGGGCATACAGAGCATGTCTTTTCAAAGGATAAAGCAGAAAAATGTAACATGGAAGGCACACTGTCATACACCACTGTCAGTTCATTTATATACTTTATGTATAACATTTATTTTTTCAGTCGAATGAATTCTTCCAAACTTTCTGCAATTATAATTTCATTTTTAAAAAAGCATCAAGTTCCAAACAAAAAAGGAGCTCACAGCTCTTTGTAAAGGCTTTAGATCAGAAGAAATTAACGCATTCTGGTGTACCAACCATCAAATTAACACAAATTTCACACATCTAAATTTACTAAATACAGTTTCTAAAATTTCTTGAATAACTTGGCAGTGCAAAGGTGAAGTGTTTCAGTAGTGTTTCTCCAAGGAGTTTTGAAAAATATATACTTAAAACATCCCAGGGCCAAACAAGCATCGCATTACAGGGCATAAGAAGGGGCATAAGGGAAGACTTTGTGTCAACTTTGAAAAAGACTAAAGACTAACCTCATGATCAAGGTCACCACCTTGAATGTGTAATTTACGAGTGTGGATGAGCTGGCCTACTTCCAAAAATTTTTTATCACCCAGTAGAAAGAATCCCCATAAAATGAAAGAAAGTTGGCTGCCTCCTCTTCAACCAAAATAGATGGAAAAAACAGCCATTTGATTTCTGGTTAATAGCAGAATCTTGCATTCCAGCCATCAATGAAACATTCCTTGATTTTCACAACATTAGACTTGTTTGGGGTTTTTGTCCCCAGAACAAAAAATTTCTCCTCTGAAGGATCCAAGTTAAAAGAGGCAACTTTAGCAACGAAATAATGAACAAAACAAGTAACCACCAAAAAGCTTTTGTATTTTCAAACAGTCAATGTTTTTAAATTAATTGGTAGAATGTTTCTACTGAACTTTACGGAGCCAACAAATTAAGCACCTGACAAGCTCGGTAGGATGCCTCCCTTTAAGAAAGGAGCATAAGAAATTTTCAGTATTGAATATTATTCAATAAATACCGATGCTTCTCCGATACCTCATGTTACTACAGAAATACAGACACACTCCTCACAAGGAATTTAAAGTGCAAATGGAACCAAAGAAAAACTTATTCAGAAACGATTCTTGGATCTGCACTATGTTACTTTTGCAGTTGCTGAGTTGATGTCCTACAGCCACACACACACACAAAAAAAAAAAGGTATGATGAACTTTCTGGAAAAGATCACTCGATAAACTGTAAAAGAGATGAAAACCACTTTGACAGAAGTATGAAATTACTGTCATTTTAGAGCGTATCGTCACTGTACTATTAACTTTTCTAGTTAGTCAAAATGATGTAGTGAACATCTTCATTACAAAACAGGCCACACTAAAGCCATTACAAATTTGTGTATCTATCCATATCTGACAAAAAGTCTCAAAGTACACACGGAGGCTAACTGATACTTCTGGTAGTACATACATAGGTTAAAAAAAAGAGGGGGAATAACAGTTTAGGGAAAACCCTGAGATGCACAAGAGATCATCGGATAGGGATGTGTGTTAGGATTAAGTTACACAGCAGAAAACATGTATATTTGAAGACAGCAAAAACGTGAAAATCAGAAATACTTTTAAACTAAGTTTGCAAATACAAAGCTTCAGGACAGAAAGCAGTTAACAACTTAAATTGCTTCAGTAAGAGAGCTTCCAGTTTCACCCACTCAGAACCCAGCGCAGAAGACAACACTCCAACAACATGAAGTTTTTACTTGTCCTCTGAAAAGGCTCGTGCTTCCTACTAGTGTTTTACAGGGTTTCACGGATACACTAGCCATTATGGCATTACCAGTCATTTTCATATATTTCAGTCACCACAAAGCAGAGACTACAAATTAAGCCCAGAGTAGATTTATCTTCCAAACCAATCTTGATTTGACAAGCAGATTTCCCACTGCTTGCAGTATTGTAACAGATTCTTAACGTTGTTACGTGAGCAGAGACGGCTGTACGTTAAATTGCAGCATTAGATAATTTTACGAAAGGAAACAGAAGAAAGTATTAGGCTGGCACTAGTGACAAAACCAGCAGTTTCTCTGCTCCTGCCTCTCTCTACATAGATCTTTGTGCAACGCTTCACCTCACGCTGTCACAAGCACAATCACAAGGTGAGCCAGAACGGGGAATTAGTCTGGATTACAACCACCCGTTTTTTGCCAAGTTAATTTTAACCCGGAGCGAGCCTCTAATCTGTTACCACGAGAGGCTATATAAATAATTATGTCAACGTGGCAGGGGGAACAAGCACAGTGACCGAACCTTCTCCTCTGTGTTCACGACACCGCAGCCAGTATCACACGAGGAAACGCACAGCACTGCTAGTTCTGTTTCAAAGCCAATTACCGCATCCTACTCAACAAACACGTGATATTCATCACTTTCAGATGACAAACCAGCCCAAGCACCTCGCAAACACGAAACTAATCTTACTTGTGCCTGCCAGATAATCTCCACAATGTTTAATTTCTTTGTCTACGCGCAAGTATTTTCATACTGCTTACTAGTTCTGCATAAACATTTGAGACAAGTTTGGAATAAAACCCACTGGGGCAGGGGTTGGTCACACCACGTGAACTGCAGCATACAATTTTGCAGAGTTCAAGCAAAAATTCTACACTGACATATTGCATGCAGGTTGCACTATTATTCTTCAAATTAGTCCTCTTGGAGCACAGGAAGAACTTTATTAACGTTCATAAGTCAATTCGTTTAAGTTTTTTTAAGCTACTTCAAGATATTTTTTCTCATCACAAACACTCCTACTGACAGATTAAAAGACTTCAGATTTTCCACATAAATAAAAATCAAGTTAAGACACTTATTTTAAGCTATATTACCTTTAGCTCCAATTAATTTATCTGGCAGATAGACGCAGTCACAAATTACTTTAACATATCTCTTTAGAAAATGTTTGGGATTGTGACTTTTTTTGTAAAAAAGCATTTTTGACCATTTTTGTTTAAGACTACCAGCTGGCTGAGGTTCTCAAATTCTTAAATCGGAATATTTTGACACTAGCATGGATAAAGGATGGAGATTATGAGCAGTACTTTGGCTGCCATCAGTCTGACACACGAGAAGTTGCAGGTGAGTACAAAGAGAGAGCGGGCAACCAGCTGATTATTAAATATTCCTCCTCTCAAAAATCCTACTACACACATTGGCTGTATTAACTAGCTGTCATTCGCTTGCCAATAGCCTAATATAACCTGTTTCCTCTGTACGGGCTTTTTTGATTTCCTCTAAGATGACAACATCCAGCCAAGATACCTGACTACCTAGCCTTCAAGAATAAAGACATACAGTAACTGCAAATTGTCACTGTTTCTTTTAACTGGCATTCGCCTAAGAATCTGCTAATAAGAAATAAAACCCAAAAGAATGCAATCTATGGTATCTTGGAATTAAAAGTAATCATTTTAAAAAATGTCAGAAGAAACATTGACATTTACACCCATCTAAAGCTAGTGTTTTCTACAATAGTAAACACAAAGAGATACCAGTTGAATTATCCTAAAACCAAAAAAACACGGGAGGACACAACAAGTTCAAAACTACAGCTTTAAAATATATAGATACGCTAAGGCAAAATTCAGACAAGTATCTGAACACCATTGAGCAACTGCACTGCTGATTTCCCCACATTTAGCAGTTCCCATACACTTAGCACTTAGAGTCCAAGGATTAAATGATACAAAGGTCAAAAACAGGAAGAGAAAATTTAAAGGAAAAAGCATGAGCACTGAATTAAGG
>JAHREE010000279.1:23048744-23176408 GCA_033628505.1 Tringa tobata | reverse complement strand
GTATGATAGGTGTCCAACTGTAGTTGCACAAGATGAGGAAACTCCTGGATTGAGTGGGAAGAGACCTTACAGCCTCACTGCATCGCCATTAGGCCCTGTACCAGAGCATCAGCATATGGCTTGGGTGCAAGAAGTCTGGCATGATCAACTGCAGCAGCTGAGCCACGGTGTACCAACACCCTGTTTCTGTGCTCTGTAACACCAGACAGGATCATTTCAAGGAGCAATAAATACCCTCTCTTTCTTACTTAATGTAGAGTTCATTAAGTCCCATTGCCACATTAGGCCAAGATTTCCTTAAATCACCTTTGCTGGTTCCAGGATATCTTGCCTGCTTTTAGAGGCATGGCAGTAGGCACTCTTACAGTATATCTTCTTGTATTACCTCCTTCCTTCCAGATCACTTTCTTACATAGTTGCTTTTTATCTGTTAGAACTGTAGCCCTGCAGTTTTGCTGCACTTTCTACTGCTTTACACAGCTGAAAAACTCACTAAATAAAAACTAAATAAATTAAAGAAGCACCATATCTTAGGGTGCTAACCACCTCCAAATTGTGTTCCCTCTGAGAATCTGAATAATAAATCCTTATAGCTCCTCTTCTAGGAATTACCTAAAATTATTGCTACAAGCAAGAACTGGGAAAAGAAAACAACAAAACCCCCCACCTTTTAGCTCATTTTTGTGTTCTTGGTCATAAGCTGCTACTTTATATCCAGTCATTTTTCCTTCACCGAACAGGCGCTGCCTGACAAATGGACTATCTTCTGGCGTGGTATACTTTGTCACATCTCAAAATTATTATTTTGTACTAATGCTGTTGTAGCCATCTTAATGTGTGTGCCGTAAAAGCTAAGTGCTGGCAAACTTTTGTGAAAGTGATGCAATTTATTGCAATTCTTGCATATTGCTCCAAACTCTGGAATTTGTCTGGGCTTGTGTTGTGCAGAGCCACACACAGTGTGGTGAACGCTGTTCTTTGGAAGCTGCAACTGCTAATCCCCGTCTCTTTTTATCCCAAGTCTTTTTGCTTTTGGAGAGGATCTTGCTAAGTGTCCACAGAGCAGAGTCCACCTTCCATGAGCTTCACCTTGTGATGAGCAACAGCGTTTGACAATGTAATTAGGGGTTGCCAAGAAAGAGTAACTCCAAACCTTCTTATAATCCACCTCCAAGCTCTTTGTCTTTACTTGAAATACAAAGTCTCCATCTTGTGAGGCTGTTAATGGCATAAATTGGGAGCAGAATGTTCATTCCTTGTTCACAGCCACATCTTCACTTCTCATTTGGTCCTCAGCAGAAGCCTCTTTTTCCTTTTTTAAGACGAGTGTGGTACTCTTATTTCGTATTCTTTCTCTGAGACTGATTCTGAAAAATAATCCCAGTACTGTGCCACCTAAGAACACTCAGGAGTACACATTTGATCCGGACCAGCCTTATGCTAGATCTGACATTGACTATACTTCTGTAGTTCGTATGAAATCATTGTAGGTTCACATGTGATTTTTTTCAGTTGTGTGTGGTTGTTTTGTTTTTTAAAAAAACCCAACATGGTAGTACAATTTTGGAGTCTCTTTTTGCGCCAGATTAGCCCTTTATGTAGCTGCAGAGTTTTTGATCTAGAAGTGCATGTTTGAAAGATGGATTTATTATACCATCAAAACAAACTCAGCCAACTGAAAGCTACTACTAAGGGCTTTGCAGCCAGAACGTGTCTTACTTCTGACAATACTCGACTCTTTCCCTGCTTGCTGTCATCTGCTTGCTGTTAGAGAGTGAAGCACGTTGCCAGTCAGCCTCTCCCTTTTGCTTTAAGGTGGGTTTTTCAGCAGTTGCTTTCGTTCCCTTGGCGCCTTTATAAATAAGTTTTAGCAGAACAGGTTGTTCAGAAGTCATCCAGAGTCAGAATCTGGCAGTCTGTCTTGCTCGCTGTCACTGCTCACGTGGATCGGCATTGTACAAATAGCAGTTTCAACGCAGCAGAACAAGAATTTCCACCAGGTAATCCGAAAGTTCCAGTACCCTGCATGACTGGACGTAAAGGGGGAAAGTTCCATGATTTCATAAGCTTACCTTTACTCTTTTGAATTATATTTCTAAGCCTTGGGGTTTTTTAAGCTTTCAAAATATGATACAAACCAATATAGAAATTTCTTCACAAGGAAGCAGGGAGTCTGGAATAAGATAACTTCAAAAGGTAAGAGTACATATCAAATTGCAGCCAGGGAGTTATAAACCACAAAATTTAGTACTTCTGCGATAAAACTTGCAATTTACTACAAGCAGGTGATGTTAGAGTTCTTTGTTGACCTGAAGCAACTAGTTCTTAACATTTCTCCACAAATAGAACTTAAACCACTAATAATGGAGGAAAAAAAATAGTCTCTTGGTCACTAAGCTTCTGTCAGTGTCAAGATGTGTTGTGAAGCAGTTAATGCGATTAAAGAGATCATTCCTCATCATATAGTTCCAACAAAGCTAAAGTCTATATTTACTCCATAACATACATACCTCTTTATTTTACATTGTCAGTATTTATTTTGAGGCTTCATTATTATTGGAAAGGGCAAACACGCAGAAAACCACCACAATCCGCAAAATTTACAACATAATTCTTGTCCTATACTTTTCAATTATAAAGAGTTCTTTAATGATACAACGTAAAGGACAAGCACTATACTACCTCCATATTAAAGACAAGGCTTTCTTCTCCGTTCCTGCAATGGAGATGCTTGTTCCTCTCTATCAAATTGTTTTTTGGGTAAAATAGCGACACCAATTTAGGCTTACTCATGTTTAGTTTTTGTATACAGCACAAATGAAAGAAAACAAAGCTCACATATTCATAAAATATAAAAAAAAAAGAAAAAATTCACTTCTCCAAATTTATTTCCTTTGTCATCTTTTTGCAAATCAAGTTCTCTCAGTTCTAATTGTAGAGACATGCTAAAGGAAAACAAACAAAGAAACCCTACCCTGCTTTATTTTTTATGCCAGCTGTCACAAATTTCAAAGTTCTTGCTAACCAAAAGTTCCCTCTGTGCATCCCTTCACCTGCTTTTGGTTTTATACTTTCTATTGTGCCAACATTTAGACTTTAATTCTACCTTAGCCAAACTCAAAAATTCAAAGTTCAAAAAGTAAAAGCTTACAGCTCTGGCATTTGGTACTGTTGAGCCATATATATATATCAGCTCTTGAAGTTAAGATCATGACTACTTTTAGATACAGTGGGGTGATCAACAAAGAAAACCCCAACATCTTACTTCTGCCATGGGGATGTGGCTAGCATTAGAATAAATAAAAATAGGCACACATTCAAGTAAATGTGGTATTTACAAGTAACTTTTTTCTTTCAAGGTTGTTGCTATTGATTATTTAACAGTGTTCCACCAGATTTCCCCTTATGTAGAAATTCACACTTTTCCTACATATATTTGTCTAAACCCACTATGCATTACATGAAGACAAACATGGATGAAGAAGTATTACCAGGGCATAATCTGCAATCACCCTGAAGAGGAAAAAAGGTTACCCAGAATATTTTAACCAACAGCACTGTAGTGTGTGAATGAAGTAGAAAAAAATTCAAATAAAAAAAAATATTAGAAAGCCACAAAGGTTACACATTAGCAATGTTTTGCAAGATACTATTGCTTTGAAAACATTATCTAGGTTAAAAAGGAAGATGTAGTACAGTTTAACATTCAAATTTACGTATCTCATTAAGCTTTGAAATCAGACCTTGGACTGGAACTGGACTGAAACTTGGAAATCTCAAGTCCTCTCCAAGATAACATATGGAATAATATTTATTGGATAGTCATGTAGGATGAAGGAATAAAATATGTTCTAGGATGCAATCCCATTCAAAAGTCCTACCATAGAAACACAGGACTGGAAAAATCCACTTGAGTCATCAAGACCAGTCTTCTGCCAGAAATGATGCAACATACGTGAGAACTATAAATCCTGCATCCTTTACAAGGCATGGAACACCTCAACGCTATTGGAAACTAAATTGGCTTGGCAGAAAAAAACTCCTAGCAGTCCAAACATGCTGATCTGTTAACAATAATCCTGCGTATCCCAAAAAGAAAAACGGGATGAGGTGTGTTTTTTTTCGTTTCTACTGTGTTTTTATACAAGACTGAAATCATATTATTGAGACTTTTTCAATGGACAAAACAGGTCAATTTTAAATTCAAATTCCAGACTCAGAGAAGGATGCCAGAGATATATTTAAGAAAATTTTGTTGTCAGTGAAAGCTTTGAAAGTCTAGCTAGGAAACTGAAGATGTGATAACAGAAAAAAAAAAAAGGAAAAAAGTAGTCTAGGATGCAACTGCTTAGAAACCCACACAGTTATCCATGGACATATTTTTAGTAACTGTTAGTAACGTATGTTTAGAAAGCTGTCTTAAATAAGTTACTTAAAGCAGTTTCCTTGTGCAGCTGTAAATTAAAATTAAATTAAGTATTTTCAAACTTTATGTTGTTTTTAAAATTCAGAGTCCCAGAGTTCAGTTAAATTAATAGCTCAGTGAACTTTGTCAGCCGTAAGTTCAAATCTGAGATACTTGCTTTGCAGGAATTATCACATTGCATTTAGTGAACTCTGAGGTCTGTGAATACACCTGTTGCTGCAGTAGCCACATTATTCCCTGCAGGATTTATTTATTTATTATTTTGCCCCACAGACTTATAATTACTAAGAACTACTACAGTAGTCACTTGACAGTTTATTTTCTTTCTAATATGTATCAATAGGGCAGCCAAAAGGAACTTCCCATTTTAACTGGTCCCAAGAACAAGTATCGTTCCTGATATTTCTAGGAGCATAGAGTAGACAGCTAAACCAAGAGGTAAGCATACAACCTACAATTTATCATTCTACTGAGATTTTAATGTCTTTCAAAACATTTGGACAAAGTCTACTTGGCCATTATTTGTGAGAGATTCTCCATCTCTACTGCTTCCCATGCATGGATTTTGCCAGTTCAGCTACAGTACATTGGGAATTGGGTCTTTGTTCTGGAGGCTTGTGACTGACCCGATAAAACAGGGAATGGATCTTACCCAACTGGCTTCCTCTTCCAGTAACTCAGAATTAGGAGTCCATGTAATTCTCCTCTTTTCTCCCCCAAATTCTTACACTACAAGTGGCTTTTCTCACCTCCATTTAGAAGAATCAGATGCTGTACGTATAACAGTTTTGAAGAGTTTCTTTCAGATCACCATCTTCTGTAAATTAATTCAAGTCTCATTGCTGTTGTATGTTTTATCTTCTTTCATTTTATTTACTTTTTCTTAAAGCTTTAGCATGATTTATATAGAAGTATCACTTCTGGAGACTCTGAAATCTCAGATCTTACAATTTAAATTGTACATCTACAGGTGCAGGGTCCATATAGATATATTATCAGGATCTCTTTTATGTGGAAAATTAGGGGGGGGAAAACCCGTGGGTTTTCTCATGGCCAGCGTGGTACATGAACTCTCAAAGGATGCCAGGAAAGCCTCTGCAAAGTCACCTTCCTTCTGTAAGAGATGCATTTCAAAGCTAGTCATCTGAGTGTGCAGCAACATGCTACTTTCTTGCATATTTGTTTTCCTGAGTCAGAGTTTTCTTCTATTTCTTTGTCTCTAACATGGAGCATAACTCCACTCTTTCTTATTCATCATCTTTGCTAGCCTTTTTACAAAGCAAACAGGGCACAGTCTCCGATAAGACTGCTGTCACATTTAATAACATATTAACTTTAAAACCCACGCTGGGAAAGTGTCTCCTCTCTCTTTACTACCAGCTTAGGCCCACGGAAGAAAAATTCCTCTCCATTAGGAAGTAAGTCCTAGGTAATACAGCTAAATTGACCTGTGTGGCTTATCAATAGGTTCAATCAAGGGACCAAGTAATGAATGAAATAGATAGGATCTTTCATTTACTTCCCTCCAACACGTGCATGCACATATACACACACATCAAAGCAGAGCTATGTGGCTCTGTAGTTTAGAATCATAGAATCGTCTAGGTTGGAAGGGAACATTAGGATCATCCAGTTCAACCATCAACCTAACTCTGATCAAAAAACATCCCTAAACCATGTCACTAAGCACTAAGTGTGCCCGTCTTTTAAATACCTCCAGGGATGGTGCCTCAACCACTTTCCTGGGCAGCCCATTCCAATGCTTAATAACCTTTTCAGTGTAAAAGTTTTTCCTAATATCCAATCTGAACCTCCCCTGGTGCAACTCGAGGCCATTTCCTCTTGTGCTATCACCTGAGACTTGGGAGAAGAGACTGACCCCTGCTTCTCTGCAACCTCCTTCCAGGTAGTTGTAGAGACCGAGGAGGTCTCCCATCAGCCTCCTTTACTCTAGGCTGAAGAACCCCAGCTCCCTCAGCCTCTCTTTATAAGACTTATTCTCTAGGCCCCTCACCAGCTTCATTGCCCATTTAGAAGCTGGGCAAGAGTAAAGTCCACTCACAATAGGTGGGGGTGGTTTTTAAAGTTCTCTCAGCTCTATAGGTGGAGTGGGGGGAAGGTTGAATTACATTCTCTACTCAAAAATAACGTGTTGCTGTCCAGTCATCTGTAGCAGCACAGAAAAATTAGAAAAAAAAAAAAAACCCAAGACAAACAAAAAACTGGTACAGCATCACAAGATTAGTTTAGTGCTCATGCTCCCTGTGGATGAACTTGAAAACAGATCATCTGCATTCTATGCCACATCTTTCACTTCCCAGGAAACTGTTCTGGTCATCTTAAATGAAAGGTTATCTTCATGTTTGTTTGGGTTTTTTTCCTCTGATTTTGTGCTGAGTTTGTTCTATTTTTTCCATGGACTATTTAAATGCATAGCCACGCCTGAGATATGAGAGGGCAGGAGACTGAAAAACCCAACCAAACTAAACCTCCATAGCCTCTTTATTGACTTATTTGAAGGTATATAAGAAATATAAGCTCTTGGTTAAAATTGGGACTTTGAATCAGAGTGAATTTCAGTGTCTTTCAGTATTTCGTATTTGGAAGAATACTATAATCATTAGGCTAATAGGTCCCTAGTGAAGGAACATTTACACTGAGCTAATTCTAGGCATGCCATATTTCAGCAAGGTTTAGTATGACTAATGAAATCATTTGTAGAGGTAGAGTTAACAGACCAAGATGTGTTTCTCTCCTTCTAATCCCACAAGAGTTTAGAACAACAGATGAGCAAACAAAGAAACCACCTCCCCCTTCTCACCTCCAAAAACCTGTCAAACCTTTATCTCATCAGTTCATTCCAAAAAAGTTCTCTATGGTAATTCAAAAAAGGAAGAAAAAAAAGAATATGAAGGATGTGTACTGTAACAAAGGAGGGAAAAATTTTTACAAGGGGAGAGGGATGATAAGACATTAGTTTGGGAACCTGATCTGTTACAACAGGAGAGATTCAAATAAGAATCTAGTTCCATTCACCTTCATATAGGTATCACATTAATAAAACAATACAAAAAAACCCACTAAAACTACCCAACCCAAACAAAAAAAATATGCAAAACCCCAAGGATCAAAAGAATAGCTGGATTTTTTTGTTGGTTTTGATGTAAAATTGTATGATCTGAAACATCCAACTTAAATTGCTCATGAGGAAGAACAGGGTAATCTATTTGAAAAGTGTCATGTTTTAAGGAAAACTGCTTTTGAAAGTTACTAGATTCATGAGAGAAACCCAAGGGAGAATTTTTTTGAAGGCTTTATTAAGGAAATGACAGTTCAGTCAGACATGTTTTGGG
Source organism: Tringa tobata (assembly GCA_033628505.1). Lineage (NCBI taxonomy): Eukaryota > Metazoa > Chordata > Aves > Charadriiformes > Scolopacidae > Tringa > Tringa tobata. The sequence continues at coordinate 23,168,629 of JAHREE010000279.1, read as the reverse complement.
AGGACCATGAAATCTCTAATTTGGGACAAGATTGTAATATGAATCAGAAACCAATAAACAGAAGAAAACTGTCAAGATTCTCCATCAGACTTTGGGAAAGCGTGGACTTCAGTTACCCAAGCACATCTATATTTTAGATTACAAGCTGTGACAAGAAAATGAAGTGATATCACAGCAGACTGAGCTAGCAAACTACAAAGATACATAAAGGGATTAAGTGAGAGTAAAAAAATACAGACAGAAACACCCTTGCAAGAAGCAGAGCATATAGAAGCAGACCTAAGCACCATTCTGTATTTGAACAGAGCTGATGTATTTGGGAGAACCAAAAATCACATTGAAGAAATTTAGACATGCCCTAAACAAACCATGTATCTTCTTAGAACATATTAAAAGCCTCTTTCGACCAGAGTTGTAGCTATAGCAAAAATTAAGTGGATTGTTCAAGAAACAGCTATAACCAGCAACAGAGATGTTACTCTGAACATGAGTGAAACACATGCTTAATTCTAATGGACATTTTAATATCTATTTAAATTGTCATTAAGAGTTTTAAGATAAAGAATAATTATGAAAGCACACAAGTAACATGATCAATCTTTGGAAAGATTCATCCTAATTTAGAGGTCTGAGAACTAGATACAACTTCTTGAGAGTGTGTCCTAACACCAGGTACAACCTACTAAACAGTCCTCTATTTTGTTATCCCTTTAAATATAGCTTCTGTTTTAGAAGGAGGAAAAAAAATATATCAAAAAACCTACTGAGAGAGGGATGACACAGGAAAGTAAAAACTAAAATTCCTGCAAACAGATAAAAATCACAAGGCATAAATTATAGTACAGTAAACAGAGCTATGACAAACAACAAGAAGTAAGGTCACACCAGAGCACAATGGTATACATATGCATACACTCAAAAAAACGTCGGAATCTATTATCATTTCTTATGGCAAATGCCACTGACCCACCTACATAAAGTTATTTTCTTAGAGTACTTACATTACCTTGAAGCAGGCAGGAACTTTTCATTCCATTAACACTGAAGACAGACATTAGGAAGATCTACAGGACTAAGCTTTTAAAACTAACTGATCATAGAGACAAGCCACAATAAGAACTCCAAAAGACCTAGCTCAAGAGTCAAAGATTATTTTTCTTTAATTATTTCCACCACCCCTCTAGAACTGTCCTGGTATTTAAATATCTTTTAAAAGAAGAGAACTGGAACACTAATTTTGTGCTAATATCAGAAGCACAAACAGAATGACAACAGTAATTAATCTGTAATTATTTTAATGTCACTTCTCAGGTAACAGAAAGGACTGCAGTGCTAGACACCCAAAGATGAAAAAGCATTACTTATGCTCTTATATAAAAGTAGGTCTCATTAAATAAATCTTCTTTTTCTCTTTGACAGAACTATAAGTACAGGCTTCCAGGTTAGTACTACACAATATTCTAGTTCAGACATCAACAACATATAGACTATAAAGTAAATAAATTAATAACTAACTGATTAACAAATACTTCTTTAAGATATATCAGTAGATGTGATTTTTCCTTTAATAGAATTTATTTCTACCACAAAGATGCTTCTACCATTGACCAGATTCCACTTCCACTCCTATATTGCACAATAACTCAAAAATTAGCACTCTACAAAAACGAAACTGGCAACTACTACCAAAAAAAACCAAACCCACAAATCTATATAATGTTTTCATTTTTACAAGTAAATTATTAGGGTTTTTTCCCCAGAAATATGCTTTCTAATACCAATATTTAAAAAATACTAATTAACTGTGTTACACCTTTTTTTTTTTTTTTTAAATGAGAAACAAGACCACAAAAGCAGCACAGTTGTGATAGCTTCCATCCCTATACATCAATCACAATTAAAGAGACAGGCTTTATTTTACAAACAAACTGGAAAGTATCATTCAGTTCATCAAACCAACAAAAAGCATACTGTTAGCTTTCAGTTCACACACCATCTCTCACCTTCTTTTCCTTCCTCTTCTCACCACCATCATTCTTTCTCAGCTTGGACTGCCTTTAAGGTTATCAGCTGGGAATCATATACCTTAGCTCATGCACAGCTGTGGACTATTCTATCACAACAGGCAGATTTTTTTCCTAAGTCCTTGAAGAATCCATACCCTGTTACCATAACATCTAAACACAGTGTTGTATCAAAAAGGAGTTAATGTAATCCTTGATTACAGAATGGAGAAGTGGAGGAGAAAAGAAGTGATATATACCATAATGTTGAGTTATACTTATTCCTCCTGCCATTGTGCTCAGTAGAAGTAATTGTGGCTGAGTTTAGATTGCCAGAAAAAAAAGAAAAAAAAAGGGATTCCTGATAACAATATAGAAACATCCTCCAGGCTGCAATTCAAAGGTGCTTAGCTGGAACAAGGAATACATCTGACCCTATCCATTGTCTGTACCCCAAAGGTCAGCAAAGACTTGCAGGATCTTATAATGCTTTACATTTGTCAGTATATCAAAAACACTATTTATGTATATATTTTCTATATTTCTGGGAAGACATTAAAGAAGTATTTAGAAATAAATGATTCATCAGCAAGTATCAATATGGGCAACCATAAGTTCTAGGTATCAAATTTAATGTTTTAAAAATAGCAACATTTAAAGTAACAACTCTGTAAACTACATTATAATATTTGTTGCATTAATGCAATTAGGAATCAAGGATTGTGATTTCTCAAATATTCTGTGAAGAAGTGTTCACTAAATCACATCTTGATATATAAATTTAATGCCAGGCTAATATTCTGTGCTGTAGGAATCATTAGACATCAGGTGAAGATGTAGCCATGCTTTTTAAGTAGAAACTTGCCTATTTGGGTTACATTTGTATCTGTTTACACACCCTATATTTTTATAGTCTACAGAGCAAAAAGTTGAATGATCTTCTATGTTAAAAAACTTAATAGTGGTATCTTCTTCTTCTATATTTTTAAGCAAATCTATTGATTTGTGATTGATTGACTACTGAGTAGCTATAGACTGCGTGGATTATTACCCAATTAATTTAATTTTGAATGCTCCCCTTTTTTAAAAACTGGTGTAGCAGATTTACTAACTAAAAAAACTCCAAAGAACAGAAATACGAGAATGTTATTCAGTGAAGTTTTACCAAGAAATGAATCATCAGCTTTGTGAATGCTATATCCTTATGTCTGTATCAAGCCATACAGATACCGGTATTTGGAGCAATGTACAAAATAAATAGTCATATACAGATGGACTATCTCCACTCCTTTCTTCCAGAGCCATTTACAGGTGATGTGAGAGTAGAACTGTTTGCAACACAGTGCTCAGAAATAACCTGCAAGCGCCATGTATAACTCTTGATTTTAGGATAACCTGACAAGCCTCTTAGCACCTCCTTCCACTCAAAACTGTTATTGGAATAATGATTTTAAAGCAATGAAGTATAATATAAATGTACTTAACTACATTTTCAGCTTTTTTTTCAGCCTAGAGTAAAGGAGGCTGAGGGGAGACCTTATCGGTGTCTCTACAACTACCTGAAAGGAGGTTGCAGAGAAGCAGGGGTCAGTCTTTTCTCCCAAGTCACAGGTGATAGCACAAGAGGAAATGGCCTCAAGTTGCACCAGGGGAGGTTCAGATTAGATATTAGGAAAAACTTTTACACTGAAAAGGTTATTAAGCATTGGAATGGGCTGCCCAGGGAAGTGGTAGAGGCACCATCCCTGAAGGTATTTAAAAGATGGGTAGACTTAGTGCTTAGTGACATGGTTTAGGGATGTTTTTTGATCAGAGTTAGGTTGATGGTTGAACTAGATGATCCTAATGTTCCCTTCCAACCTAGACAATTCTATGATTCTAAACTACAGAGCCACATAGCTCTGCTTTGATGTGTGTGCATATGTGCATGCACGTGTTGGAGGGAAGTAAATGAACGATCCTATCTATTTCATTCATTACTTGGTCCCTTGATTGAACCTACTGATAAGTCACATAGGCTGCCCAGGGAAGTGGTTGAGGCACCATCCCTGGAAGTACTCAAAAGCTGGGTGGGTGTAGACCTTAGTGACATGGTTTATTGATGGTTTTTAATCAGAGTTAGGTTGATGGTTGGACTAGATGATCTTAAAGGTCCCTTCCAACCTAGAAAATACTATGATTCTATGATTCTATGATTTTGATGAAATTTTCAAGTATTTCCTTGCAACCCCTTCTCTAGGGTAGTCGTTCTTGTCATAAAAAAGGAGGGCTTACTTTGTCTAATTTTTGTCATCTAAAGGTTAAGCATCTCAGACTAGTCTGGCTTGAAATTTAACTAAGTACATAACATACCTCAGTCTATCACTAGCAGCTAATAATCAATATCCTTCAGGTAGGATTCAATCATTTTAACCACCTGTGCATTTATTAACTGTGTTGCCTACACTAGACAAGCTCTTTCCATAGTAAATTAAAAGAGACACATATCTCCAAAGAGCAATTCATCCCACCTCTCTGAGGCATCTGTTTTAATGCTGGAATGAATTGCCCTCCAGAGGTGTCCACCACATTTTAATTAGAACTTGAAACAGATAAATTTTACATACAAGCTTTAGACATCTTTTAATCAGGTGGTTATGATGCTTTTCCAGTTTCTTTACTCATCTTGACGCAATGCAAAGTAGCAAAATATGAAAGCAGATATGACCAATGGTGCAATTCTTTCTAGAATGGGGTGAGGGGAGACATCCTTTTGATTTCTGCCACTAGACAGCCATTTGCTTTGATTATAGGGGAGCAACTTACCTTTGGCTATAGCTTTGTTGTAAGAGCAAGTAAAATCAAAATATATTCATTCTCTTTAGACCTTAAACTCTCGCTCAGTCATTTCAACTGAAGGTCTTCCTGCAAGCTTGACCAACCTCATTCCTTGACCTCCACAATAGAAGAGGTCATATTTCAAAGTTAAAGAATCTTGCTGACCAACTACTGTCATTTTATTTTCTATACCCAATTCACCTTTAGCAGAAGCTATATCCCAGTGTAGTCTTCAGGCCTTAGTCATTATAAAGCTCCTAGGTGAAGCTCATCTTATTAATTTTCCATTACACTTAAACCATCTTTTTTATATATTGGAACTGCTTTTGACTGCTGCTTTTGTTGTTGGGTTGACTGATCCCTTAACTTGTCCCAGTTTTAGGTAATTCTGCAACAAGATTTCTTTGCTCCTAAAATTTATAATTTCATTTTTGCTAGATCTTTTTTATCTCATGAATATCCAGAATTTTACTTCTGCCATGTTCTGAGAAAAATAGAAAACTAGAACTAAATTTATCCTTGTCTGAACCTCAGTTAACGCATTTTTGCTGAGGCTATAGGCCATATAGCCCCATGCAATTTTTAGATATATGTGAAGATAAGGTGACCCCTCTCATGGGGATATTAAAGAACAGCCCTGAAATAGCTCTTAAAAATTCAAGACCTTCTGATTATTTTTTTTTTACTTAGCAACAGCTCTGTATAAAAATGATGATGAAGCTAATAAGTCTATTTGGCCTTGCGGAAATGCAGTGAGGGAAAAATTGGGTTTAAGAAGTTTTCCTTATTTGGATAAAATGAACTGAAGCATGTTGATAAGTAGAAGTTATGAAGAATGTTGATAAATAGAAGTTAATTTACTAGCAGAAGCACTCTACTTACCATTTTAAAATCTTACTTGATGTCTAGTAAGGAAAGGAAAGCTCTATCTTTATGAAGTTTGAATGTCTTGGATGCTTAGTAATTTGTTTTTGAAAGCATCCAAGTTCAAAGTTGTTATATTAGTAACTTAGCTATGGCAATTTGGTAATAGAAGCTAATATAAATTCAGTTTATATGAGTGTAGCTAATAATAGGTAATGTTTCAGAAATGCTTTGGAAATTAATATGTTGTGTAGTTTAGGATGTCTAAAAGGTATGAAGAGAAAAGAAGTATATTTCTTTGAAGATTTCCCCTATAAGTTTTTATGAACATGAAGCTATGCTTTCTGTCAGGTCGTTTTAGACATAAACAGGTAACCAGGGTGGAGCTTTGATTCTAGTAATTAAATAAATTTAACCTTGATTCTTGATTTCTATTGAATTAAACTGATAACTTCCTTTAATAATCCTAAAGTGACTAGCCTAGGATGAATGTAGCAAAAGAAACAAGTGTTGATGGACCCCTATTTAGTCAAAATCTGAACTGAGAGCCAAAATTTTAGAGTTTTAAACCTTGGTTCTGGGAAGAGATGGATTAGCCATTACTATAATTTGGAAAGGTAGGTCACATGAAGCCTCATAAGAAAAACAAATTTATACTCTTTATATTCTTATTTGACTTATTTTCTGCTATAGTAGTAGCACTTAAGGCAATCTGAACTGTGGAAGGTAAAAGCATATCCCAAGGTCTGCGTTCAGCTACAAACTCCAGCTGCATTCCAGCTTCATGTCCAGTACCTAAAGGGGGCCTACAGGAAAGATGGGGAGGAGCTCTTTATCAAGGAGTGGGGTGACAGGACAAGGGGTAACAGTTTTCAACTGAAAGAGGGGAGATTTAGATTAGCTATCAGGAAGAAATTAATTACTCTGAGGGCAGTGAGACACTGGAACAGGTTGCCCAGGACAGCTGTGGATGCCCCATCCCTGGAAGTGTTCAAGGCCAGGCTGGATGGGGCTTTGAGCAACCTGCTCTAGTGGGAGGTGTCCCTGCCCATGGCAGGGGGGTTGGAACTCGATGATCTTTAAGGTCCCTTCCAACCCAAACCATTCTATGATTCTATGGAGACCAAGCCTTCATCACACTCCCTTTCCCCCTCTTGTTGGTTTATGAAACAGGGAGTGACTTATTTGTGTATCAACCATACAGCTACTGCTCACAAATACTAGCATGCAAGAATTTTTTAGAAACCATGAAAACATGCCTTGCAACATAATTTATCAGGAGATAATAAGAAACAAGGACACTCAACAAGAAACATTGACTAAGAAGAGACAGAGAAATGGATTAGTAAAATGTTAAGAATATCAGCAAATTAAAGAGAGATCAGCCAGTCAGTCTGATAAAATTAACTAAAGGAGTTAGTCGCAAACCAGATTAGCTCAACTGCTTTGGCAAAATCTAAGGCAATTTTGTTTAAAAAAATCCTTTGAGATGCTAAGATTGATGGTCATGAGAAGAATGGAAAACTTTCTTAGGACTGCTGAACTTGAAACTGTGCTTCATCTGACTATTTGGTTTGGTTATACAGAAGAAATGTAGATTGTGGTTTTCCAGCTCTGCTTTCTGCTCTGCAGATTGCAGTTCATTCTGTAAGAGTCAACAGTGGTTTAATCAGCCAGTATATTTAAAAATTTTAGAGTGCAGATTTTTCCACATTAATTTTAGGCAAATAACTGAAGTTCTAGTATCAGGAATGTAATTGCCTTTGATTTTCAACAGTCAGTGGTTGACTGAGATGATAGGAGGGCTAGTTTGCCATCTGGAGGTGCTATTGAGAGTACATAAGGACGTGCCTGAGTCTTCTGTGTCTTCTCCCATGTCTTTAAACGGAGGCTATGAAGACCTAAATTACAAGCCTGATATTAGGTAGGGTAAATCCACAGACTGTTTCTGGTGTCACTCAGACTATAGGATCTTCGCATTTCAACAGTAAAAAGATAAAATTTTGGTCTGATAAATGAGGCTACCTTTTAATTAATATCACAACAAAAATCGTCTTGCTGGACATGAGGAGGAACTTCTTTACTTTGAGGGTGGCAGAGCACTGGAACAAACTGCCCGGAGAGGTGGTGGAGTCTCCATCTCTGGAGACATTCAAAACTTTCCTGGACATGTTCCTGCCCAACCTGCTGTATGTGGACCTGCTTTGGCAGGGGGGGTTGGACTAGATAATCTCCAGAGGTCCCTTCCAATCCCATATCATTCTGTGATTCTGTGATTCCTTTTTTTTTAATCAGTGTTTTAGTTGATGAGGAAATCTGCATGATGAATCTGTGTTCCAAACCAGATTATACACACGGGGAATTCTTGCTGAAATACACAATAATTGTTGCAACTGCATACAGTTTCTCACAGCTTATATAAACTGGATTCAGCTATATCACTAGAGAGTCCTATGATCTAGATTCTGTAGTCCTGTATTGGGTTGTAAAGACCAGATTCTCCCCAGCACTATTTTTTGTTCCTAATGCTCCATTTGGAGGAGAGGGGATGAGTTCATCTAACTGTGTCCCCTCTGTAAGAAACATGAGAGGAAACAGCAAAATCACAAAACAATGAATGTGCTTGGATCCCCATATTCTCCTTTATACTGTTCATAACATATTCTCTAGGATTTTGTCATGGTTTCATCTTTAATCTTAATTCAGCTGTTTTAAGTGATAGCCTGAGATGCTACTGGCTCAAGATCTGACTGGAGAACAGCCCTTCCACCACAAAAGTACTGAAAGAACTGATAGCCTTTGCTAGGAGTGAAATTACCTAGCTCTGGTCTCACAGCAGAAACACATCACCCAAACATAACTGGTAAGTGTCATCTGAGATCCCCTAGAGAATTCAGGATGCCTTTGATACCCTATACAGAGGACCAGCAGGTTATGACACAAGCAACCTGCTCTAGTGGGAGGTGTCCCTGCCCATGGCAGGGGGGTTGGAACTCGATGATCTTTAAGGTCCCTTCCAGCTCTAACCATTCTGTAAGTCCTGTGAGAGATCTGCACCTTTCTTCAGTGGCAGCCAGAGTCAGGGAGGTACCCTTGGTGCCTTTGTTCAGGCAACTGAATCAGTTGACCATTGAAATGCATACACATTCAGGATGGATCTCAAATTAGTGGGCTGACACAGCAGATTTCAGTCGTAAGCGGAAACGGTCTCTTGAAATGCTTTCTGGACCCAGCAGATCATTCAGAATATGTCAGAGCTGGGGAAGCAGAAGTCTGAGTGAGTGGCTGGCATTGGGCTAACTGTGCTTCAACTGATTCTCCCTGGAGCTATCATCCCAGATAACACAGTGTGAGGTAAGAGGCCTTAATAATGTAATTTGATTTATTAACTTTTATGCTCTGCAGGTTGCTCCATAGTTGAAAGGAAAACACAAGTTGCCTATGAAGTCGCAGAGCGGACAATTTTATCGGTTTTTGGTCAGTTAAAAACCGAAAGGTTAGGCTGTTTGGATACTAATGTTCTCGTGACAGTCCTTTGTGGGGAATCCCTTTGTCTAGCCCTATGCAAATTTAACACAGATTTTCTGAGACTCTGCCTGGGGCTGTCTGAAACTACTCATCTCAGCACTGCTCAGCGGTGGGATTTAGTAGTCTGAACACAGTTTACTCAGTATCTTCATTCCATTTAGCAGGCTGAAAAGGTCAATCTGATCTTTTCACCACAGCTCTAATTGTGCAACAGCTGTCCCGGAGCGCGAAGAAGAAAGGGAACCACTAACTTCTCACTCGGCATCCCCACAAAACCCCGGGGTTAATTTGGTCACGTGGATGCATGTCCCATTTCTACTTTGCCTGCTGAGTCAGGACACTCCGCGAGTCACGCATCTTGCAACCGCTGGAAGCCAACTGCTTCTGGCTTGGCAATCATCTGCATTGTTCTCTAACCCAGATAAACACCATGAAGCTCAGCTCAGGGGTAAAGTTGAAATAATCCCCCTGGACTTTTCAATTCTACTCATATCTTAAGGGAGATCCTGCTGAAAGGCTTGAAAAGTACATAACTAGCCTCTTGATAATAGAAATTATTGTATTTACGTCCTCATTCCTTCTTTGACTGACCGTGACAGTTTAAGGAATTAATATAGAGGGAAGTCTGTGACAAAGTCTTAGGAAACCTTTGAAATGCTGTCCTGCCACAGCTGTATATAGCTTTCCAAATGAGTTTGTCCTACAGACAGTCACTTCAGAGTCAAGGAACAGCACGTGTTATCCCAGAAGGTTAATGGAGAAGGGCACCTGATCTATTTATGAGCCAGAGGCTGTTCCCAAGGGAGAATATTTGCTGAAGGAGTGTTTAGACATTAAATGGGAACAAATTTGGTAAAATATTTTTTACTGAAGAAGATGCAAACTGTCATCCAAAATAACCTCTCCCTTTCCTGAAATGCCAAAATGCAATTAGGGCATTAATGACCAGATTAATAGGCGGTGTTAGGACCGTTACTGGGAGCATACCAAGTACTGGACATACAGTTAAGAGACAGCTGTCAGACTATGGGGGCAATGCAATCAGGGGGAAAGGAAATGCTTTGGGCTCTACATGTAACATTAAGAGCAGAGAGACTATAGGAAACTACTATAACTACTGTTGTGCAATGCACTTATTCTGTGTGCCCCACTTGGAAGGCAGAATTAATGCCGGGTAGCTAGAAGTGAGCTGGGACCGAATACCGATTCCTTCGTAAGAATGTACACAAGAAGCAACAGGGTGGTTGTTGTCAATGTCTGTGAGAGCAAGCACCTTTCGAGTCCAGTCTATATGGTTCTTTTTTAGCCTCAGCTCTATTCAGAAGCTGATCCTAAACTTGGATATTTAATTTAGAGGATATGTGTAGATTACAGGCTGAAGCCCAGTAGGTGACTCTTCTTTCTGTAGTGAGGAGTCAAATGTTGACTCTGTGCTTCTGATCTGGTCTAAACTCCAGAAATCAAATAACTTTTCAAGGACTTTTAGAAGTCAATACTTTGTAATAAATTTTAAAACAAAGTCTGAGCATGATAAGAAGGACAATAAAAAAGTCCTACATGTACAGGCAAAGAAGAATACCTTAAAAAATATTTCCCATGTTTGTTGGGAGATAAACCTATTTAGGACAAGTTTCTCAGGATGCTAGGTTCTTTGCAGTTTGTCCCTTTCCTGTTTCCCTTTGGGATTCATTACTTCACTGCTGCTGAGTGTATCTTCCTTAATGACTGGATTCCCAGGTAATACCTCCCAGAAAAACAAATAAGCAACCACTGTCACTTTTTTTTTTGGAGAACAGTTCATATTTTTAAAATTCATTTACAGCTTTGTTCCCTAAAAGAACTGTCAGGTAGATTTTGTGTTCTATTATGCCTATTACATTTTTTCCCTGTGAAAGTGACATCCCTTAGCCATAGAAATATCTCGACTTTTCCTTTTAAAAGAAGACTGGGAAGAGATTGTTATGCTGAAGACTGTATTAGATTTAAAACTAGTGAAAATGATGGAATAAATGTCATGGAGTAGTTCAATGTAGTTCGCATTGACTCATTATTCAGTTGCTTTTCAGAATAAATGTAATTGTAATTTTATGTTACCTTGACAGTAAATCAAATGCAAGATAGAATATTTTAAAGGTGGAGTGAACCTAGGTGAATATAGGTTCCTGTATAATTTTAATTTGCTATGTTTGTGAGAGAAGAATGTTTTTATCTTATACACGTTTGTGGCTTTCCTGTTACAGATTTTAGGAAAGTATTTCCCTTAGAAATAAGAGACAAATTCAGCCACCGTCTGGAAACAAGTTGTGAGGAAACACCTTCTCCATTAAAAAAAAAAATAATTAGGAAATGGAAGATCAACTGAACCCAAAACCTGCATCAAGCAGAACTCTCATTTAAATGAAAAGGAAAGGCAAGTGAAAATTGTGCATGAGAAAGGACTTACAGAATGAGATGCAGAGATGTTTGTCCAGCATAATGGGTTTTAACTTATGATACCTAGATTCCAGGGACTGCAAAAAACCCCACCCAGGTATTTAAGAAAAGCAGGATGATTATTTGTTGGTGAGCTTAAATTGTTCTATATGCTACTGAAGAGTGGCTAAGCTTCTGAAAGTAGAACAGGTTGAAAACCACATTTCTAGCCTATCATTGTGGGAACATTTGAACTGATGCTGTCTTTGGTGTAGCTGTATTCAGTTACAAGGTCATCCTTTGACTGTGGAGCCCTTTGATGAACCAGAATGCTCTGAGTTTATTCCAGCTGAGACTGCTGGTTTCAAAATAAGAAAAAAAAGACGGATTAAAATAAAATCTAAGAATTTTCTAACTTTAACTCTTACACAAAATTTTTTTCGAAGCCTTTATAAGATTTTGAATGAAATCTTTGAGAAAACACAAGCTCTAACTTATCTGTGTTCTTGTACATCTGTGCTGAAATAAAAGAGGGCCACAGGGTGATCTTGAGCATACCACTTATATGTTAGCTCAGTTGCTGTCTCTGTGTTGGGTTACCTCCATCCAAGACATACCTGTTCATCCAGCCACCAGCACTAGGCAGAGCAGATCCGAGATGGTTAGTTGCCCTTGGCTTCCTGGCTCTTTATGTAGGTTAACAATATGGGACAAGTTATTGTTTAAATATATTTATTTCAATGCTGTTGACAGTGGTGTTAAATGCTCTTCTGTTAGTGACCAGGCCAAATACATTATATATATATATACTATGGCTTCTTTTATGGTTTCCATTATCTTATCCTCTTATCCACCTGCAGCAAAATGTATTTAGCAGACTGAAAGCTTACAGAGCAGTGCAGAGTGCCTGAGAAAGAAAGCTTTTACTTGAAAGTAAGCACCAACAGTCTCTTCCTTAGAGAACTCAGCTGGGCTCACTCTTTTCTTTCATAGAATAACCTAATGGTTAGCACAGTTGCCAAGGAAATGAGAGACTTATATCCTATTACCTCCTCTAGCTGAAAAGGCTGTAAACCAAAACTTCCCAGGAGAATATATCAAAAGACTGGATATGGGGATGCTCTTCAAAACTGAAGAGAAATTTCTTTCTTAAGAGACACGTAAAAATAGCAGAAGGATATTTAATTTTGAAGTGTAGGTTATAAGGCGCTCACTTTTATGGCAGAATACCACGGTCCAAGTCACAGGATAGTTTTTATATTTTCTTTAATGAGGGTTTCACTGATGCTATATATCACTTTTTTAATAGACCTGGCAGTCTGTGGATATTTTTTTTTCCAAATTATTCCTAGAAGATATTAACCCTGTGGAAATATATTAGCTAACTAAAAAATTGTTCTTTGAGTTTTGCACATATCTTCTTCACCTCTAAATTCTATGATGTATCATTCCCTTGCTGTGAAACTCTCTTGATTTCTTTCTCTTTGTCTCATGTCTTGGGTGGAAAATGGGGAGAACTGTGACGGACCTCAGTGCCTATAGGAAGTAAATATACAGTCTCAGAGACCCAAAAGATCTGAACTTCCTGCACATAAAGTTGACTATTACAGTGATGTCATATTACATAATGTCATGCAATATCACAACCTTTTCAACCTTTGTTGTTGTTTGCAGTTTGAAGCTGTAGACTGTGTCCAGAACTCAGTAACTTGGGTCCAAAATAGCTAAGAGATTGGGATTATCAGTGAGTAATATCTGTCCGATACTACTTGTCAATAGTTATGAAGAAAATTGTTGTCTCATAACTAGAAAAGACAACACTGACAATGCTACAATGTTAACAGTTAACAGGAACATGTTTTCAGGGTATTTTTGCAGTCCATATAGTCATGTACAATGGGAGTGGAGTGTTTGTTGCAAACATTGCTTAATTACAGTCCAATTTTATTCATTCATGTTATATGCGGTAGATTCCAGTGAGTTTTAATTAAACAGAACATCTAAAAATTGCAGTGAGTGGTTTTTTTTTCAGAAAATTTCATTAAGGAATGCCGCTTTTGGTAGGGGTTTTTGCTTTCCATAGTACCAAGAGCACGAAATGCAGCCTTATTCCTAGGTGAAATGTTAGGTCTTTGCCCTTTTGGAGCTGGAGGCTGGTACTGGAATGAAGAAAATGGCTGTCTGTCTTTGCTAAAATAACCTTCATCTCAGGCCCATTCAGTACAAAAGAACACAGAAATTCCCAAAGAATAGATTCTTCAGTAATTAATTGTCTGAGGGATATTTTTCCTCCATCTGTGTTAAAGGAGAAACTAAGTATATGAAGAGAGAAAGAAAAAGTTATAATTCATAGTATTTAGGAATTTAAATAATACACAAGATTTCAGTGAATTTTAGCACCCTGGCAAGTTTCAAAATTCTGCTATTCTCTTGTTAATATCACGAGGAACAAAGAAAGATGTAGCATTGGGTGCTATATTTCTTAGGGGACCCATCTGAAGTAATTTTACATCCACGACAAACCACTGCATGTATTTCCTCTCCTCACAGAAACTGTTAAGTTCAGAGCAAGCATTGCTATGGTGATAATGTATGGACTATTTTTTCACAGAGCAAAAAAATGGCATCTCTTATGTCTGGAAAAGATGCATTTTTTTATTGCTTACCTGTGATTCTTGCCTTCAGTCTCTGCCAGGAAAGGCTTTCAGGAATAGTAATATATTTGTTTTCACACAGCAAAAGTTACGTTACAAACAAAGAAAACAGTATTACTAACTATTCTAAATATTAAGGCCAAGCACAGCTGTGAATAATGAAGCAGCACAAAATATCACTTAATTTTTGAGGTTCTGCTGTGACTCATTGTTTAGAAATATGAAAACACAGAGAATAAATCTGTTTACTGGTAAAGACGGTTCATCTGGAGCTCAGGAGAAAATAACTTTAAAAAAGACCAATGTAGCAGGGCAGAGGCATCCGTCATGTAAGTGTGAACTCAGCCCCTCTCCACTTTCTTCTCAGGCGTGTTTCTGAGTCGTGTTAAAGCAGAGAAACAACCCTGTGACGCAGAGAGGACTAGGGTAGGTGTGTATGCCCCAAATATGTTGGTAGCTGCATAGCAGTTGTTTGGGTTGGTTTTTGTTTTAATATTTTTTCAGCTTTGGCAAAGCCAGAGAGACACTTTGGTGCTGTACTGGAGAGGGGATGTGTACGTTGTCAATTCAGTGGCTATAGAGATCATTGTTTCTGCTCCCATACCTTCCCACTGTAAACCCATGGCTGAAAAATGATTTAGTATAAATGAAGAACTGTACCAAAAACCCCCCTCCAAAACCCACAACCAAAAAACAGGCTTTGTTTTTGAAAGCTGATCTATTTTCATTGTTCTAAGTTGCCTCAGAAACTGATCTACCTGTAGTTTAGAGATTCTAATTTTATGCTATGGATATGTGAAAGGATTTGCCAATTTGCTGTTGAATAGTGAGAGGAAAGAACTGTTCCCAGTTCTTGCTAATTTCTAATAACATAATACTACAGGGTTTTAATGATATTATCAAAGACAGACACAATAGCATATATTGGAGAGAATACTTAGAATTAAAGTTTGAGATTTTTCAAAGCGTTTTAACTATTTAGATTATTTTGAAAATTGTGCGTGGGCTTTTATATGCTTATGGAGGATATAGAACCAGGATGTTCCAAATATGCAGACAGTCCTTCACATGGCAGCTCTTTATCAGGTTATCTCACCTGCAAATGGGAGACTAGATAAACAGTATAGGTCTCATATCAGTCTATTTCAATATCATACAAAATATGATACAGATTGTTTCTTATATGACTGCCTTAGAAACTGTATGAGAATAGAAGGTTGGAGGAATGTAGACTGTAGAGTTTGCTTCTACATCTTAAATAAAGAGATTTTCTAAGAATCATTTTATTGAATATGAAGGTCTGTTTGAATTTCATTTTTGCTTGCAACCGGTAGTACATTTATAAATTAATTATTTAAAAATAAACATGAAATTATTAATATCTGACATCAGTATGAAACTTGTTACAGTACAATGTAGGTTATACTAAAAATAATTGTCAAAACAGTGAAATTTTTTCATAAATGCTCGTGAAACAATTTCTAGCTAATAAACAGTCAAAACCTAATTCCCCAAATTTAACACTTTTCAAGATGCAATTGGACAGAGTGCTAGAAAATTTCATTTAGGCTCCCTTTCCCCTGGGAGGTTGGACTAGATGATCTTTTGAGGTCCCTTCCTGAAGATAATAACAGCCTGCTTGTTTAGTTGTCTTGTACAAAGACCATGTCAAATAATTCATTGGATATATTGTCATTGATAGCATGTATCTGAGAGAAATTGAAGTTCTTTTTTAACTAGATGGTCAAATGAACATCTGGAGTAGGCACCTGCTGAGTGATAGGACAGGATTAAATGTTCCTTCTAACTAAATGTGTGTAAGTTGTGTTGGGTGTCCATGGCAAGGTAGCAGCAGCAGCAGCAGATCACAGGTGTGGCCTCTGTGAGAAGAGGTCCTGTGTCAGACAGCTCCAACAGATCCACCACAGAGCACAGCCCATCAGCCAAGATTGTGGTGCTGCAGGGAAAATGTGCTTAAGAAAAGGCAAAAACCACACAGGACAGAGAGTGGAGAAGGGAACAAAAAGAGTGAAAAACAACAGAGGGAACACCAAAGTCACAGGAGGGGAGGAGGTGCCGGAACAGAGATTCCCCTTCAGCCATGAGGAGACCATGCTGGAGCAGGTGGATATTCCTGAGGGACTTCAGCCCATGGAAAGCCCACACTGGATCAGGGAAAATATGTGAGAGGGAAGGGGTAGCAGAGATAAACCACCATGTACTGACCATCTCACCACACCTCCTGCCCTGCTTGGGGTGAGGAGAGGTAGAGGTGTTGGGAGTGAAGTTGGGCCTGAGAAAGGGAGATTCACTACTTGAATCTATTTTAATTGCCAATAAATTAATTTTCCCCAGGTCAAGTCTGGTTTACCCATGACAGTAACTGGTAAGTGATCTCCCCATCTCTATCTTGACCCACAAGTGCTCACATCCCACTTTCTCCCCTTGTTCCACTGAGAAGGGGGAGTGAGTGAGCAACTGGGAGGGTTTTTGGCCCTTAGCCATGGTTAACCCACCACAATGTTTCAAGTCAAAATAAATTACTTTTTAAATACGTATTTCAGCAATCATTATGACGGTCAATGCTAATTTTGTTTGTGTTTTATTGTCCAAGGATCATTATTATTAATTATTGGTATGGTTTTGTTTTGTGTTGAAGCATTTAAATTTTGTATTTCAGAAATTGAGAGACTTTGGAGTTCAGAGTATGAGTTCAACATTAGATGCAAAATTAACTAAAACAGAGCTGCTAAAATATTTTTGTGACCTAGTTTGGGGAAGCAATAGAATATTTTCATATTTATTGTAGAGCAGGCATACACAATAAGTCTAATATAACAAGTGATTTTTATTTTTTTTTAGCTTATCTGTAATAATTCTGCATCACAAAATTCATGGTCAAGGACACCAAATCTTGTCATTCTGATCATGGTGGATGCTATAAATTATCAGATCACACTGAACTCACTATCTTAGAAACCTGAATCTCTCCTGAGAAAAAGGCATTGCCTGGTAGTCTGAGCGCTATATTATGAATGAGAAATATCTTTGTTTTGCCTTACCAGACGTCAGTGTGGTCTCCAGTTAGCTAGTGTGGGAGCTATCATGAACCAAAACTACAGCATTTTTCAACAACCCAATGTTGCTTTTCATTTTAGAGTGTACTGGTATGCAATAGTAGGAACGCCATGTCCTGTTTTGGTCACTGTTTTTCTAAGCTTTAGTTGAACTGGAAAGAATTGAGAGGAAATAAAAAGGATGAGAAGAGGGTTAGAAACGATTATCTATGAAGAAAGTTTGAAGAGCTTACCAATACCTCTGTGAGACCATTCTTTATTATCTTTGAACAGTCATAGTGATTGAAGGAGGTCCCTGATGACTGGTAAAAAGCAGATGTTATATAGATTTCAAAAAGGTCAGGAAGAATGATACAGTGAACTATAAGTCAGTCAGGCTCCCTTCAGGCCAGCAAGAAAAGTAAAGTCCTTATTCCCCTTTACCTGGCACTCTGAAAGCCACATCTGCTGTATTGTGTCCAGCTTTGTGCATCCCGGTACTAGACAAAGTTAGTCCAGCAAAGCATCACTAAGAAGGTTGAGTGGCTGGAGCATATTATGTATGAGGCTGAGTTACCTGGAGTTGCTTGGTCTGGAGAAAAGAAAGTTAAAAGGGCATCAAATTGCTGTCTTCAGCGACCAGAAAAGGATTTGCAGAGCCAGACTCTTGTAGGAGGTGCACAGCAAAAGGACAAGAGGTATTGTTCACAGGTTGCAATAGTGAAAATTGTAACTGAATATAAGGAAGAAAATTTCAGGGTGAAAATTGTTAAGCACTGGAACAGATTGCCAAGAGAGGTAATGAAATTTCCATCTTTGGAAGTTTCCTCGAGCAACCTGATCTAGCTTTGAAGTTTGCTCTGCTGTTAACGCTTCTAGAAGGACAAATTGATCAAATTGTTTCTGGTTTAAAAATATAAAATCTGATCTTCCCTGAGAACACAAGAGAGAGGTTCGTTCCAGAGCTTCACTTCCATGAATCTTTTAAGGCTATCTATAAAAAATAAATTGTGTTTCACAGCACCTAGCTTTTGGGTTTTTTGATAAATACTGGAATATATTACCAGGTGAATAAGGCGCCTATGCTTTGTCTGAGTATTCAGGCACCTAAGAAAGGGAGTTATGAAAGTCAGTGTGTGGATGCACACTGTGAAATGTATACACAACATAAATGTGTACATGACAGGTATATCGTTTTGTAAGTTTAGGGAATTTGTCCAGCTTTGCCTGAACTTCTGAGAAGGACAGTTTGCGTTCACAGTAGGAACCAATTCCAGGAGTTGTATGCCTCTGTGAATATTACAGAGGAATGGTAGAAATTAGAAACTGGGATGCTCTCTCTCTCTCTTTTTTATTTTTTAAATCAGCTGCTCAATTGTTAGTATACTTAGCAAGGTAACACTAAGTCAGCATTTCTTAAGTGCTTTGAAGATAAAAGGCAATATAAAGCAGTAATTATCGTTACTAATTAGCATCACACCAAACTTGACTCACTGACTGGTTTTTCAAGTCTTAAAAGGGTTGTCAGCAATCTTCTGGAAAACTCGAAAACCTTTTTCTCATAGACAGAAGGTGAGAGCTGGAAAGCATTGATGTAAAGCCAGTGAACAGCTCTGGGTTTATCTGGTTCAAATAAGAGTAAATTCAGTGTCAGGTGAATCAGAGGCTAGCCTTTAATTTGGGGCCATTCTCCAAGCCAAGAAAGTAATCGTTAAACAAACATAATGGAACCAGACTCCTAACTTGTGCAATTCTATGAAATCAAAGATTCTCCATTCCAGGATCAGAACTTAGTCTGCTCAACAGGTACAATTGATTCCCAGGCTTCCATACTCTGCCTCTATCATTGTAGACATATATGCCTGCTGAGGATATTTTTCAACAAGAAATGTTTAACCTGTTGTCATGTGACTCCAGTCTCATGGGTATGGCTCTCTCTTTTCCATTGTATCTTTAAGTGCAGATACGTCACATTTTAATGCAGATACATTTTTTAATACAGCCTTTCTTAATTTTAGGTTGTTGCCTATATGAACTAGGTGTCTATCTGGAGCTAGATATAATAGATAGCTAACCAGAGCTGGAGAGATATTCAGATGATGAAAGGTGAATGTCCACCCTAGGATGAGATTAATAGCTTTCTAAAGACCATTGGCTGGACCAATTTTCTCTCTACTGAAGTAATAGAAGCCCTCAAGTTTCTCTTAGATTTAGACCATCTACATTATAGAAATGTAGGCTTGGGCAGGTTGAATCACACCTGTGAATATCAGTCATGTTAAATGTCCCCACTGACCTAATCAATTACAATCGCCCTGAGCAAGTCTAACACACATGAGCAGAATTAACCCCTTCTGATAACGCAATAGAAGGACCTTGAGGAGGCAGAGAGGTGTTAATGATGCCTCTCTTTACTCATATGGCAGAGTGTGCCATGCAATGTTACCCATTCACACACTAGTGCAGATACCAGAGCATTTGGGAAAAAAATAAGTGGTTGGGTTGAACACCATCCTTTCCCTGAGGAGCTCAAATTTATATCTCTAGACAGTCAGCCTAAACAGTGGATGGTCTGTTTTGAGAGCAGATGCTTTCCATCTCATTTCCCAAAGAAGCGCCAGATATTGCAGCAAGTTTATGGCAGCATAAAAAGGTGATTGAGTTTCTTCCTGGGAAAAACCACATGGCCATCAGATGGTTTTACAAGAAATGTTGTTCCATTTTGTGAAGAACCTGATCCCATCATTTATGACTGGGCAGGTATTTTTATCAATTAGCTATTCCCTGGTGTAAGATTTAATAGCCGCTTTCACTGACCTATTTCAGAAGACAGGAAGCACCACACCTGCATTTTGTGCAGTGTCTACACCTATCTACACTGCCTATGAGACAGTGATGAAGGCTGAGGAGAACTTAATTACTGATCGTGGTCAGATTTGGGCCAAGTTACTCAGCTCTTTAAGACTGTTGCACTTCTAGGGACACATTTAAACCCAAAAAACATTTGAGGAACCTGCAGAGCTTAAACAGTTATGCAGAAACCGAAGGAAGATTTTGACAATCTCGGTTTGGGATTTATATGTACAAGTTTATATGTAAGTGCTTTTTAGGCCTCTGCCCAAGATGTTATCGTAACTACTAAAAATAATTCATGGCATCTATCTGCAGGCACAGTTTTAAATTAGAACTGTTTCTCATTCATAAGCTTGCACGTGTGTGTTCAGGCTAAAGATGTTCTTCAAACTTTTATTGATTTCTAGGATGAACAGATCTGACAGTAACAGAAGGCAGACCTGCTAACCTCTGCAAGCTTCCAAGATTTAATGTACTTTCTATAATCCCTTAGAGTGTGAAAGGACTAGCCTCAGACTATTAATTATCAGCATCAACACATAAGATATAAATAGAAAATATAAAACATAAGATATAAATCAAAACATGCATTTCCTTAGACAAGTGGGTTTCCAGAAAAGAAAGTTGGCACTGTTCCTGAAGGAATAAATGGAAAAACAGGATTACTGTAATATGTGAAGCTCACAAAAGAGTTTACAATATTAAGGCTCTATGGAAAGGAAAGGGCTTTGAAAGGAAAAGCTGTTACAGGCAAAGGTTGTTGGCAATAAACAACTTACTTGTTTAAAGTCAGGGGTCTTAGATGCTTGTAGGCTTCTGCACCTACAAGTGGTGTAGAGGAAAGCTAGGCTAGTGACTTGTACTGCGAGAGGAAAGAATTTCGAATTTCAGAATGGGAACGAGTGTATCTGACTTCATGGAGCATGCCATTGGAGAGCAACAGGCATGTAGAAATTATAATTCAGAATTGTATCTGAATTCTGCTCTTCTCTGAAGCTTTGGTGCCCTGCAGAGGCTGCATAGAAATGTCTTCTTATGCTAGAAGTGTATAGACTTGAATTCCATGTAAAAGACAAAATTAATATCTTATTTTTTTCCTAAAAATCAAGTAAAAGTCATGTTCTGTTTAAAAAGAGTGGTGTAGGCTGAATTATTTCACTCTATTGTCTTTTGAGGCATGATTTGCGATGATATCCAGGGCCAGTGAAACAGAAAAATTTAAGTCGGATGCATTTATCTTCATAGCTTAACTAGTGTCTTTTTATATGTGGTAAAGCAGCGTGGCTTTTGAAATGACCATCAAAATGAAAACCAAATGTCACAGTACCACTTTTGTTGTCACAGTTGCAGTTTCTATAATCCATGCACAGCCATCCATGCTCTTGCTTACAAGATGCTGATTTTGTTGTTGTTATTGTTTGCAACTTATGATACTTTTTAATTGTAGTTTTGAGGATACATGTCATATCTAAGAGGCTGATCAAAGAAGTAGGTGCAAGTAGATACCATTTCAGATGAGTGCAGACGACATTTAATTTATAGAACTTCTGAAGGTCCAAGTGTTAATCCGGTGTCATTAAGAGAAATTCCTGGTATGCTTTTCTGGGAGCCGTCTGGATCTGCAATCATCTTCCAATTCGGGATGCTTTTGGAAATTGAACAAGGGTAAAAGATCTGTTGAGAAAGCTGAACGGTAAATAAACTACTTAAAATATAAAACATGAAGTGTTGCAAGGAAGGGATGGGTGGAAGGATCCTCCCATAGTCAGTGAGGCTGCAAAAGCTTATTATCAAGTATACATTACCATTTGGGGGAAATATAATGCTGTTAAAGGATTGTTCATTAGTCACACATTTTGAAATAGAAAGTGCTGTGTACTATGAACAGTTGCAGTCATCAGAAATGACCTCTCAGTTTATCTATAAGTGATAAAAAGGACTGACCTTACAGTGAAACACAGCTTCTTTGGAGTCATCTGGAAGTGAACTACTAAAGAGTCAAAACCTATCTATGTTACAAGCTATAAACCAAGCTAGCGATAAGAAAGCCGAGACGAATTTTAGTTGGAGAACGGGAGATGTATTTACTTTAATTAAAGGTAGGTGAGATTTGAAAAGGGGCTGAATCTTACTACAAGGCCTTAGAGTACATATAATGTACTACCATAAAGAGAAAATCATTATATTTGTTTATGGTAGATTACATTAATATTTTTCAGTTTTCTACTTAGAGAATAAATCTCTTCACCAAGAAATATGTAAAATATGTTGTATTGCAAATACTTGTCTATATCATTATCCATCTATAGATATATATAGATCTCTGTCTACCACCAGATAGGAAGGTGAGTCATTCAGAAGCTAGTATCATCACATCTGAGCAAAAGTTATAGGCGTGTATGTCTTAAAGAATCATCCTCAGATTTCACTACCTTAGCTGGTACTGCTGTCTCAGATTTCATGTTCAATGAGTCACTGATTCAAACCAAGAGCTCCTATTTTTGAAGAGTGACCTCACTGTCAGGATGTGAGGAGGATGGTGGCAAAAAGCATTTCTTTCAAACCTGCACTACTTGGCAGAAAACAATTCAAGACTCATTATGCTGCTGAGAAATAAATACAAGGGGGATTTTGAACGTAGCAGACTGGCTAGGACCTCGGAGGGCAGAGACTGGTATTCCATTTACTGAATCACTCATGGGTATTAAATAGGTGTGGGCTAGTCTTCGGTGTTCATACATGTCTAATAGTCTTCTGAGATGGGAGATGGTACTGCTTAGGAAGAAAGCACTATTCTATTCACTTTTTCAGGCTATTGAGAAGATAGAGGGATGGAGCTACAGCCACGTTAACAGGAGTGTGTTCTCCAAATATTTCTTAAAGTGAACTAAAGTGGACTAGCTCAAGTAGTTAAAAAACTATAGTTCAAGTGTATTTTCATGTAGCCTTAAACTGACAGCTGAAGGTTGTAACTTCTTAAACCATTCAGTTTTGGTTTTTTTCTGCAGGTTTGCCTCATGACAAACAGTTAATATCAAAAAGTTATTCAAAACATCTCTCCTAATCCAGATATTAGAAAGTAATCTTCTTTGTTGGTTGTACAACCACCCTTGTATTAAGCAAAATAATTGTTTTTGTTTGGAAATACTGCCTTCTTCAACTTTAATTCAATGTGATTGATCCATTCATTACAGCTAACTTGGCTGCTTTGGCAACACTTTGCTTACCAATATCAATATACTTTCCAGAATAGCAGTATTAACAAGTTCTTTTTAAGTTCTTCATAGTTCACAAGGAGATAAATAATATGAATGGTAAAGCAAAAAAAAAATAATACAGAAAATTGCAGATTCTATATAAGAAACTTTGCCTTCATTATAAAATGGGGTTAATGGTCGGTATTAAATTCAGTGATACTAAATTTTCAGTTCTTAACATTATCAAATTAGAACATTTTATGCAAGCAATATCAGTATTTCAGCTTAAAAAAACCAAGTAACTAAAAAATTCTTTCTCAAAATGCCTTCATTAGTTGGAACTGATTAAGGCTGCTGGTTTAGGATTCCTGCATTTTAATTAAACCAGATGATGTAAAAATTAAAAATTAATTGGTTATAAGTAAAACAACTTCCTTAATTTTAGTGTTAACTCGTTTAATAGAATACTTTATATTCCTTCTTCTCCTTCTCCCTGCAGTTCTAGTTACTTTCTCTTTTTCCTGTCCTTCCTTCGTGATTTTTCTTTCTTTTTCTTTTTGCTCTCCATCACCATTTCCGACTTGTCTCACTTCCCCATTCAGAGTCTGGTTTTGACTATGTATGTCTTGTTGCCAACCCTTCAACTCCAAATGAATTCAAGAGAGTACCGTTTAGTGTCATTTAAAATTTTTAATGCAAGCCTGTTGCCCAGTTTTCTATGTCCTGACTCCATTGTTAGTCAGTTCAGTACAAACTCCCAATGACCTTGGTGTGTGCAAGATCAGTTCCTACAATTAAAAGTACAAACAATAGCACAGACAAGCTATGACACTGGGAAAGTACAGCATAAAACTTCTGGCTGAGAATAGCAATGAATGAGTATGGTCAGCAGCACTGATAGGGAAAAGTGGAAGATAAAAAACAAACTCAAAACACAAAGTGAAGTATAGTTTTCTCGTTCTTTACGTCACTAGACAGACATATTTAAAAGAAAGATGCTTAGTGCAACAAGGAAACTTAGAAGAAAGTGTGCCTGTGAGAACTTCAGAACAGAAATTTCAATAGAGAACTATTTTTTCATCACTTTTTAAATTCTTTTGTGACATTTTTATAATTCCTAGAGTTACTTATAGACTCGAACATTTTATGTATTCGATACACAGCTATAAAATTAATTTGAAAGTTTGTGAAGCCAGACAAAAATTTGACCTGCTTGAAAGAGTTTGCATTCATGAGAATGATGAGAAACCTTACATAAGCCTGATGTTATGCAAAAAAAGAAATTTCACCCTCTTTAATACTTTTTAATTGTTCGTGATTCTGATAATTGGTATTCTACAAGATGCTAGTTATGATTGGAATATTGAGATTGGAATACAACCTGAAATGAATGTTTTATTATTAGCATATCTTTTTGAAGTTTCATATGGAAATTAGTTTTTAATTTCTGTTGCCTCTGTTTTCATCAGTCACATCTTATTCTTCATATTTTCTCACATTCCATGTAAGCCCCACCAAATCTTGTGCATATTTTGATAAATTCAAGTTAACAAGTGATGATTTTATGTATGGAATAAAATAGATGTTCCCACTTATTTTTCACTTTTCTACCCGCATTGTGAGTGAAACTAGCTAGTAATTGTATCATATGTAAGACTTGGATATCTCTGTCCTGCAAGTTCAAAGTTTTAATTTATTTCAAAATTAATTATTTGGTTTCTTCACAATTTGTGGAAAGTTGATATACTACTGTATTTTTATTCTTTTAATGGGTAATAGAAAAATAACATTGTTGAGCATAACTTTAGCAGAACTCTGATAAAATCTTCCCAAATTAGATCAAAATGATTATGAACAATTAAATTGCCTGAGAAAAAACTATATTCAATGTTTTCTTTTTTTTTTTTACTACAAAGATATAGAATTAAACTTTCAAATTCTAAATTACTGTATATGCAGTTATAAAGTCCATTCACAGAAATGTGGGATATTGAACCATTGGTAGTTAGCATATTCCCTAGGTTTTTTTAATAATGTAACAGAAGACATTTGGCCTTGCATAATCTAATCATAAGATAGAATTGCATCAGGTCTGTATTCTCATACTAGATTAGGATGAGAACATAAACTAATAAAATATATTAATTTTCAATTCTATTTTTATTTCTACAGAGAAGCATGGAAATTGCAAGATATTTTTACTTAGATAAATTTATATGCAAATCAGAGTGGGTTTTTTTAAGAAATTTTAGCAGCATTAGAATAAAAGATCTGCATTTTAATTACAGTTAACTACCAAAATGTCACTGGTTTCCTTATTAGTCACTTTGTTTTTGCAGTGATAATAGAAATTACTGGCGAACGAAGCAGGGGTGACATCTCCAGGAAATTAATCCATTTTATAGATCCTCCACTCATTAAAATTAGACATAGAGAAGACCTTTCATGGTGAATCTTCTAGTATAGTTTACTGTCCATTAGAACATTTTCTTGCTATTTTATGTTGCAGCATTTTAGAGTGTTAAGTGAAGGAGCTTATACCTGGCTTTCTTGCAACCTTATTTCCTAGCCTAAGAGATTTCCTTGGGCCTAATGCTGCTTGTTTTATTTATTATTTATATAATACAAATAAAATTAATAGGACAACATGTATTTGCTACCAAGGAGCTTTCCATGACATTCACTGTCATTACTGCTCTTCAGTTTCAGCTGTTGTTCTTAATCATGCTTGCAAATGGAGATACGCTCAACTTGTTACCACTTAGTGGGTGTTTTCCTTAACACAAAAGAATATTTAGGCACCTTTTGAATTTGCATGACCTTTTGGGGGAGCTTACTGTCATTTTCCAGGGAACTATATAAAAGGTGAACGTTCAAAAGTTACTAGCTTTGAAATGATTCACTTTCTTTGTTTCTATACTTTCCTATTTTTTTTGCTGATTTTCCTTTTCTTAACATTTCTTAACAAGTTATCAAGAAGTATCTGATTGCTTTTTGGTGTCAATATTGCTCATGTGTATACAGCTTACAAGCTGTGACTGTGTAGGCGTATTAGTGCAGATGTACTCAATAAGAGTTGAGCCATGTGAGAAAAGAAATGTCTCCTGAATATTTTTATTTTTCATGTGTTCATTCTTAATTTTCTAACTGATTTTCTTTTGTGCTTCCTCTAGAACCATTGCTTATTTATATCTTCTTGCTTGCTCCCTTCAACAACATTTTCAGATGACAGTATATTGCAACAGCAGAGGCAAGAAAAATATTGCAATAAGGCTACTGATCTGCTATTTAAGATTGATACCTCAACAGCTTTGGAAACATGTACCTGGATAACAAAGTGAAAGCTGTAAACCCAATTAAAATAATTCAGTAATAGTGCAAAATAATTTCTGAGAGTGTCTTGGATTTGTGAAAAGATTGTGGATGATTGTGACCATAAGAGAAGTGAGCTATTTTAAAAATACAGTAGGGAAAAAAAACATACTTTGAGTTTGAGTTGCTACCAGAGAAAGCTAATGAAAGAAGTTGGACAAATGAATTCTATAAAAACATGTTTCCATGAAACGCTATTTTTTAAATGTGTGTGTGGGTTAAATTCATTTTTATTACCAATATATGAATGGATATGATCTGTCAGAAATGCATTAGGAAACGAAAAAGCCATGGACAAATATAATGCAAAAATCTAACCATGACAGTCTTTGGACTGAGTATTTCTGTGGTCATCCTGAGAGCTTTTTGTGGGTTTGCTAATGATATTAACAAGATAGTACTCTAAAAATAAAGAATTTAAAGAAGTCATATTGATGAACATCAGCTGAAAATCTGAATAAGTATATGTCACTCCAGCAATTCTGTGGAAAAAAGTCACAAAAAAATCAAGGGCCAGTTTTGATCAGCTGGGAAAAAGAGGCATGATCTTGAGGTAAGAGTTCTTGAATAAATCATGTACCATGAGTGCTTATAATCATAACATTACAGGAAAGTTATATCCCATTTGGGATGTTGAGTACATTTATGTGCATCAGATAAAATGAAGAGAACAGATGTAATTAAGAGAGGGACGGAGCAGTGAGGTAGGTAAAATTTTTCAAAGTAGGAAATAGTGCTTTTGCAAGGAAGAAGGAAGAAGATAATGTGCAGGAACCTCAGAATAATAGTGGTGGGAAAGCAGATTAATTCATTTACCCAAAGTCCTGGCCTTGATTTGCAGAACTTGGAGCCAGGGTGGATGCATCTACTTGCAGACTCTCCTAGG
Source organism: Tringa tobata (assembly GCA_033628505.1). NCBI lineage: Eukaryota > Metazoa > Chordata > Aves > Charadriiformes > Scolopacidae > Tringa > Tringa tobata. The sequence goes on along the minus strand of JAHREE010000279.1, from coordinate 23,140,987 downwards.
AATGGTGATGAAGGTGCATCTGCTATTGTGAAGCCTTGATCAATGGGATAGATACAGAAACATCCCATGGTGGAGAATACAGAAAAGAATAGAGAGGATAGGAGCAGTGCTGACAAAGATGGGTGGACTGGGATGACTTCAGAGTAGAAACTGGCTGCTGGTTCTCTCTGCGTTGCCTGTCAACTAATTAAGCATTTTCCTAGACCAAAAACTGATCCACTGCCCCATGAATGAGTGAGGAACTGACCTCAATCATGGATGCTGAGGAACTGCATGTCCAAAAGGTTTACAAGTTAATGCTTACCACTTTCAAGAGGAAAAATATTGGGGGTATTCAGTGACACACTTTTGAAGATACTGAAGGTATCCACTTACTCAGTTGATTTAACAGCTATAAAGTGTGTTGCCTTCCAGGAGACAGAACTTGTGAAGCTAAGGAAAAGGTTATGACACCCACGTGACTGTGATTACCATCGGTCACAGGCTGTAAGGATGCTGCCAGGAGTGATCTTAGGCAGGTAAGTGGCTACATAGCTCTTGGAGCAAAAGAGAAATCTCAGCTGGCGTTCCCTTCAGTGCCCCTAGCTATTGATAACAGCCTGGATAGGTATAGATAAATTAAATAAAAACATGCAGCTGCAGACTTGTAAGCAGAGTGACTTTGTCTTCATTGCCCACGGATGATGTTCTAAGGAGGACAAGATGGAGAAAATTACTTATATGCATTGATTTTAGGAAAGCAAACTTCAACAAACTCAGAGAACTGATAGTTTAGAACTCATGGAAAGTGGATTTTTAAAGGAAGGAAGACCACAAAGTCTGATAGATTCTTAAAAGGCATACAGGTCACAAATTTAAAACACAGTGCAAAGAAAGGGCAGGAAGTATACTAAACAATGAGTTTAACTGGGATTTGAACTCTTCAGTAACCTCAAACACCAGAAGGAATCACTCAGAAAATATTAGGGGTGAATATAAAAGAATCACCTGAACTTGTAGAGACCAAATCACAAAATTATAAAATAAGAAACAGTTATTATGAGGCATAAAATATTCTGACAGCCTACTGGTGTTTAGAAGAGCAAAGAAAGATCTCTACACAATAGGAAAGGATATCCAATAGTGAAATATTCTGATATATCTGAAGTCTTTAATGTCTTTTCTTTTTTTCCTTATTCACTAAATAGTCTAATTGGTTAACATAATTAACACATATGGAAATAGAGGTAAGAATCATGGTAGTATAAGCAAAAGAAGTGGGAAAAGACTCGTGAGTCGTTTTCATATCCGCTCAGCCAAGTAAAATACACAGTAGGAGATTCAGCACACTGAATGAGACCATCTCCAAGTCATTAGCATTTCTATCTGAGAACTCATGCAGAATGTGTGACATTCCAAAAGGCTGTAAAAGGGCAAAAATAGCACGAATCCTTGAAAACCAGGGGGAAGGAAGTAGACCAGGAAACTATATACAATATAGCCTAACTTAAATTCCTGTAAAAGTACTGTAACAGACAAACTCATTGAAAGCAAGATGAAAAATAACAGCTGTCATCAATTTGTCCATTACAGATCCTGTCAAACCCAATTATTTCTCTTTATGACAGGGTAACAAGCTGATGGATAAAGGAGAAGCAGCAGATATGATTTATTTTGACCACTTAAAGGCTTCGGGCACCATTTCGCATGACAGTTTCACGCAGAAGCTGGGGATCTAGATGATCCCACTGTAAGGTGGCTGCACAGCTAAGGTGCAAAAATCAAGCTCAGAAGAATTGTTTCAATGGCTTGCTGTCAAACTGTAGGGATATATCAGGAAAGGTTGCGCAAAGTCCTACCCTAGGCTGGACACTACTTAGTGCTGGCATTAATGTCTTGTATCAAGAACTGAGAAGATGTTTACTACGTTTGCAAGTGACATGAATCTGCCTACAAGCACTAAGGATGGCACAGAATTTGAATTCAAAGTGATCTTGACTGACAGGACTCAGTCAGTCAGACTGAAATAGTTATGTTTGGATTATATAATGACAAGTGAAAGGTTTTGCACACTGGCAGAAAAAAATCAAGTCCAGAAGTCTAAGATGGAGAGAGCTGGCTTGGCCTTAATTTTTCTATGAAGGAACTAGTTTTTCCTGATTATAAACCAAAGGTAACTCAAAATCGTATTTTTTCTGTTCATTAATTTTTAAGGCAATCATGTTAGATGGATGATATTCATGGTTGGAGAAAGGTATCTTCCTGTACCCAGGCTTTTAATCAGACGTAGCTTTTCTCTTCTCCATGTACCTATTTTCTCATTTAGCAGTGGATAGTCCATCTCTGCCTTTATCATCTGATGGGTATCATAAGCTTCATGTATGTTTTCTTCAAAACTAGGAAGCAAAGTCTTTTTAGTCTTGGATGGCCCATCAGCAGCCAAGAAAGATAGCACGTGTCAGAAATTCAACTCCCTGTTTATTTCCAGTTGATGACTACCATGTTTACTTGATCCTCAGGCTGCTTAACTGATGACTCTTCTGAAGTACTGCTACGAATATTACCACCTTCTGTCTCCAGGATAGTGGGGCCACTCCCTTTTCAAAGATGTAGTGGAATAAATTAGACTTAGCTGATCATTTCTTGAGATACAGGAAAGAATTAGACAGTTGCTTGAGGTCAGCTTCAGGGCCCACCTTTATATAAATTTCCAGACCAAACCCTTTAAAAGAAATTTGTATAAATAAACAAATATCTGTATATCTAAGCAATTATTCATATAGTTTATAAATTTGTACAGTTTCTAGGCAAACATGTATTTACATTTTCATATATGTGGCATATACAGTCATCAAAACGGATAAATTGGGTATCTCTAAATATCTGAACTGATTGAAATCTATAGAGTTAGTTAGCAACACTAAGCAAATTAATGAAGTTTAGGAAGATTATCTGGAAAAATGCCTAGGGATTGAGATCTGTTGCACTGTAGAGATAGTGGAAATTCTTAAATTAGACTAGACAGAGTATTATTAAAACCACATAAAGATGTAAGGCAAAACTCTTTAGTGAGAGGGTATGAGGGACCTGTGAAGTTACCCAGCTGTCATTAAAGGAATGCAAGTGGGTTTGTATTATAGATGAGCTTTCACAGAAGACTGAATGCCTACGATCTCAGATGAGCAAACTTAAAATTTAGCTAGATTTTTATCTGTGAAATTAAAAGCCTGGTCTTATAAATATTGTCATGTATTTAAATGCGAGGCCTTTGCTATCATAAGCATTTTTACTCCTTGAGTTGATGTTCTAGTGAGATTTCTTCCTGGAAAAATTAGATTACTCCACTGTGAGTCACACAAGAGCCCGGGGAGTGTAAAATATTTAGCATGAGTGTGATTAGCTCTGTATACAATGACATAAATATGAAGGTGCTCTGCACACAAATTATTTAAGTCGTGTTAAGGCAGGTATGAGGCATTCACATTTTCGTAATTAGAACAGAGATTGTATTTACATAATTCATCCTGATTATGAATGTTCGTACAAGGCTCTGGGAAATTGTACTGAGCCCTTTTCAGAAATGTTTGCACTGCCTTAGTATTGGGAGATGTAGTAGACAGTGTGGGGATATTCAAACAAAGTATAATCTAGACAAGGATTCAGTGAGGTGCACTCTACTATGTTTTAGCTTTTATTGAGGCTCTTAAATTATACAGATTACCACACTGGCCTATCTAAATAGTGAACTACTTCTTGCTTTCATATTAATAGCTAATCCAAGTGGAACAATACTGAATGGTTATTGTGTAAAATAGTTGCTTTTCTGATTATGATTGAATGACATGCATGAAAACTGTTTTGTTCCATGGATTTTCTTTGAAAACCTGTCTTAACTAAGTTACGAACGAGAGATTTTTAAATGAACAAGACACCTTTGCTTGGCATCATAAGTGGGATCATATGCACAACATGGCGATGTCTTGATTCTGCCATATTTTTTTTACCTAACTTCTTTGTTTAGCTACTGATAGTTTTTTCTGGATTGTCTGACACTTGCCTATAAAGTTGAAACTGCTAAATAAAACAAGAAAACTGACAAATCATCTGGAGACTACTTTCATTAGTAAAGTCTCTGAAGCACAAGTTCCGCATTTGACAGATCAGTCACTCTTCTGATTTTTAGAATATGACATGCACAGAAAATGATGATCCATTGACTGTTTTGTTTGTTCTTTATGAACTTTCTGCCACTGCATATTGTGAAAGGTCTGAAGAAAAAGTAAGTTTGGTTTCCTTACAAAGAAAATATTCTAAATATAAACATAACTATTATGTGTAGGTATAACACATTTAAGTAATAATCAGTGCGAAGGACAGTCAGGACCGTGTATTGTCCCATGACTTGCCCAGCTCCTAACAGGAATCGGGTGAAATTTAAGGTCTTCACATCAAGAGATGATCTAAGACCTCTTTAAAGGTCATGCTACCTAGAAAGTAAAAGACGTCTCTGTCTTTAAACTCCCTAAATATTTAATCAAGATATTAGATGAGGTAGCTAAACTCTACCTAAGTCCCGTAGAGGCACCTAATCATCCAAGCATTTTAGATAGACTTAACCCACGCAAATTGCCCTGAGGTGTGCAAAAACTCAGTGTTTTCATTCTCAAAAAACAGGATGGGCACAAGAGTGCCTTTTTTTCACCATAGCCTCACCACTGCAAAACGCATGAAGGAAATGGAAAACCTGAGCTCATATCTTCTGCAGGCTGAAGTTGCAGAGATCTCGTTACATAAGAACTCCTTGCATAAGAACACCTTCATCACTATCATAGTATCTCAGTTTGTCTGGGGATTGATGTCTCCATTCTTGCTCTTGAAACCAGGATACATTGCAGCCAAAAATGCAAAACGGAGGTATACAAGATGACAACTCAGTCGTCCAGTGACTGTGGTTTTCAGCTGAGAGGATGTGGAGGGATCTGAGCAGTGTTTTGATCCAAGATCTATCTAAAGGAAGCTGTGTCAGTCGTTAAGTTCTTATGAAAAAGAGGAGTTTTATTGGCATACTTTAAGAGTAAAACATACCTAATTAGTTGCCCACTTCATAAGAAGAGTGAGTCAGATATTCTAGGTCCTTAGTGGCTGTAGCTGTGTAATCTGCAGTGTGAAAGAGACCTTTTTTGTGTGTGTCCTTATATGAGTGTGGTGGGCTGATCCTGGCTGGATGCAAGGGGCCCCCCAAAGCTGCTCTATCGCTCACCTTCCTCTGCTGGACAAGGGAGAGAAAAATATAGCCAAAAGATTGTGGGTCAAGATAAGGACAAGGAGATCACTAAGCAATTACACTCACAGTTGAATAAATGGAATTGATCAAGTGCATCGTTATTTCTAGTAATATTGTTACCATTAGTAATGCAGTATGTGTGCACTTTGTTTGTGAGGTATGCAATAAAATATATTAATAAGTTAAAGCTATTGCCTAGGAAGTTTATTTGTGCCACATTACTGTATCTTTTAAATTAAGAAGTCAAATGAAGAAATCTTTTCTCTCTCTAAATTTTAATCTATTGGTCCACTGTTTGCAACATATTCATAAGCAATCTGATGTGCTAGAAGATATTAAGTGTACAGCAAAGTACAGAATATTTTTATCTCTGCAGCTTAGAACAGCATATTAGTCTGGGATGCATCGTAGTTGGATTTCATAAATTCAGTCTAGTCCTGGCACCTCTCCCGGTGCAGACAATTCTGTTCCTATTCCTTTGATTGAAAGAAGTGGTTGATTGTGTTATCCATATGAGCAGCAGGCTGAATAACAAAGATTAAAGGGCACATGATTGTGTTCTTGCCAATGACAACAAAAGAATAATGGCATGTTGCCACCTTCTATCATGATAAGCCTTCCTTTGATTCTCCCCTCTACAGTTTCAAAAGAGGAATTTTAGCTTTAGTTAATACAAGGTAACTTTCTGTGGCATCATTCTGCAATACCAAATAATCATGGCTAATGTATTCTAGAAGTTGCATTATTTTCTTTCCTTTAAAATTAACGATGTTTTCTTACATTTTTCAATCAGTTTAAATGAAACGTTCCATTGATAAGAGATTGAGTTACTCTAACTGGAATGTCATGCCAGGGAGGCGTGATTGGCTCTTGTAATCTGATCAAAGCAGGTGGAATTTTTTAAGATCCTGTGGAGACTACAGCAGGTAAAAGACTGTAAGACTGTAGGCATAAAAATATGGTGATACTTGCAATAATTATGTCTCTATCCAGGCTGAATTCCTTTGAATCCTCTCACGCAGTACTCTCAGAATAATTTCCATAAAGGTTTTACAAGATGGGCCATAGCAGATTGGGGTGTTCTTGGCAGGAAATGATTTACACATTCCTGGTGTGATATGTGCTTTGTAAAGTTTGTTAGGAGAAAGGTGCCATGTTGATATCAGATTAACATCTGATTATCCAAGTATCACACTGTGAAATGAGTTGATATTTCTGTTTGCTATAAATAAAGGTTTGTGTGTTTAGTTAAACATCTTTGTTGCATAACATAATGTCAATTTTATTTCTAATGGTTTCATTTTATTAAGATGATTGTTACTGATTGGGATGAGATTTATCTAAACTATCATTTAGCAATTAAATTTTAGATGTACTGAGTCATTTTTTTCTCTTTTTTATTTATAAGTATCATAATTTGCATATGTGTATCAGTCAAGGTTAGCCAAGCTACTGCCAAATTTTCTGACTTGTTATTCACAAACGTGTATGATATTGGCAACTCAAATCATATGATGTCATTTTTGCTTCTTAATTAAATATCTCAGACACCTATAAATCAGAAGTAACAAGTAGCTGCCGCCCACAAATTAGTTTGCTCACACATGCTTTACTGCACTTGTGACTAGAGGACATGTCATACATACAAATATCCATTCTAATATGAAAACCTTCACAGAAAGCACCATAAACATTGAAACACGAGATGCAAGCTTGACTGAGCAAAACATCTGTTGAAGAGCACCTTCTAGGTGCTTGAAAAACATTTGGCTGAACCAAGTATCTATTGCTAGGTCTAATTTGCAAGAAATGTTGTAATATGTAAACGAGGCTACAGCTCAATAAGGAGCTCACGAGGAGACAGTTCTTCAGTAGCTGAGTAGAGTGAATTGACTAGACAGGCCTATGTTCAAGGATCTGAGCAAAGTCAAAATTGTGGTTAAATATTTTTTTAGATTTTTTTTTTTGCATGAGTTACTATGGAAAGCCTCAAATTATAAAATATGTGTCTATCCAGCTGGAGGTGTGCTCTTTCTCTACTCTTTTCTTGTTAGATATGGGAGTGGTCCTTACTACCAAATAATTTGTTGTGCTAAATATTGCTAAAAAATTCCCTTTCACCTTTTAGTTTTCTAACTCCTAGCTACATGGAGATTTTAAAGAAAACTAAAATCAAAAAATGTTAAGATAAAAAGACTAAAGAATACAGTTACTCAGTATCAATTCCCAAGGTATGTGTTTTTTGTTATTCCATGTACAGGCATATTCCTGCTGGGCTAGTAACATCAGCAGTTAAGAAATAACATAAATAATTCTCCTGGAGTAATCACTGCATCAGCAGTTAGAAGCAGAACGTGTGGGAGGCAGCTCTTAGGTAGCCAGCTGGGGTGAGAAAGTGTTGAAGTGCTGAGGCAGGAGATTTGTGGGGTCTCTCAGCGAGTTCAACCCCACATCTCCCCTCTTAGGATAAGTCTCACAACGCCCATCTAGAAGACCTGAGCAGACCTGTATCCCACCATAGCCATCTCACCCCTGACGCTGGGTCAAAATTACCTCACTGGATAATGACTTGCACTTGAATTAAGAGTTTCTTGTCAATACCAAAATTTAGGAACAGAGCATCTTTTAGAGTATACCTTCATAGCTTCACAAGACACCATTCCCATAGCTACTTCCTCTGATTAATTAGATAGGAGAACTTCATTAATGACTTAGCAGCAGGGTAGCTTGTACTTGCCTCTAGGAAACAGATTAATAATGCAGAAAATGCAGAAATTACATTTATAAGATGGTATATATTTACATTTTATGTTTCAAATTTCTGAAAATCTGATGCCAAGTTTCAATTGAGAAACTGAATCATGTTATTAAAATAAGACTTGCTTCATGTGGTATCCCCTGATCCAATGAAAAAAAGGAAGGGAAACAAATAGTAACTTATGTTCATGAATGGTATTTCTGTTCATTTATTTTTAGTGAGAATTTTGTATAAAGTGCAGCTAAAAGCTGATCTTCTTTAACGGAAATCATCATATCGGTCCCTATGGAGGAGAAAAAGAGGAAGGATGGTTTAAAGTGTCAGCTGATTTCTGCAGTCTGTTAGTGATTCCCTTGGAGATTCCTGAAAGCATCCTGGAAACAAATGAATAAAAATTGCAGCATCAATGGTTTTCTCTGGGAAGGCACTATTGCTACAAAATTCCTCCTCCCAGCCAGAATGGAAAGTATAAATTGCAAGGGCTATTACTCCCTGCTATTTGAGACCACATAATGTGGACCACACTAGCTGAGAGGGCATGCCCACATCCCTATATACTGAGCTCATTTGTTAGCAATTACTTCATTACAGTCCATTCAAGTTTAGATCAGAAGTAAATAAACACATGCTATATCTGTGTTTTATTCAAACTTGCAACTAGAGGCCACCCTGTTAAACATCTTAGATGGAGGTGAGAGAACAAGTGTGGGGATAACAAAATGTGTAAGTCTGGTATAATGAAAAAGCAAGATGCTTTTTCATGCTCAGATTTATTACAAAAGATTTGTAAGATGTTTCAAAGAGCCCTGCTAAATTCTGATTAATAAAAACCTATACAAATGCAAGGAAAGAGATCTTTGGGTAAAAAGTAAAATTAAAAAGATATATCCTTGTTGGATCCATCCTGGAGTATCTAACTTCTGGAAGGTCAAAATATGTAGACTTGTTTAGGTTTTTTTCTTTTTTTTTTTTCTGGAAGACCAAAAGAACTTCTGACTCGGTCTAAGGAGATGTTTCCTTGCAAGCAGGTTATTCTTCGAAGCTATCTGTTCCTACAGGAAGGTTATGATGGGGCCCATCAGTGTATGGTGTTTTAATGGGTTATTAAGGTAGGAAAGGTGAGTCCTAAAAGTTAGTGAAGGGAAAGAACAGGGTTCAAAACCTACTGGAATAACACTGGAGGATGGTTAAGACAAATGGTGCCAAACTTGATGCTGTCTTACTATATTGCATACTATTTTTGAACCAGGGATTGCAATGCCCAGAACAGCACCCAGGTGTGCTCATAAAAAATAATAATAATCTATTAATCTTTTTACTTCCGCATTCTGTGTTCAAAGTCAGCAAAATTATTGCATAGTATCCTCCTCTAGGCTGCAGTTTACTTTAACCTATTAGACTCACAAAAAATAGCTGTAGAACTATGGAATACACTTGAAAGTTGGGTATGATTTTCAGAAATCATGGATATGCATATTTGCAAAGTTTAATAAATAGATAATTGCCACATCTTCTTCTTATCCATCTTCATGAAAGGTATTGCAGTCTAAAAACTCATCTGCCCATCGCTCAGGGAAATGAATTGTCATTTTAATCTCACCTAGTTTGTCAGAATCTGCCCTGCAGGTTTGTAACGAAGTTTTCCAGCATTAGCAACAAAACATATGCTGCATGGTAGATATTTCTGGGAAGTTTCTGACATGATGCCCATGCAACAAAATCACCTTGAATTATGCTGGCATGTGGGTAAGGCACACATAAATAATTTCCATGTTATTTTCAGCATTTCTCTCAAAACTTGTGGCTGTCTTTCTGTCAGTGCTCTGCATTCTGTCCTGCAGCAAGAGTTTGAGGCATTTGAGTGTCCAATTTAAAATATTTTTGTACCAAGATTGCCAAAACTAGTTTTGAACCTAAGCTGATATGTTCTGTACAGAAGTAAAAATCTGCTTGGTCTCTGAGGTTATTTGGAACTGGATAGTTAAAGCAGATATTCTTACAGAAGTGACCTGTCGTGCACCTGTATTTGATACCATAACTGGTCCATGTAGCTTGCCCCATCTTTCCCATTTTCAGCGGGCCTTGATGAAACCCACATAGTGATTCCTCCTCATTTTCAGCTAACAATTTCAATTTAAAAATTAAATAAAATGCAATAAATATTTTCTTTTTTCTTCTTTTTTTAATTCAATGCAGACAATAGGTAAGACAGATGCAGAACTTCTTTGATATTGTAACTCGGAGAGAAGGACATTTATAAGATTAATCTTTTAGTGTTCCAACCATCTATCCGTAATTTTTCTTCTAAAATATAGGTCATACTATTAAACAGTTCATTTATGTTTTAAGTTCCAAGCTCTAACTCAACAGATTACCATGCTTTTAAGAATTTACCAGTAAATTTAAAATATGTTTTAAATATGCAAGTTCTAAGTTGTCTTGGGATTTTAATATTCATATTAAAACTCAAAATGGAAATTATTTCAAATACTTAATTTAGACCTATGAATATTTTAAAAGACAAAATTAATGTGTAGGATGTAACACAGTGCCTAAAGACTGTTTGCAAATCAGTGAACTTCAATGAGTTGGTCTCTATTTTTATTTGAAGTTATTTTAAAATACAGATAACTTCTTAGGGAGTATCACATGAAGCTTTTTGCTTATGTTTTTTTAATTACAGCATATATTTTTTTAAAAGTAATATGAGTTACTTGGCCTTTATTCTTTTCTTAACAAAGTAAACTGATGAATCATAGCAGGTGTCTACATTAAGTACCAGTGTGCTGTTTCAAGCTAAAAAGAATGCAAAAGCACAGGGTATACCCATATAAAATATTAGAAATAATAATCCAGAAATCAAAAAAATATTTTGTTGGTTATGGACATTAGCAGGTTAGGAGAAGACACGGGAATTGAGGAATTTATTTTAGAATTTAACTATGAAAGCCTCAGTCATTCTCCCAGGTTGATACTCATGCTGTCAATATACATTCACATATAACTGTCACAGAAATTTTTATAAATTATAATTATTATAAATGCTAATAATATTACAGTCCCAAGACTTTCTTCGAGAAAAGTGGCATATAAATGCTATGACCGATAGCCTTATTTCATATCATAAGAAACAGAAATCTGGAGCAAGAGTTCTGAACTGCAAATATTACAGAAATCATTACAACTTACAATTATAATAAATAATGATCCAGGTATTTGATTTTATTTTTTTCCCACAGGTGGTAAATACTGACAATCATGACAGTGTCAACATACTGCCATGAACACAAGGAAGGAAATCATGATCAGCCACATAACATCAGCTCTTCCACAGGCTGAGCAGAGAAACTGCTGTATGGTATTTCTGGAAACTGGACAGCACTGTGCTGAATACAGCTCCGGTACAGCCTGGCTTTCCTCCCTCGGTCCAGAAAATGCTCTCCCAGAAAACACATGGGTGGTAAAAACTGTTATCACCCACGTCAACCAGGAGGATGTCTGCAGCGAACTTGCCCTACCTAGCACCCCCCCTGAATTGCACTTGATGCCTCTTTGGTCATCAACCAAAAATGACCATTCTCCTTGCTGTTGATTTTATTCTTAGTTGAAAAGGTCTGGAAACATCGAAGAACTGTCTTTTTAAAGTATGAAACTGTGAGTACGCATTCAAGCTGTCCTCCAGCATGCATTTCAAAATCAAGCAGCCTCCCAAAAGTCTTGCGTCATATCTACCAACCCCACATGGATGTAGCATATGTCATAAAGCATCTCAAATGGCACTAGATGATGATGGTTGGCATTAAATATCAACTTGTCTTTTTCTGAGAGAAAGCGTGTCTTCAAAACTGTGTTCTAGAAACTGGAAATACTGCATAGGCGTATTCTTGCTGCAATTAAAAAAAGAAAAGGGGTAGCCAGTAAACTTTGCCTCCTAAAGTGACAATGATAAAATATGTATTGTCACTTGTTTAATTAGCTTTGAGATATAGAAAAGAGAGAAACAATAGCTACAACACAAATTTTGCTTTTAGAAAATCATTCTGATTACTATCCCATTTTCAAATCCTGATGAATTCTGCAGTCTGTTTTGTGACCAAAACTCAGCCATGTATTGTGTTAAGAGTTGTGATGGAGTCTTTCAAGGCAAGAAACCATCTAAAACATGAGCTCTTTAACCCATCTGACCTTGATAGTCACATCAATTCCTCTAATTTCCTCTCCCCTTGTGTTTGTACTCTAATATGAGAAAACATCAAGTGTGGGAAATTAATTGGATGAGTATTGAATATTTTCTTGGTATGAACCGCAAAAGTATATGTAAGTACAAATACATGATGTTTATATTTTTTTACTGAAACTAATTTAGACAAATACTAGGGCAGCGTAATCATGAGTAAGCTCTACAGAGAATAAATCTTACATTATGAGCATGTTTGTGTGCTTGCATTTCTCTTCTTTTCATTTGCATCAATTTTTTTAATTCCATCTCATTCACAATGCCCTGTTAGAAATAACTATGATTGAAATCTTCTTAGATGTTTTAGTGATAAATATGCATCACATCCCTCCACTATAAATCAATCTCAAGGAAAATCTTCCACCTTTTTTTTTTTTAAATGCAAGTGTACTATTGCATATATCTAAATGCCCACACATATTTTTCCGTATTCCCTAGACTTGCCTCAAACCACCTGATTAGAAATAGTTTCCATTTAACTTCGACATGTATTACGCTAAGCAGGGGGGCCTAAAAGTGTAGGGTGTCCTGTCCTTTGAATATCCAGTAACGCAAGACTTTGTTGACTTCTGGCGTCTCTCTCTGTGTCTCCAAAAATTTACTTTCTGTCTCTGTCACATTTGTCACTTGTGGCATTCAGAAGTCTTCCAGCAGAATGTTTCTCTCTGAATTTGGAAAAAGCTTTTTGAACCAGTCTGAAAGAATACAACAGTCTCCAACTGAAATGTCTGTGCACACGATCTATGATTGTTTGCTGCAATATACCACATGTACTGGTGCAATTTAAGCTTAAGCACCACAGTTTAATCCACTGCTGAGACCTGCACTTTCCGAACAGCTCTGCCTCTTCCCTCCACTGAGGGCTGACTGAGAGCCAGCAACCAGGCATTTCTCTCAGTATCTGAGTCCTTTGAGGAACTCAAATCCCAAAGGAGCTTTTGGAGCAGTTCCAACACACATAACGAATCTGGTTCCTCAGAAAACTTAGTTGAAAACATCTCTTCCTCTAGAAGAGAGCTAGAGGAAGGCGTGGTTCCTTTTGCCATAACCCAGAAGGGATACCATCTGCCCAACCTGTGGTCTTGATTCAATGCTGTGTCTGAAGGAGTTCAAGTCTTTGATTTTCAGGGCAGTGTCTTAACAGCAGGCTCTATACTGCTCCATGTCAAACCCAAAAGTGGTTTAAAGTATTGGGAAGCAAGAGAATAGCAGAAAAGGGAACATTACAACATATAAATGCTCAGAAGAATCACTGGAGATGCAAAATCTGACTACTGTGCCCCAAGACTGACATGATTTTACTTCTAGTAGTCAGGTAAGTATGAGTCTTCTTGAGTAGTGACATCACCTACCAGCTCTTAAAAAGTCACTTGCAGTCCTACAAAGTTCCTTGAAAGAAAGGATAAAAACCTATATTTTCAAGAGGACATTATGCATATCAAAAGGCCCTGAACTCTACAGAGCAGTGGGATTTCAGATGTCTTTTGCTTAAGTCTAGACATTTGCCTGCTTAGCATGCTGGTTGTTTTCAATTCTATCCTGAGACGTCTCCCTGTACAGTGACAATGCAGATCATTCTCAGGAGACATTTTATTATTCACATAACTTTTAGGCATATAACTTCTTTCTCAGGATTAGTCTTAAATTGATCTGCTCTGACCTTTTTATATGAATGATTTTATGCAAAAGGAAAGTTAAGCATCATTCTGAAGGAACAATATTGCTTTTTGCCATTATATTTCAAGTATATTTTGTCATTAAATTTGACAAGCAGCCAAAGAGACAAAATCCCAGCTCCGTCTAAAAACATATACATATGCCGTATTATGAGGCAACACAGCCTGTGCTGCACGGAGGTGCAATCACACTGCTGTCAGAGGTGGTGAGCTGTGGGCTAAGTGAAGCATCATCGGAGGACCTCAGTAATGAATTCCGTTCCTGCCCTGTTCTCTAGTGAAATGGCACTTGTGGGCAGGGGACGCTCTGCTCCATTATTCACAAATATTTGGTTTCTGACCTTATGACAATCATTAAGTGTTTGAGAACATGGCCAACGTGCCCTCCACAACTCTGTCAGGTGTGCTTCATGCTGGTCACTCAAGAACAAACGGAGAAAATTTTAGTTACTATCAAATGCAGGTTGGCAGTAGATTTGTAATGGCAATTGCCTGAGCCTATATTGCGTATTGTTTAAGCTCAGCAGCTTCTCTAAACCTCTGAGCCAGGTGTCTAAAGATCCTATGGTTAAAGAACTAGTGCATTTGAATTGTTTAATTTACAGTGCATTTTACCTATAAAATGCTTATTGTGATACAGTAAAGACTTGCTTGAGTATCTTACAGAGTTACTAGGAAGGATATTATTGTTTTAACAAGCAATGTGTGACATTGTTGTATTCAACAGGACGATAATTTATTTTTCACTTAACTGAACCCTATTTGCAAGTCTTCATCTGCACCATGACCTTGTAACAACTATGGTTAACTACGGTCTGTCTTCAGTCCAAGCTATAAGGAGTAAAAACAAATGTCTAATTTGTACCTGACTATTTATTAATCTGCTGCATTACTATGTCAAACATCTTTCTAAAAGTTCATATGTTAAATACATGACTCAACCCCAGATTTCATCATATTTTTTATGTCTCCTTACAGAAGCCTCTGATGTTTTTAAGCCAGGTTGTGTTTTTGACTTTGTAATTGACCCATAATTTTTTTCCCAGGACCTTCCTTGCTGCTAAGTCAGTTACCAGATAATGTATCGGTTCTTTCCTATTCTTTCATTAAACTGGATGAGGGTTTGGCATCCTAGATTCCTATCTTCTAAAGGGTGCACTGGCTCTGTTAACTCAAAGGAATCTTTCTGCCAAATGAGGACGACACAACGGTAAACCCAAAGTCAGGAGGGTTGTACTGGCAAGGCATTAAAAAACCCAACAACATTAAAGCTTCAAGAAAGAAGACTTGAAGTATTGATGTAGGCAAGCGTGGCAAATTTGGAGTTCTTACTCTTCCACTAGAATTGTGCAGGTATAGATGGCACATATCTGGGGGTACTGACTTTTGGAGGATCAGAGTAAGCAAACACAGCTGTAAACCTGACATCCAAACCCTCTGTAGAGTACCTTTGGTTTATGAGGGCTAAACAAAATGCGCTGCTTCTAACGAGCTCCATTTTTCACAGAATTTCTAGATTCAGAAGGTTGAACATTTTAATATAGGCAGTAGACACTCATCCGGTGATCCTACCTACAAAGCGAGAATTGCTCATAATAAAGTGTGTTATTTAAAAATATAATTTTGAGATATTCTAAATGATGAAGAACAGATTACGTTTTCTTAAAAAATGGTTTCAACACTTATTTGTGCTCTACTAAATTGCATTTTTTTTCTTGGTTTTGTTCGTTTTTTAGTTTCTGTTTGGAACTCAACCCCTTAGTATGATATATAGCCTCATACCATATCGCTGTTCTCCTTTCACAGTAATTTTCAGTGATACAAAATGTCAATTTTAAATATTTTTTGACAAAATTAAAGAAGTTATAACATTGACCTAGTGAGAATTCTTAATGTGCTTTTCTTTCAGCAGGAAGGTAAAACTTAGCTTTAGTGGCAGATCAAATAGATGATCAAAGAGTTCTGGAAAGCTTCAGGCTTTCTGTAAAGGTAAAGAAAAGATATACATCATACAGTTAGGAATAATTTGGCAGAGTTTCAAGACACTATAAGACATCTGATAAACATAGTAACAGTCTCTTTTACTGGATTTTTCAAATAATTTAAATAAAATCAACAATAACCTGCCAATGCTACCCCCACGTAAAACAACTATTAAGTATGTTAAAATGATGGGTTACAGATTAAAATGACATTTCAGATCAAAATATGTTCTCTGTTACAGCTGAGTTAACATTGAGTAATTTATTTAACTCGGTGGAGACATTCTAATGAGAGCAGCTATGAAGTGATTTCACAAGACAGTTGCATGAGTTGTAAAATAATGTGAGACTTCCCATTCTGCATATCAAGTACCAGCATCTCTCCCTCAGCATCACAGGGAGGGGAGAGAGGTGAGCAAAAGGTTGTCTACGTAAAAGGGTAAATAGGTATAACAGTACATTGCAAAATGGAAGCTCAGAGATTCAACTAGCCAATGTAACAAAGTCCCATTGAGAAAGTTTTTCTGTCTTCTTTGAGATATATTTAAATATCATATATATATGAATAAAATTGTTAAGGCACCTATTTTTCTACTTCCACCCCAATTATTCTGTGGAGGCTGAGTATGTTTGTGGTACAGAGCAGCCTGGGAGACACAATCTGGGACACAATCGCAGCCTGGGAGAGGAATCAGGGCCTCTTTGTGCTACACAACCAACAGACAATCAAGCTGACAATCGAGAGACGACTATTTGCATTTGAAAAAGAGTGAAATGAATTTGCTACACTGAAGTCTTAATCCTTCTACTTCTTATCCTGCAGGTAGTTTAATTCAAGTCAATGGGATCACTTGCTTGGGTAAAACAAGCAGGATTTAGTTCCTCCTCAGTGCTATGCGTTAATTAAAACGAGGGGCAGAGAGCACTACAGCAGTCACACAACAGGCTTGCCTTCAAGTCCTTTGTGTCTGCCTGAGAGGAAGAGGGACACTCAGAACTGGTGTTTTTCCTTTCAAAGGACAGATTGTGCACGCTGTTCTTTTTACATTTCGGTCTTTCATCAGGGAACAATAAAAGATACTGCACTTTCCTCTACGAGGCTTGTTTGCACAGAAAAATTCACGAGTGCATTTATAGGAGCGTATAATCAGACCAGTGTAACAACCCATTGCTAATGCTGTTATGCCAGAATAGTTACACCATAAATTTCTCCATTTTAGACAACACCTTTGTTCTGAAAGTAAGATCATATGGCAGGTGGCTGCACTGCTACGCCTGCAGAAGTCCTCCCTGCCCAGGATTATTTCCTATGCAGTTTAAGTGTCCTTCTGCATACTGTCTGGCACTCTCATTGAAGAAACACTCAATTTTATGTTTACACAAAGAGCTCCAAGAATCTCCATGAGATCTCCTCTAGATGGGCTTATCACAGGCACCCAGAATGCCTCCTGTCAATATAATTCAGGGATTAATCCCCATTCAACAGGGAATTTGGAGTTGCATGTGCCCACCATATAATCTGGGCAATTATATGGTCAGCCTTGACCTCTCCACTCGGAGCCCTTTGCTCCCTTATCTCCAAAGCCACCACTTCCTTTCTGGCTAAGGACCAGAACTAACTTAAACCTTTTTGGCAGTGCAGACAATTTTTGTGGAGAAGCAGCTTTCTAGGAAGCTGGTGGGGTCCCACGGGGGTGAGAGAGGGTGGGAAATATCTGTAGGGCTCTAAGGAAACTAAAGGGACAATAGACACCCAGAAAAAAGAGGGTGGAGATGCTGTGAAAATGAAGGCCTCCCTCATTCCTCCAAGGCCACTGCTCCCTTTCAGACCTTTCTCATTCTTGTGGTGATCTGAACAACAGTTTTGCCTACTGCTTTTCACCCTCCCGAGTTTCTCAAACTGTAGAAAAGGCCAAAAGAGACAAGGCTACCCCAATGAAGAAGGAAAGGGGGTAAATCACAGCCAAGCCAGAGCTCCATCATATAGCTGTAGATAGTCCTCTACACATTTTCTTCTCAGGAGGAACAGAAGACTGCATGGGCAGAGACACACTTTTCCAGGCTTAAACAGCTCCAACTCCAGCTCAGGAACAGGCAAAATAGTCTGTCTTGCCTAAAAATAGCTGCAGGACAGCATATAGGAGAACCAGTCCTGGAACTTATTTCAAACCAGAGAACAAGAATTTCAAATGAAATGGTAAAAAAAAAGAAAAGGGGAAAAAAGAAGAAGAAAAAAAAGCAGCACCTTCTCTGACCCTTATTTAGCTTCCCTACTCAGTCATTTTCCCCTTTTTATTTTTTCTTCTTAATCTGCAAGGCCAACAAAATATCTACAAGACAAGCTTCACACATGCCATCCCCATGACTCTCCTCTCTACCAGCTGCTTTTAATTGTCAGGTTGGGCACAGCTGGAAGAGGAAATTAGAACCATCATTAACTATTTCTACACTGTTTCCCTATCAGACATGTATATCTCATCATATAAGCCTACACGTATATTTTTTAATTCATTTTCAATGTTATAGTAACTAGGTTAAAAACAGTAAGCTGGCACACCCAATGCTGATTTCCAATGTGATGTCCCAGCCCTGTAATTCTAACAAAAGGCAAAGTGAGGGGTATGATGAGTCGGTTTAAGTTCTCCTTAAATAGGAGAAGAAATAAAAATAGCCATTTTTTGTCTTGCTTTTTCTGTAGTAAACAACAGACCAAATGTTCTTATAGCCTAAATGGGAATATAAAATGAGTGCAGTATCATAGCAACAGACAGAGGTTTATATCAATATTTGAATGATTATGAACATCCTAGTTAAGTGCCTAGTATATTGATATTTCATAAGGAAAACCTAGTAAATTAATGCTATAAAAATAAGCTGTCAAAACTGATCATCTTAGATTCCTTACTGTTGTTGTTTATTTAGCGCTGCAAGAGTGAATTCTGATTCCCAGGTGTCTTTTTTAACGGCAGAACACAGATCATAAGAAAAGGAGTTGTGTACCAGTTTCTGCCACACTGGGAGCAAAACCACTCAGATGTTCTTGGAAAGAACTTTGTGCTTCATGGTTTTGAAATCAATGTGCAAATTAACCTTTTTCAGAGAGGAGTTTTCATGTTTCCTTTTCAAGCTGATGAATTGTCACTAAGGCTGTAACATGAAAACCTTGTTTTATTGAAGTTAATGATGAAAATACCACCTTCTGTAGAATTTAGTCTGTACTGGTCCAGAACAGGGGTTCTGTTGTAGGCTGGACTGGATTTTCTTTTTAGATGATTTCTTGCACCAGGTCACTTAGGTCTATTGTGTCTAAGCTCTTAAATATTGTGTGTTGTAACCAAGCAACACGACTAACATTTTGCAAACACCTAACTAGCTTCCTACACCAGGGCTAGATTCACAGAAAAATGTGCTGTTACAAGACGTGCCTTCCAAGGACATTGCTACCTCATGAAATCCCTCCGTAGAGCTATGGGGTGAGGCTACCATGCACACCAGCAGAGGTATTTATGTGTGTATGTGTTTGTGTGTGCATGTACATCTGCATGAGTGTGTAGAATTAGGGCATATGGATGGGGAGCATAAAACCCCAGCAAGCCAAATAAAGAGTTACTGCAACTAGTCAGTAAGAAATAAAGGGCAGGGGGGAAGACATCTTAAAAAAGACAGTAATTTAACCTTGGGTTACATGAAATACTTTCATTAAACTAGGATCCAGGGTAATTAATGTAATTGGCCTGTAATGACCAGGCTTTATTCTTGTCGTGACTGCCACTCCCTGTCACATTTTAATCATTTTATTCAAGGTAGAAAAGATTCAGCATGAAAAATTGAAGGTATTCCCTTTTTTCAGGACAGCCTTCTTACTGTCTAAAAAATGGAAATAGTTTTGAGGAATGTGGAGAATGCAGCCAACATCACCTGACACAGCTTCCTTGCCCTCCAGCTGTTTTTTAAGAAACAGGAATGACTTTTGAGACATCCTTTTCATTCGTAGGAATCAGCAAATGCTTCCCAGTGATGAATTCTGGCTGGAGAGAGACACCTGCTCCAGCTGTGACCCAACCTCTCCTTGTGTGGCTGGAAGAACAGCCAAAAAAGGGTATCACTCTCTTTTTTCAGCAGGCGGCTTGGAGGAAGAAAAAACATCCACGTTCTTTTGCCTCAGTAACGTCATCATTTTTTCCTAAAACTCCAGGAAAGCTGGTACTCTGACCACATCGTACTAGTGCATGCCCATGGTAAGCCCATGAGCACTTGTGTAGGAAAGCAATATATTACAGCACTTCCTCCCCTTTTGAGGCTGAATCCCAGTCTCTAAGTTCTAGTCTCTGAATACGTCTGTTTTGTGGAGTACTGATCGCTGGAGATCTGGGGATTTATTGCTGGCCTTGGGGTGAAACGGCACAGACTGGTTGAAACCCATACTGCTTAGGGTTAGCTCTGTCCGTGGAAAAATGGTTTTGGCTAAAACCATTAAAAATAGAGGCAGGGAGTAGGCACCGCTTAGGCAGTGCGGACAGGCGGGATCTAGTGGCTAGCAGTGTGGCTTCGAGAGAATTTCAGTTCTTCAGTCTTTTTAAAATATATTATGGAGGCTTCTGAAAAATGCTTTGAAAAACGTATAACTTCCCCTAGCAGAGGGAAGGCTTTAAAAAAGGCTTTACAGTTCTGATTTTTTGGAGCTACAGTCTTTTGATCTGATTCTAAACTAAAACATATTGATTTTTCTAATGATGTGGGCCAAAGTCATCTAACATGCTCTTTTACAGAAGCTCTGACAAATACAGAGAAAACCTAGAAAAAGATAATAGAGAGATTAAGTAGGATATGCATGGAATATCTAATTTCGTTACAAGCTGAGCTAATTAACTCTAATTCCTTTTAATGAAAGGGATGATAAATAAAGCGATATTCAAGCTCTTGTGTCTTATCCTCTTTTCTTTAATGCTGTTATTACTCTATTGTCTTTCTCCCCTGATTTGCATAGGGGTAAGAGAAGAATCAGGCCCTTTCATTTTAAGGAGGAAATCCTTGAAATCGGAAATCTCCTCTAGCACTGAAAATCAGTGCAGCACAGGAAAGACAATTCCTTCCCTGAACTGGTTTCTGGAGGTACCTGAGGGTGTTCTCTGACTTGGAAACAGCTTGTCTGCACTACAACATTACTTCTTTTGGAAAAATGGATATGCTCGTTTTCACCGAACATGAAAACTTGACAGGTTTTAGTCAACTTGCTTTTTCCTGTAACCACCCACCTCCCCCTCCAAATTGCTATTGTAAAGGTAGCTTTTTCTTCAAATTAAAATGAGAGTTTCAGAGTGCCCTTCTATTGTGTAATAGTAATGGAATACGGCCTGTAGTCCTTTGTCATTGAAAAATATATGCTTTCAGTTGAAAAGATGCATTTTTTTATCCTTGGTCTCTCTTCCCAGACACTTGGAAGTCTGAGAAATGATGCAGCAGATGCTGAGCTGAAAATTAGAAGATATATAATGATTTAAGTGTCAGCTGCCTAGTATTTACTGTTCTTTTAGTTCACTATGATAGAAGACTGCAGCTGTGCAAATTAAAAAAGAAATCTTAAAAAGGTCGTATTTTTCATTATATCTTTTTTCCTGCTAGGTTTGTTTACTTTCAAAATGACATATTCTTTGTCAATTAAAATCAATATATATTTTATTATATTTTTTAATGTGTTAATTGTCTTGTTCCCAGAGGCAACTACAAAAGGAGTAAACACAAACAGCCAGCACATTCCATGCTTGTTTTCTAGTTCTTACTGTCTCATCAGCAAGGCACTTGGGGAGGATTAACTCATTGTCATAATTTAGCTCTGTTAAATTAGAGGGTTTATTGGTTCTGTTTGTGACAGCCTCAATGGACCCCAAGAAGACACGTGGGCCAATTGGCTATATTATAGCTTGTCTCCACATGGGAATTTTGGAATGAGGTGGGTTTTTATAGTTGACTACATCACCTATATACCAACCCGGTGATCAGCTGTGCTGTTAGTCATTGGCCATTAGCTGTTGCTTAGGAATGTTTTAAAAATAAAAATTTTGGATGCCATTAGTATGTGGGTTTTCTTGGAACTCACCCTTCCTTGTAAGGAGTCATATATAAAGGAGTCAAAATAAATCTTTTGGCTGGACTACAGCTAAACTGCCTGTATGTCATACAAAGGAAGTTTCCTATATCATTATGCACTTTGATATTTACATTTTCTTTTAATCTGTTCTAAAACTGCTAGAATCCATACACCAATTTACCTTCAGTGTCACAACTCAGTCCTATAGCTCAAGAGAAAGAGTCCTAGAAACGATGATTTATAAAGCTGAAAATTCATAAATGTTCACCAAAAAAATATTTTTTTCTAGCTGTTGCACTTGCTACTTTCCTGTTTCAGATTCTGTTTTAGTGTACAATCCAATCTGCATGCAATAAAGACAGACTATTTTTCCTTCTCAATCCATCTTTTCAAATTTTAGGCAAAGCTCCACTCCAGAAATGAGCAGCCCAACAATATTTTTTGCTGATATCAGCAAAGACAATGCCTGAAGTGGTTAGAGATCAATGATGGAGCTTTGGAGAGACGACTAAATTACACAAAAATTACACGCTATGGAAAGGACTGAAGATATTGAAGGTGGGAATACTCAGACTAAGGAACCAGTGACCTCTAAAACAAAAAGTTCCTCTCCAATTCTATTTAAAATACTTGAAATTAATAATTATTTTTGTGTAGGCTACAAAGAAGGCTTAGGCTTCAGTGTGTTACTTTGTAGATAAAAGTCACCCTTCCATGTATAAATAATTAAATATTTCGAGAAAAGTGAAATGTTTCATAATATTTTGGTGGTCTCTTGAGGCACTCTCATGTCCTCCAAGTGCAGACTGATTTTTTCCTCCTCTTTTTACCCATCACCCAATACTATGATGTTCTGTCCACTGGATGGATAAGAGATTTTGTTGCTGTGACAGTTAATTGCTTGTAGTCAAGGATACAAATATCACAGTGGAGCTGGACAAGTTAAATTTAATGGGTGTGTAACTGACAGACATGTACAGGCTAAGCACTTTTTACTACGTACTTCTCAGTGCCACTCAGTTCGCAGTGTGCTCCACAAATATTGGCAAGAAAAGATGTCATGTGCTGGGGAATGAGTAATAGAGATTTGTGAGAATTATGGATGCCAGAGAATGTCTAATTATAGCTCATGAAAGACCGAACAATAGGGGTAAAAAACAACAGAAACATTCCCTCAAAACAAAGGTGGATTAAGGAGTCTTGGAGAGAAATGACAATATTAATAGTCACTGAAATTCCCATGTGGCCAAGAACCCATGGGTAAAGGACTGGCCTAGATCTGTGGAAAAGAGGGTCTGGTCATGACAAAGTACAGGATGAAATGAACTTCACCTGTGCAAAAGGGATTCCAGCATCTTAAATATAAAACTATGTGTTCAGCTACGTTGGAAGCAGAGAAGGAGCAGCTTTTCCCTAAATAAAAAAACCCAAAATCTGACTTGTACTTCCAACATACAAAATAAGGCAGCAGATGGAGTTGCTAGGAGACAGAAGGCAAAGAACAAGAGCATGAATGTGCTCTAGTGTCTCTACACAATAGCAAAGAGTATATGAAATGAGCCCGAGCTACAGATCTCGCCATCAGCTATTACTATTACAAGTGATGAAATTTAGTCTTCATGCTAACCGGGTTAATGGTAAATCTGAACAATTTTAATGAGAGAATCTATGAGACTAATACTATGTGAAATTTAATGCTACTCTGTGTAGTATAATTTGGGTGCAAAGGACCTCAGAGGTCTCTAGGTCAACCTCCTGCTCGAAGCATGGCCAGCTCTGAGGTCAGACCATGGTACTCAGGACTTTATCCAGTTACCTCCTTCATGAATGGAGGTGGGACTTCTCTGGACAACTTGCTCCACTGCCTGATTGACCCCATAGACAGGAAAGGTTTTCCTCATATCCTGTCTAAACCAATCTTATTTCAATTTATGTCTGCTGCCTCTCATCCTCCCACCATACATCACTGTGAAACACTTGGCTCCATCTGTCTACTACCGTAAAAGACAATAAAAAATGTTTCTGTAAATACATTAACAACAAAAGGAGGGCTAAGGAGAATCTCCATCCTTTAATGGATGCATGAGGAAACAGTGACAAAGGATGAGGAAAAAGCTGATGTACTTAATGCCTTCTTTGCCTCAGGCTTTAATAGTAAGACCAGTTGTTCTCCAGGTAGCCAAGCCCCCTGAGCTGGAAGACAGGGATGGGGAGCAGAATGAAACCCCCATAATCCAAGGGGAAATGGTGAGGGACCTACTACAGCACATAGACACACACGAGTCTATGGGGCCAGATGGGATCCACCTGAGGATACTGAAGGAGCTGGCAGAAGTGCTCACCAAGCCACTTTTGATCGTTTATCAGCAGTCCTGACTAATCAGGGAGGTCCCAGATGGCTGGACCTTAGTTAATGTGATGCCAATCCACAGAAGGGCTGAAAGGAGGACACAGGGAACTACAGGCCTGTCAGTCTGACCTTGGTGCTGGGGAAAGGTATGGAGCGGATCATCCTGAGTGCCATCATATGGCACGTACAGGACAACCAGGTGATCAGGCCCAGTCAGCATGGGTCCATGAAAAGCAGGTCCTGCTTGACAAACCTGATCTCTTTCTATGACAAGGCAACCTGCTTCTTGGATGAGGGAAAGGCTGTAGATGTTGTTTACTTGGACTTTATTAAGGTCTTCGATACAGTGTCCCACAGTATTCTCCTGGAAAAACTGGCTGCCCATGGCTTGGATGGGTGTACACTTTGCTGGGTAAAAAACTGGCTGGATGGCTGGGACCAAAGAATGGTGGGGTTAGGTGGAATTAAATCCAGTTGGTCACAAGTGGTGTTCCCCAGGGCTCGGTAGTGGGGCTGGTTCTCTTTAACATCTTTATCAATGATCTGAACGAGGGGATTGAGTGCACTCTCAGTAAGTTTGCAGATGACACCAAGTTAGGTGGCAGGAGTGTTGACCTGCTTGAGGGTAGGATGTCTCTATAGACGGATCTGGACAGGCTGGATGGATGGGCCGAGGCCAATGGGATGAGATTCAACAAAGCCAAGAACCGGGTCCTGCACTTGGGTCACAACAACCCCAGGCAGTGCTACAGGCTTGGGGCAGAGTGGCTGGAGAGTTCCCTGGTAGAAAAGGACCTGGGGGTGTTGGTTGACAGCCGGCCGAATATGAGCCAGCAATGTGCACAGGTGGCCAATGTGGCCAACAGCATCCTGGCCTGTCTCAGGAATAGTGTGGCGAGCAGGGGAGTGATCATCCATCTGTCCTTGGCACTGGTGAAGCCCCATCTCGAGTACTGTGTCCAGTTTTGTTCCCCTTTCTACAAGAAAGATATTGAGCTTCTGGAGCATGTGCAGAGAAGGGCAATGAAGCTGGTGAAAGTTCCCAAGCAAAAGTCTTATGAGGAGTGGCTGAAGGAACTGGGGTTGTTTAGCCTGGAGAAAAAGAGGCCGAGGGGAGATCTTATCGCTCTCTACATCTACGCGAAAGAGGGTTGTAGTGAGGTGGGTTGGTCTCTTTTCCCAAGTTACAAGTGATAGGACAAGAGGAAATGGCCTCAAGTTGCACCATGGGAGGTTTAGATTGGCTATTAGGAAAAATTTCTTCACCGAAAGGATTATCAAGCATTGGAACAGGCTGACCAGATAAGTGGTTGAGTCACCTTGCCTGGAGGTATTTGAAAGATGGGTAGATGCGTTGCTTAGGGACATGGTTCACTGGTGGACCTAGCAGTGTTTACAATTGACTTGATGGTCTTAAAGGTCCTTTCCAACCTGAATGATTCAATGAATCCATGATTCTAAGATTCTATGATCTTGCTCCTTACCTGCCCTGTAGGTACTGGGGATTTCTGTCAGGTCCCCCCAGAGCCATCTCTTCTCCTGGCTAAACAAGCCCCAGTCCCTCAGCCTCTCTTCACAGGGCAAGTGGACCAGCCCCAACCATCCTGGTGGCCCTTACTGAATTTATCCAAGTTTATCAGTGCCTCCTGTGCTAAGGGCCCCAAAATAGATGCAGTATTATTCATGTGATCTAGCAAATGCTGCCTGCACTCCTGCTAATACAGCTCCAGCTGCTGTTGGCAATCTTTACCATCTTTTGTCAAGGTGCACTGCTGGCTCGTGTAACTCACAGCCATAACACTAGTGCCTGGTTTTGAATCCACCATTACAGGAGGTCATCAACACCTTGTTGTCACTCCAGAGCTCTCACATTTTATTACAGTTGGCTAAATGATGTAAGAGAAAGGAGATGGTGCAAGGTGGAAAGAATGGTAGGGTCATGTGTGGTACCGATGAAATATGAAGTGAAAGTAAAGCCTGACTGGGAAGTCGTGTAGGGAAAGATAAAATGAATGAGAAATGAGACAAGTTTCAGTAGAGTTTGACTATAGCACACTAGGAGTAAGAAAGATTTAATAACAAAATATTTTTCTTGTGGGAGAATCTCAGGTAATTTGGCTGCCATTGGATAACATAGCATCATGGATGGGCTTTGTAGGATACATTAGAAAACAGTTTTAGAATGTAAATATTAAAAGATCTATTGAATGCTTAAGATCTTCATCTGCTTCTTTATGATAGTGCTAATAAGTGGGGAAAAAAAAATGTATCCAGCTATAGCAAAACACTTATATTTAATAATGTAAGAAGAAAATAGTTTCCCAACTATAATATTAGAAAGCCATTAAATTTTGAGACAGATATGTGTACAGAACAAAGAGATGTGGTGAATAATATCTAAGTCAGGGACTTAATCGGTTCTATGAGCAGAGAAAAATGTTTCCAATTAAAAAAAAAAACACAAATAATTCCTCTGGAAGACAACACAAGGCGTGTGATTGGAAGAGTTCTTCATTAAATCCAAGATCTGGGACTACACTGTAAAATGACAAGGACAACCAAAAAAGTTTAGAGGTAGCTGCTCAGAGTTTTGAGGTAGAGACAAGAACTGCCCCAAAGCCTCCAAACATACTCCCCAAATTTACAAATATTGTAAAAGCAGGAAGGGCTTATAAATTTGTGTTAAATTAAAAGGCCAAAAGGGTAAGCTATTTTATTAAAAAAATCAGAAAAGATTTATTTTGGGTAAAAAATAAAGATGTAAGACATTTTGAAAATAATTTCAATTAATTATCTTTTAACCTCCAGTACTAATGGAAATAGTACATAGAAAAAAAAAAATATAGATAAAAGAAAGTGAAAGAAAAGTATTGCACACAGTGAGTTTATTTACACTGATGATTCAAGAAGAAGTTTGCTGGAACAAGTTACTGGGTGAAAGGAGAAAAAGTGGCATAGCTCTTATGTGGATTTAAATAAATTATTCGAGCAATTATCCATTATTATTTTAAATATTTATTCCAAATGCAATTTGCTATAAATTCTCTCACAGAGGTTGAAAAATATCTCATAAAACTACAAAGAGTACCAGTTTGGGGCCACGTATTGAATTTAGGTGATGTCTACTAGTCTTCTGTAGAGTTCAGTGTTATTGTCTAAATACAGTGGTTAATGATCTAAAAAAAACCCACCTTTGAACAATATATTTGTATTTTTATGAGTTAGGGTGTTGTAGAGAATCACAGAGTTGACAGGAAGAAGAGAAAAATACAGTTAGTAATATGAGTAGATAAATATAACAAAATTGCTTTCAGATCCTAGAAAAAAGCAAGTAATAAAGCATTTGGACAAAACCACTGAAAATAGAGACAGGCGTTGAGGTGAAAGTGGACAATTAGTTAGGGAGGAGTCACCAAACAAGAAGTAGGCTGTGCACTGCAGGAATTTGTACACAGCGCGAAGCCCTGGAGCAAAGCTGGTTAACCAAACCTGATCTGCAGCATTCAGCGCAGGCCACCTCTGTGATTAAAACCAAAACAAAACAAAAGAAAAAAAGGCAAGCGGGTAAGCAGGGCATACAGTGCATGACCAGCTGATACTAGTTCGCAGGCTAAGACTTAGAAGGAAACGAGCTTCACATGAGCTTCAGTAGTTGTCCTTGCCAGACTTTTCTCAGTTGCAGCTTCTCTAGGGTTGGCTTGTGCACAACCTCTGCCGGTAAGGATCCAGCCGGGAAAGGATGGCTGTGTCTGTGCTGGTATCACCACCTGCTCCAGGGATGGATTCCCAGTTCCCCAGCCAGTGAATTGGGTCCTACGACTTTCTACACTCCCCCTTTGCTCAGCCTGGCCCTCTCCATAGCACTCGGATGTCCTGGGGGCAGCAGCCATCCCTCGCAGCCACTTGCAGGCGTCTCTAGCAGCAGTGTGTTTGTGCGTGATGCCAAGGGTGTGTTTGCAGAAGGAGTTATGTATTATGACAGCTCACCGCCTGTGTGAGGATGGTGTTTGAAGGCTAGGCCAGGTGGAGGTGGTGAGAGCTGGCTTGCTTCCACCCACCACGCTTACTGAAGCAGGCCCTGAGACGGTTTTATCATTTGAGTCAGTTCCAGGTTTTAGCTGGGCGGATACCAAGTTGTTCCACCCCATGAAGGATTCAGCGTGTGCACATGGGCAACAGGAGCAAGCCCAACTGGCAGCTCAGATGTACCCAGAACTTGTGTTTGCCAGGTACTTTAACTCACTTTTACCACCTGGCAAGCCTTCAAAGTGAAAATATGCACATTTCATCAAGGAAAGCAAGTGTTCACAGTCTTTCTTGCAATACTGGAAACCCTCTTTCTGCTAATTTTCAGGTTTCCTCATCCAAAGGATCATAAATATTTACAATGATTTCCCACGTGCCTATGGAATGTAAATATGTATACACCAAACTTGTAGAGAAATAATTCAAAGAGATTCAGACCCAGAACAATAGGAATATAAAAATAAGTAGTTCATAGAATCATAGAATCATAGAATCATCTAGGTTGGAAGAGACCCTTGGGATCATCGAGTCCAACCATCTACCCTACTCTACAAAGTCCTCCCCTACACCATATCCCTCAGCACCACATCTAATCTAGTTGGCAATATTCCTTATCTTATTATCCAGTGGCATTGTGTCTATGCTTTAAAAGGCAGAATTTCTAGCATTAAATAAGTTAAGGGAAGGATCCTAGTAGTAACAACGCTTCGCAGTGTCACCATGCATTGCGTCTAGGACAAGTTCCCCAAGTGCTCACCAGAAGGTTCGTCAAGGTAGAGGTGAGGGGCGGAACAAGACTGTGCACCTTCTTTGTGCCTCTGCTGGAGGTAATCTAGGAGGGACCAGAGAAGAGAGGACGGACTAGAAACATCCCTCTGTGCACTGTGGTTCAAGAGTTTCTTGGTGCCTTTGCAGCTGTGCAGAGGTCTCTATCTAAACAACTGAGGTGCTGTAGGTTTCACGTGACTTTCCTAAGAGTAATAGCGGTTCTGCATTGAGCAAGCATTTAAAACAAGACTGACAAGACTAATTAATATGTAGTGTAGATGCCGGAATCGCAAGTCTCAACAGTACTGCCATGAAATAAATAAAAAAAGTCAGTGCAAGGCCTTTCATATCACTGTGGTCTTATTCATACTACCGTATATTTCAGCAACCTCATTAATTCACCTGATTACAACTCTGAAATTCTCACTAGCTCCATTGCGAGCTAGTGAGGTCTTAGGACTTATTTAGTGTTCCTTGTCATTTTGAATTTTAAAAGTGAATTGTTCTTCAGGAATGTCATTTAAATTGTGGTCATCTGACTGGTCAAAGTTCACATCTTTAAGCATGTCCTTACAATTAATTTTTATAAGATGAAGCCTTACTGATTACCTCTAATTTTTCCAAAACTCTGACCAAAGTGTAGCTCTCTGTTAGTAAGGCAATAACTTTTCGAATCTTCAGTTCAAAACTGGTAATACATCAATAACATCATGATAATTTATATAACAGTGGGTTAAAAATGTTGAGAAACTATTTTTTAAAGAAGTCCTCTTCCCAGACATAAGAATTTAAAGAACAATGAAAAATAAAGCTTTAGCAGCATATTTCTGTGACCTTGTTTGCAACCATTGCCTTTTTAATTTCACATAATCAGGGATATTTTTTTTTCATTTGTTCATACAGCTCAAGATTATAACAATGAAAAATAAATTAATGCATTTCTTAAAATCACATTGTAGCTTGTAAGCAAAAGAATGGGTCTCAAGTCTATGTATATATGTAAATTATTATATTTTAAATAAACAAAAGAACAAAACCACAGTCATGTACCAGGCAGGGGAATGTTTGCTCATGTACCAGGCATGGAAATGCAGAAAATTCTGCAGCGATACGGAACTGAGTGATACAATCCAGTGGAGGACTAGATCTGATAAAAACTGATCTGATAAGGCACCTATTCACGCCATTTCCCTTTGGCCTCTTACAAGTGCCTAAATTAGGAATCAAGGACTGTCAGCAACCTCTGTAGTCAGCAGTGGGAGATGAGTTAGCGTGCCCTGCAGTCCTGTATCCCTGATTGGCCAGATAGGGGAGAGCTGCTGGAGCACATGGTGGTTCCCTTCTGGCTTCTGCACTTGTTATCTCATTCGTCTGGAAACCAAGGCAGACAGTCGCTTGGGTGTCTTGCTTGTTTTGGAGCTGGGATGTGTGAGGTTGGGCATCCACCTAAGCCTGGGAACTCTAATGGATTCCCAGGGGCATCTCCAGATCATAATTCAGCTTTGAGACGCTCAAAAGAGCTGAGTCTATTAATAGACTATGAAAAACCTGCAGGCACATCAGTTAAACGCCTAGAGATGTAGGGTGAATCCAGGTCCTAGGAACTTAAACATGAAGACAGCAAAATACCTGAATTTCAGGCACACTGCTGGATTTAATTTTATATGCATAGTCTATCTAAACAGTGAAATGTCTCTCTATAGGATCCAGAGTAGCCAGTGATGTCAGCAGGGAGCAGATAGCAGAAGCAGAGAAGTATGCCCAAAGTCCTCCCATGTGGTGTGTATGTTCTCACAGGAATAAGGACTTCTACCTACTTGTGATCCACCACTAAGATTCACCTCCTGTAAACAAGAGTTTTTTTCCTTCAGACTGGACAGACTTTTTCATTTTAAAGGTCGAAATCATAACATGGAGCTGCGTCTCTTGTTGTTTTATCATTTCAGCCCATGCCCAAGCACTTGGAAACTGAGATCCGGGTCCCTCCCCTGCTTTAGGTCTGATGGAGTCAGAGGTCAAATCCACCTTCTCCATCTCCTACATAAATCCTTCCTGTTGTTTTTGGAGCTGTGCTACTGTGCAGTGCTGCCAGTTGTTCATTTCTCTGCAAGACTCATAGCCCAATGGTTAAGAAATCTTCTTAGAGATGCGTGATGTGGATTTGAGCCTCCACTGCATTCAGGAGGGAGATAGAACTCCCAGGTCCTGGTGAGTTACCTAATTTTTATATAATTTGACACAGAGTGGGTAACTCTGTCATCATCTTTGCCCTCGGAGGGTACATGAAGAAAAATTGCAGGGTTCTCTTGCTCGTTTTATTGCAGTTGGTCTTATTCTTAGATCAAATACTGTACTGGGATCTCTGGGGACGTGAGGCAGCCAAAAGTTATCAAGTTATAGTTAGTGCACATATATATATATATGTATAGATAGATATAGTTAGACACCTGGGATGTGCCTGAAAGGTCAACCCTTATAAAGGACATTAAAGCCAAACAAGAAGGTGACTGGCAAGTCTACGTGACTTTGATCTCCCTGTCCTTACCTCAACCCACAGGTCTTCTGTTATATTTTCTTTTCCCTGTTCAGCTGAGGAGGGGAGTGACAGTGGCTTGGTGGCATGTGGCGATCATCCAGGGTCGACCGACCACAGTCAAGCAGCAGATTTGGTGTTGCAGTTTTGGACACAGAGGCACACACTCTGTCAAATTACTGCTTCCACCCCAGCCCTTTTTAGGTAGAAAGAAAACTCATTAGTTCTGAAGCACGTCTCTCTGTTCATCTTTCGCTTCACATACATGTCTCTGGCCTGTCTGTGGTACGTGGCACCTTGTAGTCTGCCGTCATTCCACACCTTGGCTTCCTGTGGTATGAAATCATTAGTTGATTTAGACTTGTTGGGATTGGTCTGCTCCAGAGTGCAGTGGGAAGGCGTCCCTGTAGAGCTGAGTTCAAAAGCAGTGCTGCCACCAAGACAGCAGGTGCCACGTCAAGTGGCACTGGCAAATCAGGACAGAGATTTTTCTCGCTTCTGACCACCTTAAACCCACATTCAGGATATCTCTATCAGATTGACCATTTCTTGTGACTCCTGCTGGAAACAAAAATTGCTTAGAGGCACTTACATTCCCTAAATACGTCTGTTCTTTGGACTCTAAAATGTCGTTATGAGTTGTTATACGGGTGTGGCATTTTAATCAAGATGCTGTGAGGAGGTTATGGGTGAAGCAATTATTTCATGCGGCAATAAGAAATGCTTTAAGATCTTTTATCTTTCATTAGAAACTAGTGTGTTATTTATTAGTGCAAATGCCATTGCAGAACAGGTTCATACAGGAAATGAAGAAACTTCAGTGAAAGTAGATGTAGGATAAAATCAACATTCAGCTTAGCTCACACTATTTAAAAGGAAAATATCCACATCAGTTTTGGCTCAGGGACATGCAAAACGTTTTCTGTTTTAGGGCTTAAATTAACACCTAGCTGAAATAGCTGTTAATATGCTTTAGTGATTCAGTGTGTACCAAAACTAAATTTACCTTCTAATTAAATGAGAGAAAAAGTCAAAACCTAGCATTTCATCTATCTTAATGAATTCCTAAAGAAGGAGCAGTGACTAATTGCCTCTTTTGACTTACTTGTGGTGAAAAAGATAGAAGGAAGGAATTTAAAACTAATGAGTCTAAATAAATTCACGTTGTTTGGTTTTTTTTTTAACTTAAAAGTGCAATTGAAATAGTCCTTATTTGTTTAAAGTGTTTTTGAAAGGAATGGAAACAGGGTTTTAACCTGGCCAATTGGATAATATAAAAAAAAAAAGGTGTAATGATATAAAATTACCACTCCCTCCTCAGAGAAAAACCAATGCCAGCCTAACTGCTTGCGATTTCATTTGACTTCTTACTCCAGCATCATAGGAGGGGAACTTTTCCAGCAAATTAAAATTACTAAAGAGGGTTGGTTTTGCCACTGAACTTGATGGTCAATTTTGACTATATACTGTAAGTGCATTTTAAAGGATTTTAAAGAGTGATACTCAGTTTTATAAAAACTGGTCTCTACATTATCTTCCAAGTAAAGAAAATATATGATGAATTGTTTTTTTTTTCATATATATATGTTTTGCTAGGACTACCCTGCACCTTTTTTAAAATTACATCAGTTTACCTTCTTGTTTTCATTTAAGTGATATAGTGGGTGTGCATTTGTCCCTTTCCATTCTGTTTGATTACCCCTTGATACATCACAATCACTTGTCCAAAAAAATGGCAAATTTTTGGGAGTTTACTCAGTGTTTTGAATGCATAACAAAAGCCTATGACTTGGCAAGCCCACCTTGTCTTGCTATAATGCAAACATCTCTCAAAGCCATGGAAAATAGTTGGCCAAAACAGAAAGTAACAGCAAAAAGATTTTGAATCTTGAAAATCATTAACACAACTGCAAGCATTGTGGGATAAAAAAAACAAACACAAAAAAAACCCCAAAAACCCAAAAAACCCTGGGCCTTTAAATATAAAAAAATGTGCCAGGGGCCCATGTTTCCCCCAGTCTCCTCAGAAAAGCACATCCATTCACTCTACCTGCATTCATCCTTTCTCAAATCAACATCAACCCTTACGGAACTAAAAGATATAAACTGGGTTTTCACCTCTCTAAGTCTCCTGGCCTTTCCACAAGTGTTGTTAATTTTAGGACTTGCACTGATTTAATCCCATTCCTAGCAGTAAACATCACAGCTTTTATGTCATCAACACGAGACACAAGGGCTACCCCTCTACTCGTAGATTCAGCAGTGCCAGCATCCATATGCTGATCCTCTGGCCAGCTGGCACGGACTACTCTTGCTCATACTACTGAAGTCTATAAACAAGCTTGCTGCACTCAAGCTACCTATTGGGAAATGGCCTCACATCTTTCCTAACTCTGGAACTGTGCTGAGGGTTTGTTTGGGAACTTGCTGGCTGGTCAGGGCCAGAACCGTACCAGAGCCTTTTCTAGCAGTTTAACAAGTAGAGATGGCAAAATATAATGGTATCAGTGTCTGCTTGTCAGTTTGCCAAAAGAGACATAACCAAGTGGATTTCCTTTTAAGGATTTTCCTGGATCCACAGTCTCCTGTGAAGCTGGTGGGGCTCCTCCACGAGGGGAATCTTCATCTCTCCCCTCCCAGCCTAGGCAGGGGCAGTACAAGTGAGGAAGAAACCCCTTGGAAAACACGTCTCAGTATCCTTGTCCTGTCCGTGGAAAAGGGAGATAAGTCTGTTTTTTGCAGAATAGAGTTAGTAGTCCTCTTTTACAAACAGTGGTTTATTTTCTCTCCTTTCTGGAAAACCAAGAATTTCTCAGGGGTCAGAGTTTTATGGAGGAGCAGTAGGAGAGCCTGAAAATGTTTACTCAGCAGGGAAAACAATACTGCAGAGAGGTTTGTTTTCAGAAGATTAATTTCAACTAACACCTTTTAAAATCTGGTAAAATCTTACATGTTTGCAAGTAAGAGATACTATTTCCTTTTTTTCAGAAAGTGCAGGTTAACAGCCTGATCTTCCCAATCCAATGCAAGAGGTCCTTAAGAGAGCTGAGGCAGCAATTTATCTCAGCCCTACGCAGGCCTGACTCTCCTTTGCAATTTATTTCTGTAATCTGACAGCCACAAGCTCCAAATCATGAAGCTTAAGTGCAAAAAAAATCTTTTTATTGTATTAAGGAGTAGCTTGCATAATATCAAGCTTCTAAGATTTCTATTTCTAATTTTATCATGGCCTTTATTTTTAAGTTTTTGTCACACAGTAAGAAGGGCAGAGTCACATCCTTGCATCTTGTGATGAGGTATGTAAGTCAGCTGAGTCCTAGTGTGAAAAAAGAAAACAAAGCGTTTCTAGTTCACCCCAAACACTTCTTTGAATTGTAGTTCATTTAATTCATCATGAGCCTGTCAGATTTGAGGCAGCAGAATAAACAGACTTTCAGAGATGTTGTTGGCTCCAAGACTGGCTCTATTTTTATTGAAACAATTTTTAGTTCTGTTTGTTTGCTACAGAATATTTTCCTCAGTGTTGTTTTTATGCTGAACTGAAACTTGGCAGTGTTTTCCATTGGAATGTGACACTGTTGTGTCAGGTCAGAAGAGAAAATGCCAGTCGGTGTTTCCCAGTGGTTGTATACATGTAACATTATGTCCTTTCATTGAACTCAACCTTTATCCCTGAGAAAGAACTGTTATTTTAGCTTGCATCACTGCAGATATTATCAGTCATAAACATATGCAGCTTTTCATAAGTCTTATGTTCAATAGTCAAAGAAAAATACCTACTAACTTTTTCATAAAATATTATGAATTCTAAATTTCCAGAACCAATATTCCTTTTTTTTCTCCCTTCTTTTTTTTGTTCCTTCTTTTCTTATTCTGTCTGTCCTCCTTTACTGGATTTTTTCATGGGTAGGCAGAGGGGGATGGCTGTATATATAGTTGGCAAGGCCTAGAATTTGGTCTAGGTTTGTACTAAGCTTTGGCAGTGATCCTCTGTGTAACCGGTTCAAGTACAGCCCTCTTGTGTCTTTTCTTTCTAAAACAGAGATGAATAATCCTTGCCTTTTTCTGTGAATTCTTTAAAGAGTGTCTGTATAAAAATCTATTATTATCTCTGTTAGAACCCTTCCAGGTAGTGTTTAGAAGCTTTTAGAGAATGAGATGATGGGTTTAATTCATTCTTTGATTTATTTTTAATCTCAGGCTTTTGAATGACAGAAATGCAATGCCCATTACGTTGGAGATGGACACATCTGCAAATCTGTTAGGGTTAAGTAACAGAGTACTGCTTGCACAAGCTGTAATTTAAAGGTTGAAAAATCTTGCATCATCCTTGAAATATAAAACCATAGATGCTCAGTTTCCCAACACTGCATTTTACAAAGTTCTGGGCCAAGTCCTTAAGTAAGCCCTTACACAGTTCTGTTTAGTCTTTTTGAAGGAAAATTATCTAATTCAATGTATCATCTCTTTTATTTCAATATGAATTGTTCTGGATAAAGGCAAATTAAAAATTAAGAATGTATCTCTCTTTTTCTATTTGAAACGTCAGTGGGAAATGAATCTTTTCCATTAAAAAATAATTTCCCTTTCACACAGGTCTTTGTTTAAGCACATTTTAAAACACTTTGCCCTTACCTAGTGCTATATTACTATAGGTCTCTGCCTGCAATACCCTGTGAGTTTATACCAGAGATGGGATGCTTTAGCATTCTAAAGTGTCCCATCTCAACTTGGAGAAGCCTCTGGGGAGATCTTGTAGCAGCCTTCCAGTACCTAAAGTACCTCTGTAGCTCTGTATCTTAAGTACAGAGGATGAGGAGAAGGCTGAGGTACTTTGCCTCTGTCTTTAGTAGTAGAGTAGATTGTTCCCCTGGTACCCAGACCCCTGAGCCAGCAGATAGGGGCGGGGAGCAGACTGAAGCCCCCGCAATCCAAAGGGAGGTGGTGAGGGACCTGCTCCAACACCTGGATATAAACAAGTCTATTGGCCCAGACGGGATTCACCCAAGGGTACTGAGGGAGCTGATGGAAGTGCTCACTGAGCCACTTTTCATCATTTACCAGCGGTCCTGGCACACTGGGGAGGTCCCAGCTGACTGGCGTCTAGCAAACGTGACGACCATCCACAGGAAGGGTGGATGGGAACTGCAGGGAACTGCAGGTCTCTCAGTCTGACCTCAGTGCCTGGGAAGGTCATGGAACAGATCATCCTGAGTGCCAATATGCGGCACATGAAGGACACCCAGGTGATCAGGCCCAGCCAGCATGGGTTCATGAGGGGCAGGTCCTGCTTGATGAACCTGATCTCCTTCTATGACAAAATGACCTGCTTAGTGAATGAGGGAAAAGCTGTGGATGTTGTTTACCTGGATTTTATTAAGGCCTGTGATACAGTCTCCCACAGTATTCTCCTGGAGAAACTGGCTGCCCATGGCTTGGATGGGAGTACTCTCTGCTGGGTTAAAAACTGGCTGGAGGGCCGGGCCCAGAGAGTGGTGGTGAATGGAGTTAAATCCAGTTGGTGGCCGGTCACGAGTGATGTCCCACAGGGCTCGATACTGGGGCTGGTTCTCTTTAACATCTTCATCAGTGATCTAAACGAGGGATTGAGTGCACCCTCAATAAATTTGCAGACAACACCAAGTTAGGTGGCAGTGTCAACCTGCAGGAGGGTAGGACGGCTCTACAGAAGGATCTGGACAGGCTGGATGGATGGGCCGAGGCCAATAGGATGAGGTTCAATAAGGCCAAGTGCCAGATCCTGCACAACAACCCCACGCAGCTCTAGAAGCTTGGGGAAGAGTGGCTGGAGAGTTCCCTGGTAGAAAAGGACCTGGGGGTGTTGGTCAACTGTCAGCTGAACATGAGCCAGCAGTGTGCCCAGGTGATCAAGGTGGCCAACAGCATCCTGGCCTGTATCAGGAACAGCATGGTCAGTAGGACTCGGAAGGTGATCATCCCCCTGTACTTGGCACTGGTGAGACCCCACCTCGAGTACTGTGTCCAGTTTTGGGCCCCTTACCACAAAAAAAGACATGAGGTGCTGGAGTGAGTCCAGAGAAGGGCAACAAAGATGGTGAGGGGTCTGGAGAGTAAGTCTTATGAGGAGAGGCTGAGGGAGCTGGGGTTGTTTAGCCTGGAGAAAAGGAGGCTGAGGGGAGACCTTACTGGTCTCTACAACTACCTGAAAGGAGGTTGTAGAGAGACGGGGATTTGTCTCTTCTCCCAAGTCGCAGGTGATGGGACAAGAGGAAATGGCCTCAAATTGTGCCAGGAGAGGTTCAGATTAGATATTAGGAAAAATTTTTACTCTGAAAGGGTTATTAAGCATTGGAATGGGTTGCCCTGGGAGGTGATTGAGGCACCATCCCTGCAGGTTTTCAAAAGACGGGTTGACATAGTGCTTAGTGACATGGTTTAGTAATGTGGGGGGTTCTTTTGTATGGTTTACTTTTTTTTAAATCAGAACCAGGTTGATGGTTGGACTAGATGATCTTAAAGGTCCCTTCTATGATTCTATTCTATGATTCTAAAGGGGGTCTACAGGACAGATGGGGAAGGGGTCTTTAACAGGGAGTGGAGCAATAGGACAAGTGGTGATGGTTTTAAACTGGAAGAGGGCAGATTTAGATTAGATATTAGGAAGAAATTCTTTACTGTGAGGGTGGTGAGGCACTGGAACAGGTTGCCCAGAGAAGCTGTGGGTGCCTCTTCCCTGGAAGTGTTCAAGGCCAGGCTGGATGGGGCTTTGAGCAGCCTGGTCTGGTGGGAGGTGTCCCTGCCATGGCAGGGGGGTTGGAACTACATGATCTTTAAGCTCCCTTCGAACTCTCAGCATTCTATAATTCTATGATTCTAAATCCCTGCAATAATTATATGGTCTTTAATTCTTTCTGAATTTTCCTTTAAATCCTATTAGAGAGACAGGTCCAGCTATGAAATTGAGTTGCACATCTCAATTCCTGATACGTGACCTTGATGTGACTATATTTGGAGTTTTAAATCCCATGTAATTTTTCTTGTGAGTGAAATAAACTTGCTTTAGCGATTCCATTAACCACGAATAAAGGACAGTTGTTCATTTTTTTTCGTCATGTTACAAATAATATGTGTATACCATGCAAACTCACAAGTTTCAGTGAAGTGCAGTGCACTTG
The DNA here is from genome assembly GCA_033628505.1 of Tringa tobata. Classification (NCBI taxonomy): domain Eukaryota; kingdom Metazoa; phylum Chordata; class Aves; order Charadriiformes; family Scolopacidae; genus Tringa; species Tringa tobata. The sequence goes on along the minus strand of JAHREE010000279.1, from coordinate 23,102,149 downwards.
GACTGAGCAGCTATGGTCCAGTAAATAACCCAGTATACACATTAGTTCAGGTCCTACAAGCAACAGATCTGTATTAGCATGACAATGGCCCAGACTAATTATTCCTACCTCTGAGGAATGGTTAATTGCTGTAAATGTAGTGTTACATTGACACTGTTATATAGCATTTAGTTTAAATCAGGCTGAAGTATCTTTACTCAGTGATGCATTTCAAACATACATGTACCTAGGTACACCTAGCCAGATAGAAACTAATTGCTCATCTCTGAATATGCGTTTATACCACCATTATGTTGGTTATCCTCTGTGTTTATTCCAGGTTCCAGTTCCTCATATTGCAGACACGTTACTTCAGTCTGATCTGGAGCAGAGTGGTTTCTCCAGGAGGATGGGGAATACAGCTGAGAAGTAGTTCATGCTGGAGTCCACATTATATCAAATGGACACAGGCCTTCCTATACTCCCATCTCCGCAAACCAGTGGCCTTCACTCTTCAGTGGGGGTAAGGAAGGCAGATAAACCATGTCCACTCAGCTTTACAAAAAAGCTGTCCTTGGTTTGGAAGGTTCCTGGATCAAACACCAACTTCTCCATGACTTGGCCATTTTTATTTTCCTCCCCTGCCCAAGGTAAACAACCAGGTTTTTTTATTTAAGTGCTAAAGCAAGGTGGGTGGTTAGAAATACCTTGACTGATGAACAACTTGCAAATGAAATGCAAATAACTTCCATTTGAGTGGCAAAGGCTAGGTCTCTGCCTTCTGAAATTTCTCCTTTGCTACATTTTGCAGTGAAGTCATAAGTGTGTGTTTGGCATTAGTCTGTTGCCATGGATAGTAGGAATCAGGGTAGAATGTGATGACATTAAAAGGTCACTTCAATCTCTAATGGCTATGGTGCTGGGAATGACTAATGGCATTGTACTGCTACAAATGTAGAGTTAGAACAACATGATGAACTGTAACTGACTCTTGTTTAAGCACAAATATGTCTGAGATTTAGAAGAAGGGATGACAAAACCATATTAAAAAGTGAATGGGTTTATTTGTCATTTTGTTCTTTTTTTTTGAGTGAGATTGCATGCATAGTCATTGGATGGGGTCATTTCACTTGTACAAAAATACAAATTAGCAAAATGGGTGTCTGAATAAATGTTATTTCTGGTATAAATCTATGATTGTATTTAAACTATCTTCTCTAGGTAATACTTTACAGGGGAATGATTTTGACCAATAATCACCACTATTTTTGTTTTCCCAGAAATATTTCAAGACTGTCTTTAAGATATGATTCTTCTTGTCTGGTCATAGGAAATAAGGGATAATGTTTATTTTCACAAGTACATATTTGAAGTGTCTGACTGAAACCACAGAGTCTGTGCTTGATTTCAGACAGTTGGGTTTGATCTGGCAGAAGAGCATGACTGAATTGAGTCCTCCTGAATTGTTAACACAGCCCCGAAGCTTATGTCAGAAACTCTTTAGTGGATGGAAAGGAGATGGACCACAGATTTCTACTACAGAAAAAAACTGTTAAAACAAAAAGAAGTCCAGAATATGTCAACCATGAAGGCTGTTTTCTAGAATTTATGTGTAGCTCTAATATATATTTTTTAATTAGTCTTACAGGTTGATAGGAAAGTAAAAATATTAAGCCTTCCCACCATCTCTCTCCCTTCCCTTCCCTTCCCTTCCCTTCCCTTCCCTTCCCCACTGAATTTTAAAAGTGAACGCATGCTATAGTCTATCTTTTAAGCTGGCTATTTTAGTGCTTAGCTGTACCCATTTTCTAGTTGTGTTATGTTTATTCATCAAGAAGTGTTGCCACATCTGTGTTGCTCTGTATTTCACTTTTACACGTAGAGGAGTTCATCACACATTTTGCGTTCTTGAGAACTGTTTGTAGAAGGTTTCCTTTGTTTGCAAATCGACATCTAGACCAAGCTGCTATTTACTGCTGCTGTGAAATGGTGGTATCTCCATCTCCCTTTAAACAGTACTCACAGCTTCATGATAGGTCTAAATAGTTTTTTACTTTAATGCCATATGCCCATTATGTCATTTCATATGTACAGTTCCCACAATTTGTACTCCACGTGAAAATTTCCTTTGTCCCTCAACCACCGTTACCCATAAATATCATAGGAAGATGAAGTGTCCAGAGAAGAGAAGAGCTTAGATTAAAACCTGGATAACCCACAGTGCTCTTCTCACTGTCAATAAAGACTCTGTTTTCAGCAATGACTGATCCCATAGCATTGCAGTTCATTTGGGCAACCCAAAAGCTCAAGTATCTTACAAGTTTTTCCTTGTGTATTACGAAGCTGATCATACAGCCAGTGTTAGAGTGTGCTGACTGCAACACCTTTGGCCATAGTTTGACACATATGCCTTGGCTACATCTGCACTGCTAAAAGGAGAGGGCAAGGGACGGACTCCTGATCCTGTCAACTGTCACAGACTGGCTCATGTCCCTGTTGCCTGTGGCTTGTCACTTCTCTAACAGGTTTGTCTTGGAGACAGCTAGTTGGTGTGGTCCACAGTGAACCCACACAGAGAAGGGAAGTTAGGCAACCTGGGCGGTGGAGGATCCTGAACAAGAGCCCACAGTCTATCCCTATTTATTTAGCAGTGAGGAGCTACCTTTTGAGACTAATTCAGTGCCTGGTCTTAAGCTGGTAAGAGAATCAATAATAAATAAATAGGTGAACCGCAAATCCACACTGATAAAAAGCCCTCCCAAAATAGCTTCAGGATGCACTGGCCAGCACGTGTTAGTGTAAGGCTACCCTTTGAAAACAATTTGGCAGCAAAGGCGGGTTTTGTAGTGTGGTAACAGCTCTAATGGGACTTTCTTCCTGACAGCTGGGAAGCAGGTGACATTGCCTTTATTTTCTCAGTTCTGCAAACAGTGGAAATTCTCCAGTCCCTTTTCCACCTCCCCTGCCATTAGCAAGTAGCTTGATACCTGCTATGGGTGCTGCCTCCTGAGAAGTTTAGGTGTGCCATGGTGTTCTTCCTGTCCATCCTCACAGGTTCTTCTTTATAAAGTAATAAAATCCTTTTGTTTCTAAAGGAGGACTGGAAGTTACTTGAAAATGTCCCTTGAAAACAGTAAATAATCAATCATGAATTTACATTTTGTTTCTAAAGCTTCTGTTTACATTCATTCATAAATGGAGATTTATCATCCTCAGTTCCACTAAAGAGTGCAAGTAATGCATCTCACAGTTAGGGAACTTGCCCAGGTGACAATGGGAGATCAGAATAAAACTCTTTATCTTCTCCTGCCCAATCATTTGTATTAATCACACATCTTCACTCCTGATTATGACTATGTGGCCATTCTCTGTGCAGCTGCACTTTGCCTGGAGCAGGAGGATAAACAAAGGAGAAGAAAATCCCTTCTTTAATCTCAAGTGCAGAGATCATTTTTCCTCCAATAATAAGAAGCTTTCTTCTGAGGGTTCACAACTGCACCATTGGAGCATCTGTCTTGTGTCTTGGCACATGCTACAGATGATCAAAGCAGCAGCTTTTGTTTAAAGCACGAGAAAAACAGGGTGGCAGAACAACCAGGGTTGGATATAGCACCACAAAGCAAGGAGGAAACAGAAGAGCCAAACTGTATAAGATGTTTTTTCAGCAGTTTGCCAGGGTGCAAAATAACATTGCCAGGTAGCGCAAGTAACACAGTTCTGAAATAGTGTATTCAACAGACATTCTTCCCATTTTTGTTCTCAAACTCCCTATATAGATTTTGTGTATGTAGATTTTTTCAGCATCTATTTCTCAGTTCTGTAGATAATCAGTCCAATCAACAAAATAATGTTGCTATTTTCCACAACAGTGAGAAACAAGTTATTTTACTGATGTTTTGTTTGCTTGCTAGCCAAATTTAAACTCCATTACTAAATGAGCAGTGAATACAGCTATGCACTCTGTTCATATGTAACAATTCTCAAAATGGAGCAGATTCTATTCATACTAGTTCTACTTTCATACAAAAATAACATTGAATCAAACAATAACATTTTCATAGTATTTCTGTGATTAATTAATTTCATATCATCAAACAGTACAGAGAAGGTAAATATTCTCAACCCGTAGCAAAACCATTGAAATACATATTTTTAGGCACCTGGTTCTTTTCAGGAACATGAGGTCTAAAGTATTGCTCGTGAGTAATCATCAGTATCAGTCATCTTCACATGATTTATTAATGCCTTGCTAAAAAGCTCTGATGTAACTGTCCAGCACCATTTTCTTTTTTCTATAGGGAGAAGAAAATCCCAAGCACTGTCATCATCAGCTGGCTTGCGTCCAATAATCCCAAATTAATTTAAGCAGCCAAGAACTGGGCGTTAACTTCTCTTGTATGTCAGGAGAGTAGGTAATAAAATAAAAACCAATCAGTCAAACCGTAGCAGCCCTTCACTCTGCAACAGTGGGAGGAGAGGGTGAGATCACCAGTTCTGCAAAGCTGAAGTGACCAGCTGACTTCTTTGTTTGCTAGCCTGCACGCTCTCCACTAGCAAAAGAAGAGAGGAGACATTTCTCCCTGCTATTTTGTGAACAAGCAGTTTTCACATATAGCCCCTCTGCACAATGAGGCTAAGTGAGCCGGTGACAGTCCTCCTGAAGACAGTTCATGCCTCCAAAATTTTATTTCTTCTTACATCCCACCTGTGGAAAGACACAGCTTAGTTAATGAGAAGAGTGATGCATAGCTTTAATTCTCACGGTTATGAATATGAGCAAGGCCCCTGAGAACACTGGAAGTAATTACATTATATTCCCTTCTGTTTTAGCTACTGGGGCTGGCTTTGTTCACAGCAGATGTTACAAGAATTTCTTGCCATCTTTAAGACTGGCACTTGCCCTTTTTAGCTTGGAATTTTTTAGGACGTGTCATTTCAATCCTGAGGAATGGATGCAGGCATTTATTGCTGAGCTACCTTCTATGAAAGAAACAATCCCACCTCCTGAAGTCAAATTTTCCATTTTTCTGTTACTCTATTAAAGTACCACGTGTTCATACTGCATTGTAATGGACTACGCGAGTTTGTGAGTTCTTTATTCAAGACCAAAAAGCACTCAATTCAAATTTATATATGGTGAGCATGCCTATAATGTGAGATTAGTCTTCTTTAGAGCCATAGAAGACACAGTACGGTAGACTAACACAAAACACTATGAACTGAAAGCATTTTCAAGATACAAGTCACACACTTCTGTATATTGTGCATAGGAAGACCAGAATTCATTTTTCACGTGCCAAATAGGCTTCTATTTAAAACATAGCTATAAGAAGATGTGTTATCAGTCAAAATCCAACTTGTTTTTAGGCTGTTGTTTTATGCAATAAAAGACAAGTTGTGCCTACCTGTAACTGAAAGTCTGTTGTGATTTCCTCAGTACTTTGAGGAAACACCAGTCAATAAGAGTTCTTCAATATTTCCCATCATTCCAGCTGGAAAGGAAAATATTTTTCCTTTCTCTCCAGTTAGAAACTGCAGAGGGGGGTTTAATACACTGTAGTTATTCTGAATTAAGATTAAAATGCTGCTTGATAGCTGCTGGCTTTTTTTAGTAGCAATTACTCTGAGTGCATGATAATACTTGTTAGCAACTGCGTGTGCTTCAAGCTCTCCACTCCTTGATGTTCTTGAACTTCTGCCATTTTGCAAGGGGCACTGAATCAAAGGTTTCGATGGGGTGACAGAGGACTGACACTATAAATTTCACATGTCCTGAATTGCTATCCAAGAATCACAGACTCATAGGCAGTGAATGTTTTTTAAAATTGCTAACTGACATTAAATAGACACTGTTGTCTTATTAAAATGCTGTTAAAACTGCTACTTAATAATTCAGTATGATTTCATGATCAAATATGCTGAATATTCCAAATTATTGTTAGCTATGAACTACTTTGGTAGGAAATTATTGTGTCAGCCTAACATATTAATGTGTAAGTGGTATTCTCAACACTGTCCACTGAGTATTGGCAGGTACTGGTTTATTTGGTTGTACAATATCGTTGTAGTTTATGCTGTCCAAGATTCACTGATAATAATACCACTCAGTCCACCAGTCTATTTAAATAACCTAAAATAGATTTGATTTGGAAACTGAATTAAACACGAGTAGTTTGTATGTGCATGCATGCGTACATCTGTGTATACAGAGCTCATAATGAATTATTTTCAGTACCTTTTAATTGTGAAGATGAGTACTAGCACCCAAAAGTGAAGCAAACCACACAGATAATCTACTTCTGTCTTTAAATAAGAATTGTATTTCTGAAAGTATCTTACATGCAGCAGCTCTGCATCTAAGATGCTTATTTTTTAATCAAGGGCTGCCAAACTCTTTGACAGCTAAGGGAGAAATTACTTTATAGCTGTTTACTCAAGGATCCGATGGCAAATAAATTTTACAGTGTTAAAGGATGGTGGGAAATGATCTGAGGACCATTTGAAAATTCTTCCATGGCCCGCCAGTTTGATGGCCTAATTTGAGTAATAAGCACATTTGGTTATGCCCTGCATACAGATTCTGCAAACAACCGTGTTACAGTTGCAGTATCGGTGCAGAGATTCAGTTTTCTATTATCTGTGAGAAAGCAGAATGTATACTGAGCTATAATTTATGATCCACTTTATTTGAAAAAAATATGTTCTAATATAAACAGGCTTCAAGGCAGTTCAATGGCCTCTACAAGATGTCAGAGTGAAGATCAAAGTGTTCTCTTTCATGATTTTAATTTATGGTTCTACAGTATTTTAAGGGCAAAAAACGCAGATTCATTAGTGAATGAGCAGGTGATATAAGTAACACTCATGGAGAAATCCTGACTTCACTTGAGTCAATCTTCTTAATTCTTTAATTCTATATCTTCATTTCTCATTGAATTTTCTTAATGAACATTTTGAAAACTGTGTTTATTTCTGTTTGTTAAGTTTATTTGAGATGGCAGGCTTAGATATAGTCTGTGGCTGTATGTGTCCTTTTTTGTCTCTGCCCAGAGACAATATATATTTCTATATATTTGAAACACAGATTCCTGATGTCCTGTGTTGCAAAAGCGCAGTTCCAGTCTGTCTATTGAATATATTCCTTTAAAATTTTGTATATGCAATTTCAGTTTTACAGTAGCAATTAGCAGCTACAGTGAATGAATACAGAATCCTGCTCATCACCTGCTTAAAGTCCTGTCTGTCTGCAGAAAACATTCCACGCTGCCAAGACTTGTGATGTGTGATATTAACCCAGGAAAGCAAATTACTATCACCATGATATGTAGCACAGAGACATGCTCTGAAGACCTCAGCTGAATGGCTCTTGCTTCAACGCAGCTATTCACCTGGAAAAAAATTTAGTGAGTAAAGATTTCAGATTACACTGTTAGCTGGAATTTACCTTGACCAAAACCAAACTAGAATATAAAGGCAACTTGTTTGAGGAAAACAGAGGAAACAGGATGGGGAAATTTGTGGTGAGAGGTTTTCTGGTAGAGGAAACTGGCTGGAAGCAAAGATGGGCGAAGATGCAAAGAATTGGCCAGAAGAGTAAGATGGAGAGGAAGAAAATGGGCTCTGTGGGAAGCCTCCTCCAAAGTGGTCTGCAGTGTTTTAGGGCAATGCCATCACTCTGCTGAGATTGATGGGATTTTGTTCCTGGCTTTAGAGCAGCCAGGATATCACTCTTGATGCTTATCACTCATACTTGACCTTGCAGGCAAGAAAGTCATTGCAATTTAGAGTGCCTCAAAAATAGTTTGTGTCACATGCCTATTAGGCTCAGTACGGAGACAGTCTTTATGTGTCAGAAAGACAGATATATTTATTGCATCTAAAGATCATCAAAGACAGATTTCTGTATCAGATCACTTTGTTTACAGAGCAGGAGGAAAGCTGGGCATGTCTGGATTTATCCCACATGTTGACTCACAACTACCCTATTCAAAGCCAAAACCACTCCTAGTAACACTTTCAGCAACTGCCAGCCAGCATGAGCAGATAACAGCAGACACAAACTTTCCATCTGCTTTAACCTGAAACTTGAATCTTGGTGGAAGAGGAGTTTTAGCTGTAGGAAGTAATAATTGGAGGCACATTAGGAGTCTATTCAGTCTATGCAGTGGTCAATAAATCAGTGGCTTTATAGGCAGTGGAAGTTCTTGCCTCTGGAAAGCTGACCCTAGCTACACTCTTCTGTGTCAAAATTGGTAAGTCCATGTTATAGTAATAAGCTTACCTGTGGAACTTGGAAATGAGGATTAATTTGAATTAAAGTAAAAAAAATTAAGAACGTTTGTGTTTTACTTTCAGTGTTTTCCATATAACCTGTGCTTAATTTACAAGCAGTGTTTCCCCTGCGCTCCTGCCATGTGTAATCTGCGCTCTGGTTGTCATGAAAACTTCTTTTTTATTCTCAGCTCTGTGCTAATATGAGACTTTTTTTAAGGTGGCATCGGGAAACTGTTCAGTCAAGTAGCTAGACTGTACTAAAATGTCCCATGTATATAAAATCCAGTTACTATATATTTAGCAGAGTTGGAATAACAGGACTGATAGAAGACATGCCAGCATCTGCTAGCACTGTTTCAAGTGGAGATGATACTGAATGTACACAGGAACCTGCTTTCTTAAAGACGTGTTGGCATTTTGCATTTAACAAATGCTACATTTTATTTAGGAGTTCATTACCTTTCAATTGTAAGTGAAGGATGACTGACACTGTTTTGTATTGCAAGGAATGTAGCCCCTGCTATGTAACGTGTGGCTTTTCCTCTTTTCCTCTAAAAAATGGTCTTAAGGATAAGGATTGGGATGACCATCTAGACTAGACATTACTTGTTCTATAGAATTTTTAATTTGTTTTAATTTTCAAAAAACTGAAGAGATATACAGGATCCCACAGGTAGGCGAGATACTGACTTCCTCAAAACCCTTCCAAAACAGAAGGTTTTACTTTATAATTACATTTGTATCTTGCCTTATCTAAGCTTCCTTGCACCCACCACACACAAACTTTCTTCAGGAATGCAGACAGTAAGTCTTATGCACCTACCTGATATTTGCTCTTTGAGTTTACCTTAGCATTTTTTCCTACAGAGTTTGGAATATGTACTCAAAATCACTTAATCTAACATATTGAATTGAAATACCCGGTAGATAGAAGGTTATATTTACTTGGATCAGGAACAATAGGCTTAGTTATTCCCCAAGCTTCAACAGGTTTCAAGTTCAGCTAAGATTTTTGACTTGCATTCCACCAGTATGAATACTTGCTCTGGCATCTGAGCCGATTGACTAAGTCACCTCGGGCAGTTGAAATCCACTTCAATTTGCCAAACTGGCCTGAGATACTGGTATCTGCACTCTTACTGTGTTAAAAGGTGGGCAAACAGGCAGAAATTGGGCAAACATGCAGAAAGAAATAGAGCAAGTTATTGGGGACCACCAACGTATTAATTAAAACATTTAGAAGAATTTGGAAGAAGTGAAAATATTGCAGGAAACCTCATGGTTTGTTACGTATTAATTCTGGATACAAGCAGGGTACCAATCACAAATGAAACAGTTTATCATGAACTATAAAACCAGAGATGTCCCTTGCTACTACACCAGCATCTTAACCCAGACCCCTCAAGCTCTGCAAACAACGTTGAAAGGGGAGAGGGATGAGTAGGCCAGTCTCTTTTGAGGCTGCGTAAATCATGACTGTATCGTTTCAAGTGGATGGTCTTACACTAAGATTAGTAATTTTCTGGAAGCAGGATGAGAATACCTGGATGTCCCATCCTGGCCAGGCACGCTTGGACCAGCACTGCTGTTGTGCCCCTCAGTTCTGCTTTGTGGTTTCCAACCAAGTGCTCCATCATTCCTCCTTATTTCTGTGGCTTTCGCTGCAGTTGCATTCTGCATATGGATTTTTCTGGAGCCAAGTTTTCCACAAGCAGCACGATATCTACAAGATGGCTATCATCCAAAGCTAAATATCATTTCAGTTCTCTTTCTTGAGCTGAAAAAATTTAGAATTATATTAAAGAGGCTCCTAGAACTCAGTTATACGAAGGAGTAAAACTAGGGTGACTTTTCTAGCTGTGCTTTTCTTACTGCATATGCAACAATTTATGTGAAAACTTACATTTCTATTTTCACTATGTTATTTGTTTAGAATCTATGACAAGCAAGTGGCAGCAGACAAAAGCAGCTCAGGCTAGGTATTTGTTCAACCTAAAGTCTTACAAACTACAAGAGCAATAGAGGAAAAAAGTTGTTATATGTCTAATTCTGATACTAATTTTCCATTGAAATACTTGAAGAACAACCAACAGAAATATATCTGAGTACTCTGAATACATAAAGCCCAAAATTTAAAGCAAGTCAGCCAGGAAAGAAAATAAAAATATCAAGTTTAAGAAATCTAGGGAGAATATTTTTTCTTGTGCTTGTGCACAAGAAACAAGAATGATAGAGGTCCCCGATAAAATGAAGTGGGTTTAAGCTGCCATTTCTCACTTCTGGGATTTCAGTCATGCTGGAGAAAGCTCTTCCATTTGTTGCACTGAAGATTTGATAACAGCTCTTATTTTCATTGCTCTGTTTCCACCTAGTGCCCTAACTGCAAATTGCACTAAATCATAAGCATGTTCTAGAATTGATAATTGCAAATCGGTGTCAGTATCAGTTTTGAGGGAATCTGCTTTACAAATAAGCAAGTGGATATAGTAATATTAAATGTTTATTTTATAGAAAGATGTTTGCACTAGCTCCCAGGCTGTCAAGTATCTAATACAGTCTTCACTGCATGATGTGTTCAGAAACAAGATTATCAGTTATTCGGTTTAAATGTTAGAATCCCTCTTGTGAATGTAATTTTTGTGTGAGTTCTGTTGTTAACTGAAGACAAATGAGTGTGTGCAAGTAAAGAGGGCCACACCACGGTCGTTGGGAGGCAGTCATTCCTCTCACAGGCAAGTGTGTGCTCAGGATGAAGTCTGGAAAGGGGTAGCTAAACCACCTGGAATTTTTGAGGTGGACCCCTCTGTACAGTCTTTCCCCACATATCGTGACCTATAAAGTACCTTTCACACTTTATAACAACCATAACTCTTTAGTAACAGAGATGGAGAATTCAAAAACTTGGTTGTGCTGCAGGAAGAAAAAAGGAGACATTTTGTGCTGAGCTATGAATTTTTAGGTTGTTTTTTAGGCTGAGTAGAGCATAGCTAGAAGACACAATTTATGGATCTACCTTGTAAAATGTAGCAGGAGGTTTATGGACGGATACAAGCGTATATAGATAGTACAAGTGATGTTTTAAATTTCTTTCATGTTCTAACACAACATAAATTGCTTTTATACTTTGTGCTATATATGCTTACCAAAAAGCAAAAGAATACTGGTATTGCTAATCTCATACACCACTTTGTACAACACAAGTATGGTAATAATTTTGATAGCGAAAGATGGTTTTTATTCATGCATTTTTGTAGCAAAATCTAGATGAAGCAATTCTCTTTATTTACCTGTTCTTGCAAATAGTGCAAAATAGCTAAATGACTCTTAGTTGCACCACAGGCACCATCTGAAAAACACAGGAAGTTTATTTCTCTGAGCATCTGATGTATAAGGAGATGGAACTCCCTGTCTTCAGAAGTTGTAGTTTGGACATTTTCTTTAGGAAAAAGGCTTCAGCTCCTCCTTTTCTCTTGTGCCACCTCTTTGAGAACATGCAAAATATAAATGAGTTAATGCCCAGACTAAAAAACTGCAGTGTCCTTCACTCAGGACAATGTACTCACTGCTGATTTATTAGATAGGAGGCAGCACAGCTGTGCCTGCTTTCTTAACCTGGATACAAGCAGGACACCAATCACAAATGAAAGAGCATGTCATGAACTATGAATGAAACGAGAGGTCCCTCACTACTACACCACCTGTGGTCACATTTATTTTGTAAAAAAGCATTTGCAGCAGCTCTGTTTTTTTTAAAGTGCCCAACACTGACTGCTGGGTTAGGCAACCTCTGAAAATACATCTTGCACCAAACTCTTTTCAGGTCTTTGTCGGGGCAGTATCACCTCTGGATACTCCTCACCCAGTTTAGATGTGAGCTGGACACCAAACGCTTGCTCCAAAGCAGGCAGATGCCTACACAGAGGGATACGTATATGCGACTAGAGAACTCTGAACACAGTGACCTGCCTACGGAATTTATGTGTTTCTAGAGAGAGGCAAGAGATGGGCTGGGGTTTTTTTAGAGCTATGGCTTTGGATTTAAATTTCATTTTACAGAACAATTTGTTTAACCTTTCAAAAGACTAAGTGCATAGGTCAGCACTATATGTCAGCAGTTTTCTAGCAGAACCGCCTTGCTAAAATACTGGATTATTTATCACTGTGAACATTACTGTGAACTCTGAGCTACAGAATGGCTCAAGTCTACACCAGTTTCTATTATCCAACCTTCTTGCTTGAATAGCAAAATTGAATTTTATTAACAGTCAAATTCCCCTTATTTGTGAAATAATCTTAACTGAATAGTACTTTTAGTGGAGCATACATGGAGGGGCGGAAGTGAACAGTGTTATTTTATTATATTACCTGTTGTTACTTGGGAGCTGTGTCCCTGAAAGAGAGCTTCTTGCATTGAAGAACAGATTTGCTTTGGTTTGAGTCCTAAAATCATCAGGCAGGAGATGTAAACTAGGGAAGGGATTGCTGTGGATGCAGCTCTGCACTACAGAGAGGAGCTTCTGAAGAGAGTAGGGTCTATACGTGACGTCTATGGGAAAGTCCCACCCATCTTGGAAGAGCTGGTCTTGTCTTGTATTATGGTGAGGGGCTGTTTTGTTCTCTGCAGTTGCCCTGTCAGATGAAGACTATCTGACTCTTTATATTACTTCAGCTAGAGTGGGACTGAGACAGTGTCCTTCCAAGGGGGTAGAAGGCAGGGCTTGGTTACAGGAGGAAAAAAAAAAAAAGTACTGCCAGTAACTAAAACTATAAACTAGTGCAAGCAGAATAAATGATTTTTTGAAAGTATAGAACCCCTCAAGATTACCTGACATAATTAAAATTTTTACATTCACATTCACTTCTAAGTAATAATTTGTAATAATATGTGCAGTATTTCTTACCCTATCATCCTTGAAGGAACTGATCTTGGCAAAATATAACCAGATTTCCTTGGAGGATTGTATTTAGGTAAATGTTTAAGAGATTGTGATTAAATTAAATTAGCACTATGTATCCCCTTCAGTCTTGTGTATATTGTGATGTCCTGGGATCTTTGGACTAATGAGTCTATCTGGATGACAGTATTTCTGTTTTTTGAGAGATTGTGTGGAAAATTACATCAATTATTACAGTTAAAAGTGAGGGGGAACCTGAGTTGGATTTTTGTAACTTGGTAATGCCAATATCATATTTTGAATTACCCTTTTCTGTTGTGAAGGCTAGTAGCAAGAAGGGGTCTTCTGCTTTTAGTGCTTTCCATTACAGAGGTATGGATGTACTAGATTAGACCTACACATCGTCCAGGCCAGTAATTTGTTTCTGACAGAGCCCACAGCCAGATGCTTCAGAGGAAAGTGCAAGGACCTGCAGTCAGAAGTAAGGGCAGCGCTCACCCTCTAGCATGAAGATAATAAATCATAGAATAGTTTGGGTTGGAAGAGACCTTTAAAGGTTATCTAGTCCAACCGCCCCTTCAATGGGCAGGGACATCTTCAACTAAGATCAGCCTTTCTACCTCCTTTCCTTTTTTCCAGTCAGCAGGGACTTCACCTGACTGCCATGACTTTTCAAATACCATGAAGAGTGGTATCCTCTGGGATGCATCTCGTCAGGTCCCCTAGATTTCTATATGTTCCAGTTCCTCAGGGGTCACAAACCTAATCTCTTACAGTGGGAGGGATTTTTTTGCCCCAGTTCCTGCCTTGTGGTCCATCCACTCGAGAGGTGTGGGGACAGAGATTGTCAGTGGAGACTGGGGCAAAAAAGTTAAGTATCTCGGCCTTCTCCTTGTCGGTTGTTAGAAATTAACCAGTCTTGCTCATCGGGGTGGGGTATGCTTTCTTTGACCTTCCTTTTTCTACACAGCCAAACACTCTTCCCAGGGTACCTCTCTCTGATTCCACTGCCTGTCCATCTCTTTCTTGCCCTTTGGTTTGACTCGGCCATGCCAGTCTCTTGCCCTCCTTTCTTGCTCTCTATGGAAAGTGTGCTTAAAGGTCTGCCAGCTCTAATCTGCTCCCTTCTCACTGACGGCAGTTTCCCAGGGGGTCCCATTGACTAAACTCCTTGAAGAGCTGCAAGTTTGCTTTCCTAAAATTCAGGGTCCTGACTTTACTCTTCCCCTGACCCATAACCCTCAGGATATCCTTTCCTTGTATTTGTTACAGGGGAGTAACCTAAGCCATTGTGTTTTATGCTCAGAACTTGCATGTGTCCTTATTCGTGGTTCCAAGTTTCTCCCTGGATTTATGGGGAGAATTTATGGGGGACTTAACAAGAGCATTGGAGCAGTTCAGGGAAAGTCAGACATAGCCAGAGGATGGAGTGAGGTGTCTGTCACTTAGACTGGAATGCAAATCTCTGAGTCAGGCCACCTCCGCCTGCCTTAAATGATGCATGAAGTCAGAAACCCCTGAACACGGAGACACCTGAAATTCTCTTTCCCTTTGTGCAGTCACCTAGGAGTGTCAATACAAAACCATTCAGGGCAGGGGATGTCTTACATCTGATTTGCAGGCATCTTGTTCTGAGATCTATCCATCTGGAACCAGAAACAGATGGGTGTCCACCATCCTTACTTCAAAGTACTGACTAAGGGCTTCTCCATTAAACACAAATTGAGGAGAAAGTAATACAAGGAACACGTGGCCACCTTGTGTTCCTAAACTCTGCATGAGCAGCCCAGGGACAGGGTTGGGACGACTCCTGTTTTGCTGGCACACTGCTCATGACGACTATAGAGAAAGCTTGTCATCTGGAACATTAACTTTGTACATCACCCTACTTAAGCTCAGTAAAGTAATATTTATTTTTCACAAACGTGAAATTTACTGTGGAATTAAAATACATAAAGTAGTGGTTAAAGTTTCCCTCATCTGCACACTATCTATGATGTCTGCTTCTATGGTGTGGTCATATATTTACCTGAATACATATTCTGTACCTTTTTGAATAAATCAAAGCTGTTATGTATTTTACCTTTCATAGTACTATGGCTTATGAGATACTGTATATTTAGATTAGCTTGGGTGTTCATCACACAGCAACGCTTTTAGTACTTACACAAAACTGTAAGGGATTAAATAGTATTTGACTCAGTGGGAGCATTGCAATATAATATGTTTATTTATTATATTCACCTCCTTGGCTTCTAATATTTTTTTTATTTACATTTAAACAGCCTGCTGTATATGAATTTCAGTTTTTGGGCTTGTACTATTCTTTCTTTTTGCAAACTTTTTAATAGACATTCCTGTTGCAACAGAAGAATGAAAATAAATCAGTACATTTTAGTAACTACAATAAATTAATTAGAAGGCAGAAGTGGAGATAGTTTACATTTCATTGACTTCATAATTATAGAGTTGGCAATGTGTGGGTGATTATCTCCTTCCTTCTTATTCATTATTAAATGAAGAGTTCAAGGAAGCCCTTAATCTTTTCTACCTACCATGGTTGTCAAGGAGGGGATGTGGCAAGGATGGGGGAAAAAGAGAAAGGAAACAGGTTAGCACTGTCCTGTGAAGAGAAGATGCACATAATTACAGAGTGAGTGTGGACTGCTTTTAAAAGTTATTAACTCTGGCTTGGTCTTTCCTGTGGGGAAGTAGCAATTTCTATAGTGTACATTCAGCTTAGGGAGGAGAGAAATTGTCACTTGTCCTAAGAAGAAGGAAGGTCTATGCTTTAGATGGCTAAGTCAACAGTGATGTATCCTAAGGCTTAATACTAGGGCCAGCAGTGTTCACCATCTTCATTAATGACCTGGACGAAGGAGCAGAGTGCACTTTCAGCAGGTTCACAGATGATACAAAACTGGATGGACTGGTTGATGTGCTAGATGGTTGTGCTACCATTCAGAGGGACCTTGACAAGCTGGAGAACAGGGCAGAGAGGAATCTCATCAACTTCAGCAAGAATAAAGGCAAAGTCTTACATCTGGGGATCAATAACCCCAGGCACCAGTACATGCTTGGGGCCCACTGGCTGGAAAGTGGCTTTGCTGAGAAGGTCCTTGGAGTGGAAGTTATCCAGGAGGTGGGCAACAAGATGAGCCAGAAATGGACCCTCATGGCAAAACAAGCTAGCAGCCTCCCTGACTACATGAGTAAGAGCATTGCCAGCAGGTCAAGGGAGGTGATTCTTCTTCTCTTCAGCATTGGGGAGGCTGCACCTGGAGTACTGTGTCCGGTTCTGGTCTACCCAGTGCAAGAAAGATACGGTCTTACTGGAGCAAGTCCAGTGCAGGGCCACAAAGATGATTAAGGGACTGAAGCACATTTCATATGAGGAGAGGCGGAGAGATCTGGGACTGTTCAGCCTGGAGAAGAGAAGGCTAAGGAGAATCTCATCAAGGGAGGGAATGAAGAAGAGGCCCCAGTAATGCCTGCTGACAGGAAAAGAGGCAATGGACATGAATCAGAAGTCATGAAATTCCATCTGAACACAAGAAAACATTTTACTGTGCTGGTGGTCAAGCGCTGGAACAGGTTGTCCAGAGAGGTTGCGGATTCTCCATTCTTGCAGGTATTCAAAGCCCAACCAGACACCATCCTGGCAACATACTTTAGCTGATTATGCTTGAACAGGGGCGTTGGACCACGAGATCTTGAAAGGTCCCTCTCAACCTCATCAGTTCTGTGATTCTGTGATTCTATGAATTGATCCTATTATTTGATTAAAGTGTGTGTTGTGGGTTAACCCCAGAATGCAGCTAAACACCACACAGCCACTAGCTCACACCCCTCATTGCGGAATGTGAAAGAGAATCTGAAGGGTAAAAGTGAGAAACCTCATGAGTTGAGACAAATACAGCTTAATAGGTAAGCAAAAGCTATGTGGCACAAGCAAAGCAAAATAAGGAACTAATTCACTGCTTCCCCTTGGCAGGCAGGCGTTCAGCCATCTGCAAGAAGGCAGGGCTCCATCATGCATAATGGTTACTTTGGGAGACAAACAACATAACTGCAAATGTCTCCCCTTCCTCCATTCTCCCAGCTTTTACTGCTGAGCACAACATCACATGTTATTGGATACCCCTTTGGTCAGTTGGGGTCAGCTGTCCCAGCTGTGTCCCCTCCCAACTTCTTGTGCACCCCCAGCCTACTCACTGGTGGGGTAGTGTGAGAAACTGAGAAGCAACATCTAAGACATCCCTGTGTTATCAACACTGTTTTGGTCACAGACCAAAAGCATAGCACCATACAAGCTAGTATGAATAAAATTAACTCTCCCTTAGCCAAAACCAGTACCACTCTGTCTTCAAGGAAAGTGGTGGAGAAATATAAAAAAGTATTGCTTTTTATCTTTTGAGTTGTCGACTACTTTGGAGATCAGACGACTTCCTTAATATCTGAAGTGCTAATGATTCCTGTCACTCAAATCCCATCCTTAAGTTTTCCCCTTCCCAGCAGTGCTTGAAAGATATCAAAGACCACTAACATGAAAAATGTTGAGATCAGAAAAAGTTCTTCCATACGGAAAAAAAGATATATGGGTAATAACTGGCAAATCACCCATGTTGCCCAATTATGTTTTTAATAGCTTTTCCCATGCATGTATGTGTAGAGATTTGAGTAAGGTGTGCTTTGTAGATGAGAGGAAAGCTAATGCAGTACTTCAAGAAACTTAGGACATACTCTGAAAGGCCACAGATGGTTCCATCTAAGTGTTGGCAAGTCCTTTTAACTGACATCCTGTGGAGACTTCTCTTGTATTAATAAAATCTGTAGCTGTTAGGGCAGAGAAAATACTCTATTGAAGGAATATCACTAGTATCAATAAGACTGAATTTACAGAGAGATTAAAATATTGATCTTGAGGTGTGAACTGTCCTTCAGTAGTTGCTAAATTAGGATGCTAATTTAAAAGCTGGTTTCCTGACTGGTGTAAATCACTTAACAGCACACTTTGACTATGGAGTGGTCTTGCCCTACCCTGTATTTATTTTGTTATTTTTTTTCCATATCCTTTGCTTCAGTTCTGTTAATTGTGAGACTTGCAGTGAATTGAATCACGATGTTTGTTGATCTGACCAAGGCAACCTAAGGGACTATTTGGAGAACGCGGCCAAGGGCAGGACAGGGAAGACAGAACTGTTTCTTTTGGTGGGAATGTGGTAATAAATCAGTTCAAACTGATAATGAATCCGCACCCTTGCTGTTCACTGCAAAACCTATTGTCAACACCCCTTTACTGGATCACTGCACTGTACAGTTAGATAAAAGGCAGAGATACTGATTCATTACAATCTCTGTGACGTTTCCTGAATGAGTAGTCCCTGCAGTTTTACCTTTGACTGTTTAGGAGGCTGACCTCACAAAACCCTGAGAAAAATAGCACTAAGAGGCTATAACCGAACTTGCCCTTCTGCATGAACCTCCGAGTGTTGCTTGTTTGTGGCATCCTCTTCAATTCCCCTGGTTCCCTTGCCTTCAGCTGAGCAACCATCCTTTCTCATCTTGTGTACTTGCCTTTATTTGCTCCTTCTGCAGCAGAGTTCAGATGTTAATCTGTCCCAATCACAAGCCATGTGGAAGGAATAGCTGACATGCCATGCATTGTTCATGACATAGCTCTCATGCAACATCACTGCTCATCCTGTCTCTCTTCATTTGATTGCAATTTTTCTAAAATGTAAGATTCCTGGGGAAAGAGTTATGGGTTTTTTTTATATAAATACTATCATCACTTCTGTCATTGCTTAAAAACCAGTAGGAAACATTAATCTTCATATAAAAGGGTACAGTTCTCAAAACCCTTGATGAGCATGTCTGTAGGATTTGCAGTCAGTATATGAGATCAGACTGATGTTTGACCTTCTAGATCCTTTTCTCTTTGACATCTTCCTCTTTCATTTTTATTTCAGCTCCTCTTCAGTTACTTTGCTACCTACTTCCAAATTTCGGTCTCCATCTGCTCTGCTACTTCCAAACAGTGCCACTTGCATGTCATGTCCCACTATGCTCTTTTCATGAACTAAGTTTTGGTTTCGCTAATAATGATTTTTGTGTGTGTCATGGTGATCTCTTACTACCTTTGGAAGACGGGATTTAAAATACGTATTTTCTCAATTGGACCTTTTGGTGCTGAATCACAGAACTGCAAGGATTGGAAGGGACCTTCGGAGATCACCTTGTCCAACCTCCTTGTCAAAGCAGGGTCACCTAGAGCAGGCTGGATAGGAACACATCCAGATGCGTTTTGAATATCTCCAGAGGAGAATGTTTCTATTATACTGAATGTCAGATAGCACTGTAAGTAGTGCTATCTTATATATCTGTAATGGCATGGGAGAGACCAAAATTTTAACATATTTACCAGCTGGGGGAAAAGAAAAAGTGATTTAAAGATGTTTCCTAGAGAGTGAGTTTGCATCCTTCCAAACAAAGACATCAGTGTTATTTGCAATAATGGCAGGCTGAAGTTTGTATGTACATCATGCTCTGCTGATTCTACCCTCCTATACTAAGCAAACGATTGAGATTGATATTCCAGTCATCTCTTGTGGAATCCATTTAAGAAAGATTGCTCTCACTTTCAATTGGAATTATCCTTAGTTCCAGTGGGATACCCAGTAGATCTCCAAGGCTCAAGGTCAATGTTATGTCTATAGAAGTTTTCAAATTATGTTCATTCTTCATGCAAAACCTCTGAGAAACAAGAAAAGTCATGCTCAAAATTATGTGGCTTTTTCCAAGGTTCCTGGGAATTTGCAGCCCAGAATTTGGATTGGGAAATTTCAGACCTTAAGGTGGTGGCCCCAGAAACAACAGCAAATAACTTCTGCACTGATCTGAGTGGAGAAATAGTTTGATCCAAGTGTTGCTTGTCCTCACCACAGCTATTTTTACAGAAAACCACAAGATTTTACTGGCTGGACTTGATGGCATGTGAATTCTGTTCTCCAAGGAGTGAAGAACAGCAGTTCTAGCAGTTTCATTTCCTGGCTGATGGCAAAAAAAGAGAAATAAGAAAAGAAATTAAAAAAAGACAGCGACCAGTATGACACATAACTGCTACACTAGATTTTGTGGTATCACTTAAACAGAGAGGCAGGGTGCACCTCCGCTGTTTGTAACCGCAGAAAGAGAAAATGTTACTTGGAAGGAAGGAGGAAGTATGCACCAAATCTACTATGTCTCAAACCTGACGGTGTCTCTTTAAAATGTCCTTAAACCTGTTTAACACACCCCTACTTTTCACCACTCCCTGGGAACATGCGCCTCTTACAGCAACTTGTAAATCAAGAAAAACCAAACCCAGCAATTTATTCTCCAGTGTGCGGTGGCTATTTTCACACACCCAACCTGGCCATATAATTAAGCTACAATATAACTCGGTAGCTTGGAGCTTTCTGCTTCAACCTAAAACGAGTTGGGGACTACGAGTTCATGAGCTTAGAATATTCTGTAGCAGAATTGCATATTTCAAAATGAAAATTAAGAAAAGAGAAAGAATCCAAAGATTGTGATTTAGGCACAAAAAGGTTTTCCTCACAAGTCTATAGAAGCTGTTGAACCCCATTTATACTGGACTATACTGGTTTCTCTACAGCTCAGGGATATGAGCAGAGTGAATGCAGTAAACTAAAAGTCAGGCAGCTAAACCCAAAAATTCAAGTCTTGATTTTGTTATAGCTAGAGGGTTCACATCCAGAAAGATCTGACATATTCCTTCTAGATAAAGAAGAATATTTCCTTTGTGCCTGTGAATGAAAGGGATGGAACTGGCAGGAAAGCACAATGATTTTTTGGTTTCTCTCTCTCCTCTTGTCTTACAGATTCTCTGTGGGTCCGACTCCCACATGGCCACATTATAGTTTCCTTGTCACACCTTTTGTGTAAGTGGCCACAGTGCAGCAGGCAGCTGCTTTCTACAACGCGTAGCAGGACACGCAGTTTGCTTGAGAATGAGACACATTTTTGATGTGGTGGTACTGCTGAGCCTGCAGAATCAGCTTTGTGACTCCAATTTTGGCCAGACACAGAGGGGAAAAAAAAAAAAAAAGGCTGCATGCTTGTTTCCTTTTCCTTTTAATTTGGAAAGAAGTCATTGCTTTCTGCAAGAGGAAAAATGCTATTTGAAATCCTGCCATTACATGGGATTCATGTCTAGGTGTTTACAGTGTAGATGCCTACATCTGTCTTGTCATTTTAGGCTCCCTTTCAAGACAGTGGAGAGAAATAGTAACTTCTGGAGCCCAGTGCTCTGACCTACTTTAGTCATTTACATTAGAGCAAAATGAATTACATTAGGGGTGTCTTGAGTGACAAATGTAGAGGTAGGAGCCTAGCTTTTGATGTAGCCTAGCTTTTTTGTTAAATAGGGCCTGTGATGGAAAGTCTCGCCGAGCTCTGAGGAAAGAAGGGTTTGAAAATAGCTGTCACCAGTTTGGCTTCTCCTTTCATTGAGCAGAATTCAGATTATTTACTTAGACATTAATTGGCACTTAGTTTTCTCGGGCTAATAGCCTGCACAAGGATCCAGAGCAGTCCACACTTGAAATTACTGAGTTCTTCATGTTATGCTCCTATGGTACCATGGCAGGATCTGGAACTTCAGGAAATGATCTCGAACTCCATGATTACATCCAGATAATTACAATAATTCTGTTCTGACTCTTTCCTTTGTAATATCACCCAAATTATTTTGAAATTGTTCTGTTTTAAAGGCTGGCCTTGTTTTCATTGCACTTAACAACAGCAGCAACAAAAACAAATGAAAAAAATCCCTTCAGCTCAATTCTTTGTGTACTGAACATTGAAACTCATGTAAAAGATGCCAACATTCTTTCCAAAGTACTCACAGTTTTGAAAGCAATTATTCAGGAGAATATAATTTACTCAGAATAAAAGGGAAGGAGAAGCTGATATTTAAAATGTACTAACTTCCTCAGCATTGTAACAGTCTATTGGCCAGTTCATATCAAAGGACAAACATTTTGTAAAGGCAAGAAGAGGGCTCAGCTGTTTCTTCAGCTTCTCAGCCCATGAAGCGCTACTTGCAGATGTGTTAATTAAGGAAATTTATTCTCTGTTCTTTCTCATAGTTCTGTTTGTGATTGAAATCTGCACCTGAAGTGTATTCCTTGGAATATGCTTGGAAATGCTATTAATCCTTCTGCTTCTGTGGACGAGGGAGGACAATGAGACAGCTGAATTCTTCTCCAGAGAAGCTGGGAGGGGGACATGCAGGGAAGATGCCACTTCTGTGATGCCATTTTCTATTTTACTCGTGCAGATGACCTACATTTCAACGCACATCATAAATTTGCCATGCTATTTTATCTGTTATTTGAACAGATGAGCAATTTTATTTGACTGCAAAGGTATTTATGAGTAAGGAAAGGGTCTTAAACACGTGCTAACAAAATAGAGTGCTCTCCCTATTTACATATACACATACTCTCCACATTTGTCATCTAACTAGAGAAGAAATTCAGTCTGAAGAAACTAAAACAACAGTGCTGAATGGCTCTCAGCTGAGAGGCTGAATGACAGCCTCTTCACTGAGGAGACTGACTTATTTTAACACATAAAGCATCAACATCCTGCAGAAATATTTATCACCTTGATTGTATTGCTAATTGTTTACATCAACATGAAAGAATTAGGAAACAATTTTAACGCAATTTTAGTTATGTACCTTATACAAATTTTGACCACAGGGGCATAACATAGATGTGACAATCCTTGGCCAGCTCAAAGGTGCAATATTTAGTCTCCAACTGTGGCCAAAAGCAGTTGGTTAGGGAAGAGTGGAAGAACAGGGAAAGCATATAAGTTGCTCTCCCTAAATGCCCTTACAGTCTCCATCTATTTGCATGGTATGGTCCTTCTTAGCCAAATGTAGTTTCTGTTTACTTAGTAACCATCAGTGGATTTCTCTTTCATGAACTTTTCTTGTTTCTTATGGAACTGTTTTATGTATGGGTATACATACATACATATATAAGCATTGATATACATACATACACACACATACACAAACAAGTACAGATATGCACTTATATAAATAAGTTGTTGCATTTCATAAACTATTGGAAACACAGCTTCCTGCAGCAAGGACAACTTACATGCATGTTGTAGGAAGAAACACCTCTTTTTCTTCTCTCTTTCTTTCTTTCTTTCTTTCTTTCTTTCTTTCTTTCTTTCTTTCTTTCTTTCTTTCTTTCTTTCTTTTTTATTTTTTCTTCATAACAGCATAATTTTAATGCCAAATAGCTCTTGTTCTGGGTGACAATTGCAATAAACCCTTCTCATACTGTTTGTGATTTTTAGACCACTTATACCTGCTTTCAGATATCCCTTCACCACACTAAAAGAGTCTTAGTTGATGCATTTTTTTCTTGTGTGGAGAAGCAATTTCATATCTTTGATCATCTTTTTCGCCCTTCTCTGAACCTTTTTCAGTTCAACTCCTTCCTTTTTGACTCCCATTTTTGGCCTTTGTCTTATTTCTCCAGCTCCTGATTTTGGAATGCATTTTCTAAGAACTCTTCTACATGAAGCTGTTCTGTGCTAACTGTACTACAGCCAGTGTCTTCCAGGAATGGGGAAAAAACTGCTTTTCTTTCATGCTTATATTCAGCTTTGATGTGGATAGAGAACAGAATCATGATCTGTTACATTTGGCTGGCAAGCATAGCAGTTATGTGTGCTGATAACACCAGTGTGGAATGCACCTGTCAAATGAAGATTTTATTAAAAAGGTGGGATATTCATTCACCGGTGTTTTCTGATTGATATAAAATTTCCACATAGGTTTTCAAATTACTATCAAGTTCTCAATCAACTAATTTGACTCAAATAGTAAAAGAAAGAATCATCATTACAAGAGAAAAGCCTGCTTAGCCCTAGCGGATAATCCCAGCACAATACCAGGACAAGGAAAGAAACCCAATCTATCAGATAAGTGTAATTTGAAGTTCCTTACATGGATATCTTTTTATGGGGCAGATGCATCTCCTTATCTGCATCATAAAAAGAACAGCCTGGGGGGATTTTTTCCTATGTATTTACAGTGCCCCTTGACCAATTAATTGCTATAAGAAAATTTCAGATAGGGAGCAGAAAGAAACTTTCGTCCCCTTAACTTCTCCATCTCTAACATCTTTTAACAAGATGGCTTTCCCTGAGATCAGCACTCCCTGGTTCTTTCCCAGAGCTCTCTCAGTAGGGATTTTTAGGTAATGGGGATATTACAAAGTCTTTCTTGTTCTTTAATGAAAAATAGCACATCTAATCATAATTTTCACACTCCCACTACTATTGACCAGAGTTTGATTTTCATTTTTTTAGCTACCCATACAGATTTTCTTTGTGAATTGAGATGTCGGTAACACATTAACAAATAAGCTATTTATTAATAACATAAGCTACAAAACTGGTTACAGCCATTCAGTTCGTACCACACAGATGTCATTTGACTTAGCCAGATTTTCAGCACAATTTTCCTTAGATAACTGATTTTATCAGTAACTCTGTGTTATTTAGCTAAGGTAGTAGTAGCAGTGGTGCAAGATCAAGATACACAAGTTTAGCATCTTACGGACCAGACTTTCCGGGACTTTTGCAAGATATTTCACTCATTTGCAGAGTAGAGAGGTATTCAAATTGTGTGTAAATCAAGCCCACTGACACTAAAGATTGTGTATCTCCATGAAATGTGGTGGCACCTGCCATGATTAGCATCTTGCTATGCCAAGATCTCCTTCTCCTTTAGAAAGGAAAACAGGAGACTGCTCAGCCATTTTCTGTGGCAACTAGAAGTGGTGAAAAGGTTTAGACATTTTGCATACTATTTATAGCAATTTTTTCTTCCTTCTTTAGTTTATGAACTTTGCCACACCTTTGGGGAGAACAATGGGCTGCCAAATACCTCTGCTTGTCACTAAGGTTTTCTTAGCATTGAAAAAAAACGCCTATGAAGGAGCTCTGACAGTGCTCCCTCTTTCTGGTACCCAGGAAGGTGTGGTTAAACCACCAGACTGCACACCGTACACTAACCAGCTGGAAGGTCTTCCCCGGGAACAGCAACCTGTGGCAGCAGTGGGAAATGTAAGCTGGGCTGGCAAAAGTTAAACCGTGAAATGCAACATTACTCCTGGTGCAGCATTCTGGTGTTTCATATCAGACTTACTGAGATGTTGTACCTGCTTTAATGGTAACATAACTTGGTGAAAGTGGCTTTAAGTTGCTCTGCTTCTGCACAACAGCTGTTGCTATATGATACCACGAAATTACTTTTCTCTCTACCTATTTTCATCACCCAAGTGATAAAATTCTGAAAAGTAAAATATATATTAAAAGAGGAAAATTCCATCTGTAATATATATTCCTTTGGACAGTGGTGCGACAAATTTATGTATGTCATAATAGAAGGGCTGTAGCGTTATTCTCTCTCCAGTGAATATTTAAACTTTAGGGAGGTAGAAAAACTGTGGTAATTGTGTTCCCTTCCATGAAAAATATCTTATAATACAGTGGTTAAGGTAGTCTGCTGGTCTGCACCTCAAAAGGAGGAATGATTTGAACTTGGGTTTAGCCATAGGCTCAATGACTTTTCTAATTGGTAGGCTGTTGCTTTCTCATCCTGTCCTTTCACAGGGTTAAGCATGGTTGGAGGTGAGCCTTGCATGTGGATTAGGCAGAGTTCTGACTTTCTGAGAAACAAGGGAGGAACAAAGCTGTTAAAAAGGACCCCAGGTGCTGGTACTGCCTTTGCAAGGCTGACCAGGACATTGCTTATCTACCTTTAGAGCCTGCATCTTAGTATGAGCTAGGATGCCCAAGGAGAAAGGGGGTTTCCATCTCACATCAGATCAGTAGTCTTTTTTACTTGGAGATGTCTGTCAAGGAGCAGGAGGACCAGAATCTTGAGGGGAAAGTTACAGAAATCCCATGGGATTCTAATGATAGAATAGTCTGCCCTTGGAAATAAAAAATCATACTCCTTATATATCCCTCTCCTCTCTGTTAAGGTCATGAATGCTACTGGGGTTCACACAACTGTTTCTAGCCTGGCTGTGAGTCATACATACCTCTTGGTAAGGGTGTATCCACAGGCAGTATGTTCCCTTGGTTAATTAGTTTGACATGGGGTGAAAAGTCTCTCTCACAAGTCCCAGGCATCCCCTTATTTTATGTAGGACCGGACTGAGAGTTAAGGGAGGAGCAGTCCTTGTGTTAGTCACCTTCAAGAAAAGGTGTCACCCTATGCATGAGCGCCACTTCCTTTTCTATGTTAAGTAGTATTATATTTGCTGCACTCAGTTCTTTTTGCCCTAAATGACCTTTCCCCTTTTGACTTAGCCTGTAGAACTGTTGCATACATGTATAGGTGATCTTAGACCAAGCTCAAGCAAGAAAAATGTGCGGGTGACACAGATGTGCAACCCACCTCCCAAATAAACATTACATTAATTAGCTGTATCTGCCTGCTGGCCATCATCTGCTGCTGGCACCTATCTGTATGTTACAGAGTGTTTAGTTTTAGTCATCTTTTGACACAAGTTACATCAAACACAATTCACTTTGGAAAAATCAGGTCGAATGAGTAGGACCATGCCAGTTAACTAAGGAGGGATAGGACCTGGGCTTGAGCAATATCCTCTAATCATCCATCCTATTATCATGCACACTCCTTGACACAGTTTAGTTCCAGTCAATTAGTTATCTCCGAAAAAAACCTTGAGCACGAATGTCTCTAGCACAAGCCCCAGACTGTTTCCAACAGGAGTATGGATGAGGCCACACAGTTCTTTTTGGAAAGGAAGTTTGACATTATAGATACAAACCCCACTGTGCCACTTTTCCTCAGGCCAGAGAACTGGGCTTTGGTATGTTTAACTAAATAGGATAAATTTAGCTGTTTCATCTCTGTATCTTGAAACTATAAAATTTGAACGGCACTTGCTAGAATGTCTAAATCTTTTGGACGCACCAGTTATAACAATAACATCTTCTAACCCAGAAAACAATAGTTTACCAGTTCTAATTGTGAAGTCTGGAGTATTAAAGGAGTTTTCTTTTGGAGGACTGAGTGTATGAAAAAATATATTCAGTAATGTATTCCTCCCTTTTGGGGAGGAGTCACAGAATGGTATTTGTCCAAAAAGTTGCCTGCTGAGTCATTGCTCATGCCCATCTTTCTTGTGCGAATCTACATAAAAGCTCAACAGGGCTAGGCTTTCATATGTTTCATATGACGGCCATCCTACACACTTTAGTATGGATGTGGAGGTAGAACAATATTTTGCAGTATGTTTTGGACTTAAAAATGGAAATTCAACAAAAACTGACAAGAAAATAATGTAGAGGAAATGCATCTTACTAGCAACCAAGGGACATAGACTTTAGAAAAAAGTATAAACTAAAGCTAAGTACACAGAACACAATCATCTTGTTCAGAGAAAGCCGGGAATTGGGAAGTACGATAATGCATTTCCACTGTAGGGGGCTACATGCATTTGACTTTAATACCACTGAATAAACCGTTCAAATCTTAATGATGGCATTTCTGAACTAGTTATGTTCACTTTTCTGCCAGTGCTATTCTATTTTAAAAGTTAATGTAGGGAGGAATTCTAAGGCATTTCTTGTTTTTTCTCATGAATCATGTCACTCTGCTAATGTAAATCAAGCTGTCCAAATTATTTTGGTGGAGTTATATCCTGTTTTATCAGCTGAGGATGTGGTCATTTATGTTTGCATCTATTTTTCAGAGTTTTTCTTCTTTTTCCTTGCAAGAATGGCAAGCAAAAGCAGAACATTTACCTAACGCCCAACAAGCAGATTTCATAGAAATTACGGTGATGATAGGAAGATATGAAATTAATTTCTGATGTCACCAAAGCACTTCACTGTTTGAACTAAAAAAAATATTTCTTCAATTCTTATAAATCAATAATAAATCATAGCCCAATGCGGTGAACCAGTAGATTAGATAATAAGTCATTGGTGGAAAATAGAGGGCCATATATGCACCTGTATTTTTTACATTGCTCTTTTTTGGCACTGCTAAAAAATCTGTGTTCAGACTTCTGATTGTGCTACAACTGGGTAATTGTGTTATGAGTGAGAAAGGGAATATGGCAGATATAACTCAAATTCTGATATACTCTGAACAGTTAAATTTCACTGTATCAACATTTTTGTCCCTCCTTCAATTAAATAAGGACCTTAAACTAGAGAATGAAAACAAAACTGTTCTCTAAACCTGATTGCAGAACAGTTCACACAATCTAGGGATGGCTGGATTTGTGATGCGTCTTATTTGTTATACTGAGATCCAGAGGCAAAGTTTCTGTTCCTCTGAATTTCTGAAAGCTGAATTTCTCCAGAGTATGGGGAGCTTGTTCAAGGAAAATAGTTACGGGTCACTTTCACTGTATGCTTATGTTGAACATGTTCTATTCCTCATACATGGCACTGCATCATATATTCTTTATTCACCAGGTACAAAACCTGTATGTCATTACTATAGAGAAAAACAGACAGAATGCTTAGTATTAAGTTGGATTTGCTTTAATCTGAAAAAAATGTTTATTTGTTTTTTATTTTTTCCAGTTTTGAAATACTAAGTAGTCAGCATAGCTAACATCAAAATTTCACTGTCCATGGAATCTACTGGTTGTCGCAGATCAGTCAGTAAAAGATAGCTGGCCTGCTTTATTCTTAAGTTGAGGTCAGTACCATTGTTGGAATTTCTTATATCTTTACATTTAGCTTTAAAGTGTCTATTCTGTGTGTCATCCATGAAAGATTTATTAAGAACTGTCTTAGAAGAAGCCTCTGGGTAGCAGAACCAGCTTGCTGTGCCCCATAGTTTCTTCTCTGTGTCCAAAGGTTATAAATACAGAAAAATAGAAATTTAATTTCTCCAGACTTTAGTGTTTGCATCTCTATTTGTGTTTCTCAAATATTTGGGTAAAGAAGGCAACGCTGTGAGACAGGTTAAGTTTATCTCTGATATGTGAGCAGAACTCTTCCAGTTGAACATAAAATGATAAATTAATATTGTCTAGCACCTAGATTGTGAAAGAAAAAGGCTTCAAAACAAAAAGATATTCCTAGTCTCAGGTGTTGTTTTTATAAATCAAAGCTCTATGTCCATTTCAACTCAAAGCGTACGTAGATTTTTTTTTAAGCTACTTCCCATTGTGCATTGCTTATGAGGAAAGACATCTGTTTCATTCGGGAGGCGTGTGTGTTAAAATTGTAAAATCGTAATATGACTGTGAAGGAATGCATTTGCAAAGTTTTCTTCTTGGTCATAAAAAGATAAATATATAGTACCGGGTACCTGAACATGCCAGGACTGCTCTAAGTATTTCTCACTTGCAGAAACCTGGAAGATGAGGTGTATAAAGTTCAGAAAGGTTTGCTTGTTTGTATTCATTAATTCTGAAACTTGTGGTAGTTATATTTGGCATTTTCTTGTCTGCCACGCTGCTTCATCAGCTGTATTTCATCAGATATAACCAATGTTTAGACAATAACTTCATGCTACTAGGCACCAAACCTACGAAGAGGTAACCATCAGCAAAATTAAGGACTAGAAATATGGCAAAGGAGGCATTTAGTAAGTCACTTTGTGTCAGTTTGCTTCATTTGCATTGAAAGAAATTCTTAATTTTCACAAAACACAATAGGACTAAAGGTTACTCACAATCTTGTATAACCACATCTTACACATTTCATAACAAAAGCTCCCCAAATATAAAATAAGCATGGGCTTGTATAAGACACTTTAAAAACAGACACTGTTATCTTAAACAGAACCATAGGGTCGTATGCAGCATCCCTATCAGGAAGTTTATGAGGTTCCTTGCTACTGTATTTATTAATAGTAAGGCAGTTCTTAGTCTACAGCGAAAGGTATTGCAGGCATTGTAAAGGGAAAAAAAAAAAAGAAAAAGAAGTGAAGGCACCTTCTTCTCTCCTTTCTGTTTATTACAGACTGTTATTATCTCTCTATTTATTATCTCTGTGCTGAAGGAGAATGCAAATGTGCACAGATAAGTGGGACTTGCAACAAGATCTCACGTGGGAGGGTTTTCCCCCACAGATCTTTTGCCTCTGCCCACATATTCAAACAGCGCAGATACTTAGTCCGTATCAGATTCCAGTGTGTGTTCCCCACATAACACTTCTGTAGAATTCTCCTTTGATGAAATACGGCGTTTCTTCATGTTCACCACTGCAAATACCCGAAACCCTCTAGCTGAGGGGCAGCCCTGCAACTCGGTGACGTATACTTCTGTGGGAAATCCAAATGAGCGTAGTATATTTTTCCAAAGAGTAATTGCCTGGTTTTCTGTTTCAAAGCCTGTGAGAGCATTTCGCTCGGTGAAACCCAGCCCCACTGCACTTGAGAAGTACAGCAAGCACAGTAGTGTAACAACTCACCGGTACTTTTAATTGATCTGGTATTTCTACAAGGTGCCACCCTTTTCCACACCTCCTGCCTCCTCCTTAAGTGACTCAGCCTCCGAAGGAGAAACCTCTTGACTTTTCAGACAGCTGGATGGGGAACGGCAGTTCAGGGCTCTGCTGTCTGCTGTGATTGTACCTCACTTCCAGGTGTCTCCAGGTTGACTTGCCACACTGAGCCACGCCAGGACACTAGCTTCTACACTACTAGGTAAGGGTGTTTACTTTTCTGCCTTTATATACACCTCGTATCGAGAGTCCTACATTTTCAGATGTTCTGTGATTTCCTGGTTTCCAACTAAGGATTCTACCTCAAAGCACCTGATTTTCAAGAGGTGTGGAGACCTTGACTATGAAAACCCAGCTCTTAAAGTGTCTCAGTTGAGGTGTTCAGATTCCCTGGACCTCTCTTGGCTGTACTATCCTAATTACTTTGTTATTTACATTATATTGCTAATTCTATTTTATGCTAGTGCTACTTCTCTGATAACAAACTCACTGTTCAGACTGCTTTTCATCAGTGGCTGTTTTAACGTCACTTTTGCTCGTTGGTTCATTTTATTTATTCTTTATTCTTTCTTTGGAATTTTTGTCTAAAATTTAAAGAGTACTAAATCTCATTTACTTGAATTTGCTTCAAGTATATGATTTTGGAAAAAAATGAGCAACAGTTTGCTTTCATTTCCACCTTTGCAAAAGGTATTGCAAAGACTTTTTGCCTTGATACAATGATTTATCTGTACCATGAAGTGTACTCCTATATAAACAGGAAGGTTCTTCATTTAAAATCTAGCAAAGTGAAAGGAAAGAGTTGAATAACAAAAATTAAAATTATCACCCCCCGCCTTCTGCACTGTATTAAAAAAAAGCTCCATTTAAAACGGATCATATATTTCTAATTTGAAAACACATACAAATGTGGGTTCTGACTGAGCAGCTAATTTTACATTACTGACAATTCCAAAGTTTAATTTCTTTCAAAACAGAATCTCCTCCGCCCACGTCCTGAAAAACCAGTTTGGAGACCTCTTTCTGCTACACATAGATGAATGATTTCTGTCGTACCTTCACGTGTTCTCTAGTCCTACCTTGCCTGTTCTAACCTTGCCTGTTTTCTCTTTTACACACATACACGTGTTATTCCTGTTCTCTGTGCGGGTTGATATCAATTCTGTGGCCTAAACTGTGTAGTAAAATACTTATTTAAACACAAGGTATTATTTCCAGAAGTTTACAAATGTATTACACAGCTATTGCTCTGATATGTAACTCCTGGAAAAAAAATCATTCTAGGAACATGTTTTTGTTGTTCTTTAATATCTGTTAAATAAATGTAGTTGTTTTTACATGTAGTTTTCAGCAAAAGGACAAAAAGACTAGCTAATTGCCAAATGAAGGGAATCTTGTTACTTATAATTTTGAAGAGTATAAATGATACCCAAGTGTTTATTTGTTAAGGTTTGACTACACACTTGGTGCTGAGTTAGAAACGCCATTATTCTTTCTGTTTCATGTCCTGATCTACACTCTTAAGCCATGGCAGTGGATACTGGTGACAATTGTTGGGGGGAAGAAAGTGCAGTGCCAGTTATACATACAGATCTGCACCTGGCAGAGTGGGCCTTTAGGGCTACTTAGGAGACCATGTGTTTGGAATTGTGAAGGACGGTACAGTCTTGGGTGTCTCTAGCTGTGATGATGATTTGAAAAAGGGCCTTTATCTGCAATCAAGATAAGAAGCAATGTTTAGAAACACAAACCTTTATCTGAGTTGAAGCATAGGTAGCCAGGTTTGACAGCACAGTCACAGTGCTTCTGGTATTTCAGGGGAGAAATTGTGGATGTAGAGAACAGCAAAATTGATGTTGACTTCCCAACCAGCAAGATTTCACGGCACGCAGTTATGGATGTCTATCTAGAAGAACAACTACAACGATGTGTCTTCCCAGTGCCTTATTTCTAAGGCCTGGAGTTCTTTATCCTGTATCAAGTCAGAATGACTTAAATCAGTTGCTTGCCCACATATCTAGGTCTCACTTTATTCAAGAGAAATAATGGAGAAAATAATAAAGTTTACTGACCTGACATGAAAGTTGTTAACTGAAGGGAAGGAATTACTGTACTGTGGTTTGAAACTGTGATTAAGTAGGATCAAATGTGCTTTTGTGTAAAATATTATATTCTCCACATTCATCTTATAAAAATGAAAGATAATGCACATCGTATAGAATTAGTATTAACAGCTCCATTAAAAAAAAAACAAACAAACAAAAAGTAAAGCTGAAGTAAGCCTTCATTTTATTCATTACAAATACTTATTCTATGCAAAATTTCTCCTGGACTGCAGTGAAAACACGAAATGGATTAAAAGAGAAAGGATGTGGAAAATTAATTTCCTAACCTTTTATTAGAATTCTATCGGAATAATTCTAACATTTTGAGCTCTGATTACTCACAAGACACTGAATGTTCAGCTTGCTTCAGAGCAGAATGGTCCTTCAAGAAGATGAAATTTTGGTGGAAAGCTTCATATTTGGCATAAGGAAAGAACAGAGTGGTTGTTTACTTTCTTTTTCAAATGGCAGATATTAGACATTTTTGAAAATGGAACCTTAAGGACGTGTAGCAAACAGTAGTCAGCAAGCTGTGGCTATGTAGCATCATGTGTAAGAAACCTGTTTGTTCCAGCTGGCATTTTTGTGTGGACACGCCAAACTCCGTGGCTTCTCTAGGATCCAGGCTGCTTTAGCAAAGCAGCATAATAAGTGGGAAGATGGAAAAATTCTGAAACTTTTCTGTTTTAAACTAGTTGCGCATCTACAACTTTTTGTAGTACCCAGTTAATTAATAATAGTAGGAAGTTTGATATTTCAGCCATTCTCTTTTGGCAATGCTTTATATGAAAAACTTCAGTATAAAAGCAAGTGTGTTGACTTTAAAGAGAAGAAGGTGTACCTCCCTTGACACTCCCTCAACATCTACTATGTTGAATTACTTATACGGCGTGATGATATATGGTACCTCTAAGCTGCGGAAAGCATTATTGTTTATTAAAAGCAAAATATATATAATCTGAATATTTATAAATAAGGTCTTAATCACTGTCATAGCCAAAAGCTAAAGAACAAAGACTTTGTTTGGTTGCAACTAGTTCAGTCTGATGTGGAAAACATGATTCTTACAGGAAGTGTTTGTATTATTGTTATGTATTTTTTTAAATACAGCAATACATATACGTGAAGCCTAATTATGTAGATAGCTACAGCCATAAACAGAAGAAGGAAGGCAAGAGGACTCTGTGTTAGAAGAATGGGTGTGTTCAGACCAGCTGAAAACTAGAATGTTTAGCTTTGAGAATTTAAGGCAGACCTGAGGTCTTCTGCTGATCATTCACTACAGGACATGGAAAGGACACATAGAGGTGTGAATATGGCTATTTGTGACAACAATAGATTTGGAAACTGATGCTGCTTTCTGAATAACTTACTACCAGATTGGAGGGGCATTTGACTTGCCCAGAAGTCACGTCTGAAATTTTTTCTGGATTTCTTTGGGATTGTATTTGGATTTTCAAAAAAACAGGGGAGAGTCTGAATCCAGAATTGGCATGTCTTCAAACTTGTGGGGAACTTCTCATTGGACTGGCTGGGGCAGTTTTAATTTTCTTTTAAAGTTTCCCGACGCTGTTTTTAATTTCAAATTACACTGGAGCTGCATTCCTGTTTGTTTTTGTTTTGCATTCCAGCTGAGTTGTTTTGCTTCAGTGGTTGAGATCTTATTAAGAATGCCTGAACATAATTTACTACTATACTATAGAAGCCTATAGCTTTTCCTTCTCACAATTTCATTTACAAAGTTAAAAACTGTTTTTTTCTCTCCCCTGAACCATGGGCTGAAGATAAACAGTTCACTGACCTGTGTGAACAATGTTGTGGCTCCAGATCTTTATGAGCTGAAGTTTTTAAACTAATGCGATCTTCACAGTCCCCTGTCCATTCTCCTTTCAGCATACACAGATATACACATACACACACTTAGCTCACAATAGTGAAGACTAAGAAAAAAATGCTTTGATGAGTTGTATTCTGACTCTTTATGCAAGATTCTTTTAATTTGTAGGATCCTGAAATTTACATCTTACTATGATGATTCTCGATTGCCTGTGCTAGAGATTAAAGTAGGATTTTTTTTTAATTTGTGTTTTAAATATTAATGGATTAACCTTTGATATACAACTTAAAAGTTCTGAAGCAAAAAGTTAACCTTGAGGACAATATGCCAGTATTCTGTAAGACTAAAATGCCCAGGTTTTAAATTTTAGAATACCTGGCACATTTTCAGTGCTGACTGTACAAGGGAGTGTGCCTGTTGCTTATATTCATTTATGCGTACTGCTTTCAGGCTTGGAGACTAGGTAGTAGTTTATTCTGGATGTTGTACACATGTGCAACAGAAATATTGTTTTGCCCTAAAAACATTAAGATATAAATATAGGACAAGCGACAAAACACTGTTTCAATTAAATGATGGAGGATGAATGAAACATGCTTGCTCTGGGCTGATTTTAGTTCTTTGCTGCAATTTCTTTTGTCATCCATGAATACAAGTGGGAGTTGCAAATGTGCTTTCCAGTTGCTTTTCAGGGTCTCAGCGTCATTAATGCACTTGTAGTTATTCTGTAGATTTTAAAAAAAAGCCTCAAAATATACGGATTTTTTATTTTGGAGACCATTTATATTTCAGAACAAATGTCTGAGGCTTTCTTGTTTACTTTTAACAAAGGCATATGATAATTTCTTGTTAGAAATTTCTTATTATGTGAGAAATTTCAGTTCCCATCATCAATCTATGGAAGGCAAGGCTATAGTACAGCATGAAGTCTACATAGTAGTTTCCTGTTATTTTTAATGAGAAATATTTAAACTGCAAAATGTATATTTTTAACAAAATATTCTAAGCCTTAGAATGACCAAATTTGATTTAATTTCCACAAAAGAAGGCTCTGTTTTCAAAGTTTTATGATTCATTTCCCATAGGAAATTGCTTTTAAAGTCTTTATTAGAAAATAAATCTAAGTTCTTTCTATTCAAAACTACTGCTTTTTCTCCAGATGAAGAAGTGCCAGCACTCACTGCTTGTGAAATATACTGAAATGTCAAGCTTCCTATTATCCTGGGACTGACTGAAACCAAGACCAGTATCGGATGTCTAGCTGTTGCTAAGCTGAAAACATAAATAAAGCAGTCCTCTCTATCATCTTGTGACAGTTCAGGAAAATTTATAGCAAAATTGGTTATTATCTAAAATTGATTGCTTGATAACCTACCCGAACAGTTTCTAGGAAATGCAGTGCATATCTTCTTAAATCCTTATGTTATCCAATATCCTATATTGAAAGACATTTTATAACTTATTGCAAAATAAATAAGACTCACCATAGCCCTGAGCAAACTTTTATTGGGTGAGAAGCAGATCCAGCAATCACATGTTTTCAACACACACTGTGCCAATGCATGCTTGATACCAACAACTAAGGTTGAAAGAAAGAAGAGTGAGTCAGAGCCTTTTCCAATCAACATAGCAGAATTTTGAACTCGTATAAGTATCTGGAATTTCACAACTGGTTAAGATATATGTGGAGTTTTGGCCTCTGATATTATTTTTGTATTTATATCTTTACTTTCTAAAAGATCTGTATTTGTTTACATCCAGATTTTGTCTTCCTGCTTTCTTTTCTTGGTAATCATAAGCTTTTTTAGTGATTCTCTGGCAGTAAAGACATGGAAAACGAAAATCTGCTCTAAACGCAATTCATTGTGGTATCCACTAGTTTTAGATGCTTCGCTGTCAGCATTTTGCCAAAATCCAAGATCTTCACCTTCCATCAATAAATAAAGAAACAGCCGCAGGCTCTGGTCTCTCAATCCACTCTTATCTTAGGTGAGTGAGCAATACACTCTACATCTGCAAAGAAACAGGACAACTGTGTCACCCACATGACTGGGAATGTTCTGATTTTTAATGATTGCTTCTGTCACAAAACCTGTTTATTGGAAAATGCTGCTTTTCAAAAAGGAATCCTTTTGCTTAAGAAGGTCAGTCCACAGTCTTAAGGCAATGTTAGAATTACTTTTTTTTTTTTTTTTTTACTCAAGGGGGAATGTTTTGCCATTAAAATGTTTTTACGTTCTGCTTCATGCCTTCTCTAGGAAGGCTGATATTCAAAATCCAGTTTCAAAGCATACCATGGAATCTTTTGAGCAGTGCAACTCCCAAATAATAATTATTTTTTTCTCAAATCAGCAGTCTTGGAGGCTCATTTTTGTAACCTGATTTGAGATAAGGGAAGCCGTCAGTGACTGGAAAACTGCTCCAAGGCAGAAGAACCACCTCTGTCCCGGACCCCGACGTTTGCTGCAGGCCACCAAAGCTGCAAGACCCGTCAGCGGGGTCAGGTCAGCCCACGTGTGCTCGAGGCGCCGTTGATATTGTCTTCCCATTAAGCTAATCGCCTCACCCCATCCTTCATTACTGTGTCTTCTCCTCCGAAGGCTCTCACCGCCCGCCATGTTCTCAGGGAAGGAGCTCCCAGAAAGGAAAAGGAGGGAGAGGGGGTGTGACAGGCGGAAGCACAGGGCAGGAGCACACATACTTATCATAGGGTGGAAAAGCCACCACCATGCCTGAGCTTCAGTTCAAAGAGGGCTGCAAGCTAGTCATTCCATCCTACAGGATGAAACTTGTGTGAGGAGGTGATCAAAGTGGCAAACAAACTAAAATTGATTCCTAACCTCGCTGCTAACCTCATCTCTTCTTTTTTTCTATATTTTCTTTTTAGATTCCCCGCAGAAGAACACCCCACGGAACACAATGTCAGCTTTCAGCACACGAAAACAGTCTCCTAGTCAAAGCGGTAACACTGAGTCTCATTCATTTTCTGCTCTCAGGGCACTTAGAGGTTGGGGCACGGCCCGCCTCCTTTCCAAGCACCGCCATGCCGGTCGCTCAGCTCCCTCACAGGCCACTTTTCGGCGGTGACAGGCTGGTTATTAGATTCGCAGCAGGGTCAGCTTCAGCCGTGAAGATGGTGGTGTTGCGCATAAGCTTTTGCTGTCAGAGATTCAGGCCGAAACACAGCGCTGGGCAGTGCAACGCGGGGGGCAGCCTGGTGCAAGATGGCGCTTCCCTCCACTGAGGCCTGCGGCTGCCAGGGAAACCCCACAGGAGCATGGCGGCTGGGAGGGCAGACAGGGCATCCATCTCCCTCTGCACCGTCTCTTTGACTCACTCAGGGGAAATGAGGAGAAACTGAGGAACATTAGAATAGTGGAGAGGGGAGAGAAAAAGCAATTTAATCATTGTGAGATTGGATTGTTTGTTCCTCTGGAGGGACAAAGCTTGAGGAGGGCTGGAGTTTGCTTTCTGTGCAGAGAAATGACCAGAGGCAAACTGGAAACATAACGAAATTTTCAATTTCCTTCGAACATGCAAAATAATTCTAAAGACTGAAAGGTGTTGAGGCGCATGAGGACCTGGTTTGGGCAGGTTGTGCCAGGCCTAAGTACACCAAAATGGGTGCAGCCACGGTGGGGAACAGCTTGGCTCTACTGTCTTGACGTAAACTTTTTATTGACAAAATAAGAAGGGGATAAGCTCCGTCTGCCTGTGCTCATGTGACCTGAACTGTTGTATCTGATTCATATTTAATTTTTCAGGTGAAACTTGGGAGAAAATTCATTAGACCAGAAATGAGTACTTTTCAGCAAACCCAAGGCCTCATGCACTAGCTAATTACTTGTGATGTTTCTTGACAAGGAAACACAATATATATTCCTTGGCTACTGCCTTTAAAGGAGATGTCCCAAAACATTTTTTTTTGCACTAAGCAATTAAGGAAGCTGTGTCTTCTGTGAAATCAAGTGATTTTTGGGTAGATGATAGCAGTTTTCCTAAAATGCTATTGGAAAACAGCCAATATTGTATATGCAAGGATATATACTGAGTACTTTTCGAATATATAGAAATGTTTATGTTATGTTTGTGTCACTGAAGAGTTTTTCTTCAAGATTCAGAGGAGGTTATGGCTGACAGTAGAGCACAGATTAAAATGTATTGCAGAGAGTTGAAAGGATCTTTGGCTAAAAATATTAGTATGAAGAGAATGCTGGAATCATTTCCATCCCTGTAGTTGCCATCAGCTATCCTTGCTGTAGAGAAGCTTTATCTCTGGAACGTAAATACTTGAACTCACATTTTTACTACTTTTGAAAATTAACTTTTTTTTTTTTTTTTCCAATACAAATTATTGCACCAGATTAAAAATATCTAAATGTTTATGAGAATGGAAAGGTACAGTTTTTGCTCTTGGATCTTCGTTCAAATCCTTGATTACTGAGGGTTGCAAAGTTTTTTTCTATCTATATATGTTCATCCAAGTCTCTGTTACATTCCAGTCATTTCTAGTATTATCATTATATTCAAAGCAATAAATATCTCGAGAAAATGCACTTAGCATAGTCTTGTTGGTTGATTACAACTATCTCCCTTCTTGACAGTGACTATGAGACAATGTTATTGTTTAAACTGATGGAGGTCCTTCCTCTTTTCAGTTTGAAAGAAGTGTTTATTTTAATACTTTAATGAACTACTGGACCTATGCAGGCGAGGTTGGGATGTTTTCATTTTTTGAAGTCTTTAAAGTATAATTTTAATAAATATTTTTAAGAGAAAAGCTATCTCAATTGGCAGTGAACAGGCTAATGCAGAAATCATGCAATGAGGACAGATTTCTTTTTATTCTTAATTTACCATGATTGTCAGCACATTCTCACAGATCTAATATTTGATGTGCCTCTTCATTTCTTAATGGTCTCAAAGGACTGCATCTATGCTGCTCAAAAAGATAAGAAAAAAAAAAGAAAACAAAACAAAGCCTTGGCATCAGGGTCAAAAGATAGCAACACACATGCTATCACAGCCATGTTTCTTAAATGTTTGTCACTTCTCTAGCAGCTCCGTCTTGGAGAGAGCAAGTCCAACACGGAGCCAAAGAATATTTGCAACTAGGCAAACATGAATGATGAGTCCAATCCTTTAATTTCTTCACTGGCCTTCTTTTATTTGGCAGTATGGACATATGTACAGTGAATTGCAACAGATAAGAGCAGACACGGTTTGGGTTATAGTCAGACATAAATTTTTAGACTGAATTATGTCATTGCACTGCAGTGTTTTTCTTTCATAAGAAAAATGTGTTTAAAAAATCAGTCTTGGCCATTGTCATTTATAATAAATGTTTTGGTGCTTTGTTATGATTTGGCCTCCATTCACTGTAGCTATTTGTCATTTTTCATGTTATCATTACAGCTGAAGTTCTTGGATTAAAAGCAAGAGCTACATTTTCTTATAAATCACAGCAGAATGCCAAAACACAGCCCTGACAAATGACAGAATACTGACTGCATGCATTTTATGTGAAGTGTGGTCTTTCTATACACAAAATTTATGGTCAAATGCCCTTACTGAACACAAGATAATGAGGTCTCCTGAAATCTGGTGGCGTTGAACTCGTTTTGTGTGGATGCTCAGAGAGTGAGGAATTCATAGAAAAAGTCATTAATGTCTCTAAAGAGAAAACTGAGAAACTCAGTATTCATCATAAGTCGGTTTCCTGATTAATTGGATGCTATTGACAAAGGTTTTGCATACTTAATTTTTCACCTTCTCTTGTCTGGTAAGGTTTGGGGCAAATATCACAATTCAAAAAAATGAAGTTTCTATTTGGGCTCAACTTCTAGTTTTCTATTTTAAAAGGGGAAGTTAAAATGGTACAACAGTATTCCCGTTCACCTCAGACAGGCTGATGACATGAAACATGTGGGAAGAAAAAGAGCTGACAATACTGG
This sequence comes from Tringa tobata, assembly GCA_033628505.1. Lineage (NCBI taxonomy): Eukaryota > Metazoa > Chordata > Aves > Charadriiformes > Scolopacidae > Tringa > Tringa tobata. The sequence goes on along the minus strand of JAHREE010000279.1, from coordinate 23,061,555 downwards.
ACAATAGTAATTGAATATTTTTGCTTGATTCTGCGCCAACCCCCTCACAAAGGGAAACTTTCTAATACAGTGAGGAATATATATTGTCACAAATCAAGTGAACTAGTTAGTTAGTTAGTTAGTTAGTTCCTAAATATAATAAATATCAGCTTTGTTCGGCAAGGATATTTTAGTTTGTTTTCATAATTAAATAAGGCTTCCATGTTCATACAACATGTGGGTGTTCATATCTGTCTGCCCCCCCCCTTGAAACCGTACACCAATTTGAGTTAAATCTGACATAAAGATACAGACCTTAAAGGTATTGCTTCTATTACAAGTTCAGTAAAACTAGGTAGCTGGTTAGAAGAGACCCTGTTCATTCAGGCACTGAGGAAAAAGCTTCGGGTGGAGTCTGACCCTTTTGAGAAACCTGAAAATCCACACATGTTGGGCTAGATGTAGGTGGAGGACCATGTGATCATCTCAAGATTAGCTTTTGTTCAAAGTTTGCATCCTGTCATACATCTAAAAATATAAAAACCACAGACAACACCCCAGGAAATAGGAATCATTAGTTTGACTTCCCTGGAATTACTGTTGTATGTATATTTCATAATTCCTTTATCAGATCTATGATATTTGTTTACATTAAAAAAATATCAAGCTGTTTCATATTAAGGACGAAACTGAATTTAGTTTGGTAAACTGGGCTTCTGCAGTCCCTTCAAGGTTGAAGGGATTAAGCCACAAACTTTTCAAGGAAATGGTCTGTGCCAAACAGGAGTGATAGCTGAAGATTCAGTCTGTGCTAAACTTTTACATATTTCAGCCTTTCTAATTATACTTTAAGTTTTCAAAATTATCCCATACCTTCCTTTTCAAGACATGTTTCCCTGCATTTGCAGATAATAAGAGCCCTTCTGTTGCAATTAAAAGCAGACAACAGGCTAATCATGATATTAATAAGCGACGGACCCTTCTGCAAGATAACAGCTGGATAAAGAAGAGGCCTGAAGAGGAAAGGTAAGAAAGATATGAAATACATTTCTTCTGTATTTAGTTCACTGTGATATTCACACTTTCTTGGAGTGCCTATTTTTTCATGAATGGTAGCAACCAGAATTACATAAATTTCATCAAATACCTATTATTTGCTTATCTTGACGAGATATTGATTACCTTTTGAAAGTATTAGTCTGCTAGGCAACCACTGACTATGTTTTTCATAGAGACTTTTGAACACTGAGCATTAATGAGCTGTCAGGCTTCTGCTCTGTGAGAAAAATCCCACATTTAATGTATTTAGGTTGCAAGATGTGATCTGACTCTTTCTTTTTACAAGTATGAAGATTATAAATCTTGAGAAGTTCTTTTAAGGGCCTTAAGTGAGAATCAGTTTAAATTTACCATAATACAAAGTAGGACTTGTATTACAGTAGGAACTCCACCTTTAGACCAAGCCCTCACTATTTGGTCCATTTGAGAAGAGATAATCCTTCCTCCAAAGTGTCTAGAGTCATCTAATGCAGAGACCTGTAGCTGGTGTGTTTACAGTGGTATTGGACAGCTGTGAAATCTGATTGAGAACAGAAATCTTTTGCCAAGAAAAAATTTTCTATTTTTAATATTCAAATTTTAACTAACTACTGTCTGTGTTTCGCTTGAAGTGCTGACGAAAACTATGGAAGGGCTGTGCTTAATCAATACAAATCCCAAGATAGCCTACACAGGTACAGTAGAATATCTGAATACCTTTCTAATTACATTGCTAAAGAAAACTGAGTGTCCTTTTACTCAGGACACTGAGTAAAGAGCTTTTTTTTGTTCAGTTTTAGTCCATATATATCTTCACTGTAAATATATTGATAAATGTCAGTAACTAAGTTGATGATTGCAATGGATGCAGGGTTGGATCTGTTGATGATAGTTTGAAATCCTGTACGATACCTTAATTCAAGTCTTATATATTGTTTTATTGGTGATTAATTGTTTAACAAAAATAGTGACCAAAGTGGTATTTCTAATCTTTTTGGTAGCAGTAGCACAAATGAAAAGGAAGATCAGAAAGCTGCACTTGGACGATACCGGTCTGATACCACCTTGGACAGGTAGGGCTTTTTTTTCTGCATTTATTGTATTTTGTGATTCTCATACCGGTGAGCATGAGAATTCAAGCATTAAAAAATTCAAGCATGAATGAAATCAGTGGATTTTTAATTTTCTTTAAAGTTTATTTAGCATCTAAGAAGAAGACTGAATGATTTTTGCATGAATTGTCAATGGGTCAAATGGAAACGTGATTTGAGAAAAGGTTCTTTTGACATTTTTCTCTTCTTTTTCTGCGTCAATTTCTGTGTACATACCTGTCCTCACAAATATAAGTATCAAGTATCTCTGCATAGTTGCTAACCACTCCTCCCCAGTTTCCTGCTTTTCAAAATATAAATCAAAGTCCTTTCTCCAATAGTTAAGCACAACATGGCTAAACCCCTAGTTCTTTGCAAATCCTTGCTGCCACTTCATACCGTGATCAGAACGAATATCAGAATCCTATACTTATCATACAGGTGCTCAATTTGAATGTCCTCTCAAGCCTTTACCTTTGTGGAGTTAAGACATTACCATGCAGAGTGTTTGCAGATTCTTTCTGCATCTCACCTTCAAAATTCAGCCCCCATTAACATCTAGTATCCACAACATGCTGAGGCTATGAGTACCAGCCCCTAAATGCACAGTGTGGAAAAAGTGGACCTGTTTGGTGGCATCTCAGCGTCGTGCAATTTTGTTCAATGCTCCTTACTTCTGTTGTAAGAAACAACAAAAAATTGTTAGGTAAAATTTACCTTCTCCATAGAAGTCTGGAACAGAATATTCTACAGAGCTGTGTGATATCATCACTACATCAATTCTTCTACAGGGTGATGAGTCCTTCTGTATTTGTTCACTCATCACAAGGAAGCAATTCTACAACTTCATTTTACTTATTGCTCTTCTTCATTTTACTTATTGCTCTCTGCTGAGAAATGAGCTTTCCTTTTCATAACATTGTTTATATAACTCCAAGACCTCTTTCCTGAGTGATAATAGCTGGTTCAGAGATCAATTGTTTTTCTTGGCAGGCATTATTTTGTATCTAAGAAAAATGAGTGTCATCTGCCATTTTAGAAACCTGACATGTTAGCAAATGACTTCTGAAAGCCTTGCCAGTCAGCATTTGTTTTGACTAACATGAGTTAGTGTCATTGGCAAGCAACATCATCTCACTTTGCTTCTTTTTCAGATAATTTGTGAACATATGGAAAAACACAGGTCTTGTACAGATCCCTCCTTCCACTTTGAAAAACTGTTGTTTGTTCCAAACCTTTCTTTCCTACTTTGTAACCAGTTATTTATGCATGAAAGGTCCTTCTCTATTACCACATAGGAGAACAGTTTATTAAAGAGTCCTTAAAGCAAATTTCTATAAAGTTCTCTGGAAATTCAAGTAGAATGTACCAGCTATGACTCCCTTATCCATGTGCTCATTGACTTAAAAACAATTTAAGGGCTTGATTTTCATGCATAGAAGATTACTAATTTAGAAGTCATAGGACAATTCTGGTTACTACGGTGTCGCTGAACAGCATTGTCTTTTTGTACTCTGTCTATGTCTTTTTGCTTTATGCTGAGATATTAAGGTGTCTGAATTATTTTAGGTTGTAAACTGACTTTATGTTTTCCTATACACAAATATCTAACATAAAGGGTTCTTAATATGCAAGAGATGAGAGAGAATACAAAAAAAAAAAGGATTATAGGTGTGAATTTACAGTTCTTATAACTAATGCAGCATATGTCCATAAATGAACTGAATAATGATGGTTCTATCTTGAAATAATCACATTGTGGAACCCGCGGTCAAGTTGTTTATTTTTTCTGACTCATCACTGATCTCAAAACTGTGGAATATAGCCATTCCAGCATTAATTTGTGCACACCCATTGCCAGCAGGCACTTCTGTAGGGGATGAGCACATGTTCTGCATCTCCTCAAACTTGCAGCCTAAGGCATAAAAGGGTGTGGTGATTTCTTTTCTATTAGCACCTTTTTGTAGCCTGCAGTCAAATTTGATACTTCCGCTTCCTCTGTGAAGGATGTTCTCCACCAGGTACAATTCCCTTATTTTCTTATAAATTATTTCTGGCAAGCATAACCACAGTACAGAAGTCTCCAAACTTAAAACAGATCCGTTTGCAGAACAGCTATATTGTTTAGTTGCCTGTGTGAAAAAGAACCATTCAGGTTTTTTTTCCTGTTCGAAACTAAAAGGCAGATTTGAAAATGGAGCATGTTCCTGGAATGCAGAATAAAGTTCAAAGGACTGCTCCTAGTAGCCAGTTCTTGAGAAGAATTACCTTTGTATAGGAGATCCCTCAGAGCTGTTTACAGAATTATTTTAAGCCACGTTGCCTATATGGAAAATAATTTTTGTCTAGCTAAGATGCTGTAAAGTGGTAGTCTTCTGCAAATGATCTTTAGGACATACCTGTTTTCAAACCAGAGATTGGAACACCTTTCCAGAATTCTGCTTAGTATCTCTTCTGGACATGACTAACATCCCAGAAGACAAGGATTTAAAGAATCTGTATCTGTCTGGATGAATATCTCTTCAACAGCAAGTTTTCAAAATGGCAGAATGTCATTAAATTCTAATGATAAAAAATAACTCTAAAATAAACTTAGAAGCATAGGAGTAATTTTGAGTTCTACATTGCATGTGTAAATGTGACAGTGAAAACATACCTAAAAGCCATTTTAAGTACAGCTTTTTGCTTCCTGGATACTGCCATATACATATTCAAAGAAGGTATTTTTTGATATGAATTTTACCTATCTAATATGTACAAAATTTGAACATCAGTTTTAGTATTAAGGACTTGTGAGGGACGTTTGGTAGATTCAAGTGCACCATTTGCTGCAAGCAGAAGAAAATACCAAAAGCAGTTAAGTTGTTAACAGAAATCCATAGCTTGATGGCAGTAGGTGCACATATACTTGTACTGGCGTGTGGATCTACACGTCATAACTCTGACAACAATTGCATTGTGCAGATGATCACAGACAGCCTTTCTAGATGGCAGGAAGAAATTCATTTATCCATTTATTTCTCTCTTGTGTTTAGTTAGCAACTAACTAAACATTTGACAAAAGATGGGAGAGACCTTAAAAATCAAATAGTGACAATGTTCTTTTTCCAAGTACTAAATGCTACTAAGCCCAGAATAACTTCCAGGAAGAGTAAATCCTAACTGCATTTATAGCAATCAGATCTGAAGAGATGGGACTGAAACAAATGAGACACTTTCATTGTATGCTTTATTAATAATCTTATCCTTTGGAATGGTATAAATTGTTAGAAAATGAACTAGGAGCAAACCAGAAATCGCTGTTCAGTTGTGGTATGAACCTGTTTTGCAGTATTTCACTTATGTGAAGAAACTACAATAGAACCAGAAAAAGATAAAGAGAAAGGTGAAAAAGAATGATCACAGGGACGGAATAGCTTTCATATGTGGAATGTCTGAAGAGACAAAGTTTCCTCAGCTTGGAAACAAGTGATATAGGGAAAGTGAGTAAGGAAGGAATATTTTCTGGTTTTGCACTGTAAGAATGAGGAGATAACGTATGAAATGTTTAGGTAATGATAAAAAAAAAAAAAGAGAGAGGAAAAAAAAAAGAAAGAAAGAAAAAATAAGAAGAACCCTTGATTTTCCCTTAACACATATATTAATTGTAGGAGTCACCACTACAGGATATTGTGGAGGTCAGAAATTCAATTTGCTTCAGAAAAACATTAGATGGGTAGATGGATCATTGATCCAAAGGTGTCTGTTGGAGACATCATTCTGGGTGTAAACAGAAGATATTCTTTGACCACTGCTTATCAGGAGCTGAAAAGTTGTACAAGGAGAAGTTAACATTATACTTACCTTTCTTCTTTCACTTTTTTCAAAGCTTCTGCTGAATGGGGCATCAGTGGAGTAGGATGCAAGATGGACCCCTTTAAGTCTTTAAACTGAACAAATACAGAACTACTTAAAGGATTATGCTGAAATTTTGAAAATATGAAATGAAGTGTGAAAGAAATGCTGGTTCATTGGATACTTGTGAATTAGAAAAAACACTAATGTTTGCATCTGTAGTAATGCTAGCAAGTTTAGTGAGACCTCTAGTGATCTTTTGAGTAACTGTATCTGCCGGTCAGAGTCACAATCTGTCTATGATATGAAATAGTTATTTGCACAATTAAATTTAAGATTTGAAAAGGGCACAGAGCACATCCTGGTGTGGTTTGTTTCCCAGATGTCCCTTGAAGGCTTTTCATTAAATACAGCAGTATTCCGTGATACTTGGCTGATGGCAAAATACAAAACGTTTTGTACATAATATTAGATTATATTTCTAGGATTAATTATTTTGTATCTATAGCTTCAGTTTATAAAAGACCTAGAACCTGTATTATAAATAATTTCTGTGTTTTTGGCAGAATTCCAGCCAGAAGTGACACTGACAAAATAAATAAGTCTCCAACTCTGAATAATAAGCAAAACAACAGGTATGAGTTTTGGAAACTTTATCATTTCAGTATTACATATTATAATTCATCATGCATTATCATCTAAGTATTATATATTTTCATAACTTTTGATTATATGTACATGTCAAGAATATATAGAGAAATAATTTGTATGACATACAGCCTAATAGTAGGCTTGATTTCACCACCTGACATCTGGAATGCAGACATCCATATCCAGGTTATCACTGACCCTTTCTACAGCCAGTGAGGAGAAAAAGGGTCTTTTAGAGGACAATTCATCTCATGTCTCTCAGATATTTTCTTTCGAATAAGAGGAATATTCCTTAAAAATTACTATTTCTCCATACAGATTAAAGGAGAGACCAGCTCAGATTACACATTTACTCAGCATAGCAACAATTTAAGAAACAGGCTTTTTAAATACAAAAAAAGAAAAAATAAGAGTGTTTTGAAAACAGTTCAGTGTGGGTATGTTCTAGAGCTCTACATTTCTTTATATGAATTCTACCAAATATAATATTTCTGAGGAAAGGCTACATGAAAAAATTCCAATTAAGGTTTTCAGTGGGAAATGCTATTGAACATTTCCAGTGGAAAACTTGAATATCAAAATCATAAAAGTACTTTTTTGATAGTCAGGCTAACTGATTTTTCCAGTGGAAAGCTTTTCTTTTGTCAGAAGGTCAGTCTTCTGTTTAAAACATGTTGAAAGCAATTTTAAATTTAAAATCAGTTAGTAAAAAATCTTTGACATGTTATTAAAAAAGTTGTTAAGAATCAGACATGGCCACTTTATATATGTAATATGACTACACAATGCTGCAAATTTTTTTCTATCGAACTTCCAGCTCTTACTTAATTGAAATTTTTCCTTAAAAAAATGAAAGTCAGAGGACCACCACCACCATACTAACAAATGTAAAGGGATGAATGTGTTGCTGTGTGCCTTCATCAATGTCAGCAGTGTTCTATTAGTAATAAATTACACTGAATGTAGTTGCTAGTGAAGACTGAGCACGGCAGTTAAATGTCATCTTGCACAGCGTTGAGATATTACTCCAAAGAGCAAATTAGTATGTCTGGCATTTGAAGTTCAAGTGAGGTCATACTTTTAAATTACAATTTTACACCATTATGTTGTAAATCACAGTGATGATGACACATGAAACATCACATAAATTGGATTTTATGTTATTTTGCCCAGGCATGATTTTTTAATAGAAAAATGAAGTGGGACTTAAGTGAGACTTAAATGGTATATACTTTTTCCTGCCAGAAAACAATACAATGATTTGCAAAGCTCTGCTCTTCAGTTATTCTCATTACATTTAGAATTGCAGAGGACAAGTCAAAAACTTTTTGATAAACTATGAGAAAAATCACTGGCTTGGAATTGATATAGTTAGGAGTATGAGGAATACCGGCTCCTTTTAAAGGCATATCATAAAATAGAGCAGCATTGACAAAATTGAATAAGAAATATAAAATTTAAAGTATGAAAAAGATACTAATATTTCACTGGTTGGAGACTGAAGTATAAGTACAGAAGCTAAGATTTTAAGAAGTCAGAAATTACTTTGGATGTCAAGTAAAGACACATCTGTTCTCGAAGCACCAGAATCCCTTAAGGTGTCCCAAATCTTGTGTCCTTTAATGTAATTCCAAAATTTCAGCTGGCGTATATAAACTTAGACCATTTTCCTATACACAATTGCATCATTCTAATAGTAGAAATATGATCTCTTATCATTTTTTTTGTAGTTTAATGTGATACACTTATTGAAGATTAATTAATTAAGTATATTTCCGTAACAGACAATCTGGGACTCCTAATTCACCATCCACAAACACTGCTGTGACTTCTCCAATCAAGAAAAAAAGGTATTCATTACCACCATTGCTTGGTTACCAGAGGATATATAGCATGCTAGTAAACCTCAGTAAAGTATCACAATTATATATTAAAAAAACCCATTACTAAGTCTTTCCTCTAGCACGCTCTAACTCCTCAGCAAGCTTCAAGAATTCATCTTTTACATGCTCTGGCTTTTTCCATGGGAGTACTGGGTTGGAAGGTTGCCTCTGTAGAGCCAGTTTTGCAAGCCTGGTGGACACAGCACAACAGATGTTAACTCTGCTGCAGCCCCTAACTCAGCTGGCATATGCCTTTTCAGTGTCTAAATTTAAAGCACTGCAGCCCACTGTAGTTGCAACCAGCTGAAATCTCTGATGCCGGACTTGACCCTGTGCTATTGCAGTACACATGAACCACAATGAGGTTTTCTGCAGGATGCACAGCTTGCTTTAAAAATCTGGATTTCAGATAGTATTACCTGGGCAAGAATAAAGACAGGGTGTAGAACAAAGAGCTACATGTTTAATTTAAAATGTACTGCTGGCGATAGCTGGTGTTTTATGTGTCCTTCCCAGCCTCACATCCTGTTTGAGATTTTCTCTTCCATATTTCATGCATTAAAATTGTGATCAGTAGCATTATGAAGGTAGAAATTAAAATGTCATCATTTTGTTATTAACAGCCCTGCTTGTTCGGTGGGAGTTTGTGGTGTTTTCAGCCCACTAGTTTTCTTCAGCCTCTTTGGAGATGTGAAAGCCCGTCACTGTATTGCACTGCAAGTGCTTTTTCCTCACAAACAATTGCTGGATTAATAGTTTTGATGGGGAAAACCAGAAGAATTTAAAGGTTTTGTGATGTTTATGTGATCCCTAATACTAGCCTGAATGTGTTTCTTGGGTTGATACTTGACACCCTTTACCTTGTGCATCATATCTGGTTGTCCTTCCTATGAACAATTCATTTATTTGTAGTATTCAGGTTATAGAAAAGACCACCTAGAGTCAGAGGATACATTTTCCACAGCAATAATTAAAATTACTATATTATTTCCAATTCCATTAAGTTGTCCGGAAAAAAAAGATCTAAAATCTATTTGTATGCAGTATTTCAATATTTTTTTATTTTTTTTTTTTTTGACGTTCCGGGTATTTCTACATCACTTCTGACACTCTAACATTCATAGTATGCTGTTTGGCCCCATAGTATTAAACTAATACTAAAGAATTTATTTGTTAACACTGACAGGCAATCTTGGATGCCTCCCCCGGTTTCAAGTAGTAAGACCACAACAGAAACAACGGAAACCAAACGGTAAGTACTGATGATCGCTAGTTCTTTCCTAGTTCTTGGCTAGAGCTGATTTGGGGAATGAGCCAACAGGACAATTCTTTGAGCAACCGAGTCTGATGAGTTAGATGGCACGGGGAGAGAAAGTATCCTGTGCCTAGATACTTGTTTGGGCTCCCAGCAGCTTGAATCCCAGCATTGACTGAGGTCCAAGTATGGGAAGCGCCAGTGACTTGAGGGTACATAAGTGCTCCTAAAATTTTTCTACAATGCTTGCATGCTTTCTTCATGGTCTTACTTTGGACTATTCCAGTTAGCTCCCCATAAGACAAATCTGCTACAGAATGACTACCCATAAGCTTAGGCAGGAATTCTATTGGTGCCACGTGGCCTGACAGCCAGGGGCTAACCACTGGGACCTTTTGGTTAAGACTGTGGACAAAACCTCAAGATCTGCTTAGTCAGCTCTCACGAAAGTGTTGAAGAAATAGTTTAGAAGAAAAGCTCAAGCTAAATTTACTTGCAGAAGAATGATTAACATATATTTCTAAAGCTCTGGTTGCTTTCTGGCAGATCAGAAAGAGATCAGGGGACTTTTCTTGTGCTCTCATCTAAAAGCAGAATATAGATGGTTTAAAATATTCATGAATGAACTTTCATGATATTCTTTGCTTAAGTCCCCTATTGGCTGCAGCATGGCCTTGTGCTTCCCTAGTTTTAATCTGGGAAAGCTCCAACGTGAGTCTCATGCATATCAATGATGAAAATTAAACGAAACAGAAATGAACAGGCACATTCTTGTATTAGGTAGAATTCCTTGGTAGACCATGGCCTAGGGAGTTAATGAAATCTCTGTCACTGGAAGACTTTAAGATGAATCTTTAAAACCAAGCTTAGCAATTATTTTTAGTCTTATTCTGTGTTTACTACTGTCCATCTGCTTGGCCAAGCTTCGAAGTGACTCACCACCCAGCTGAAAGATCGCTCCTAGATGCTGAAATTTTTCTTTTAAGTCAGTGTTTACTAGATATTTTAATATGTCAACTGTGATAAATTTATCTGACTTCATTTCAATATCTCACTATGATCATGGTAATTTTGAAAGCATAGGATAGGATGCATGCTCTATATGGCCTAGTTTCTAACAAAATGCTGGGATTCCTATTTCCTTCTCAACACTAATTACTCAGCTGGTTCTCTACTCTCATAGTCCAGAGAAGATCAAAATACAGGAATGTTTTTTATGAAGCTTTCATGACCCTTCCTGGGTCACAAAGGACAGTTGGTTAAACAGTGCATTAAATGATTAAGTTGTTTATCTTTTAAAAATGCTTTGAAGATGTGAAAGCTATTTCAGATTGTGAATATTACTATAACTAATAATAGACACCAAAGCAAAGCCTTTTACTTGCCTGCGAGTTTCAGGAAATGAAGTGCTATGCATAGATACTAATTGCAGTTCCATAAGGTCACTATCAGTCTTTATGACAGGTGGAGCAAAGAGCTGTGCCTTTTCTTCAAATATGAGAATGGCCAGTTGTTCTGCTTTCCTCAGGAAGGGAGTTCAGCAATCAGGGGTCTGTGGGTTTTTTAGGTCAGGGCTTATTAATTACTTACCTTTTCCGATCCTGAGACCTGATTCTAGCCTTTTATAATCAAGCATGACATAAACTTCCAGAGTGTTTTGTGTCAGTTCCAAGCTGATTAAGCATTTACAGAGAAATTTCAATTGGAGCTAAGAATACAAGCAGCTAACAGCAATTGAGTTTTCGATTGTGAATTGTGTGCTGAAAACAAAACACTATTGATCAGAGTGATTGACTGGAGAATCTTAATTGAAGAATGATTGTCTTAGTAACACATAAAGAATACAATTAGAATTTAGTATTATGTTACTTGAGTTAAACATGTTATGCTCCACATTAAGAAACAAAGAAAACTACCATCTTGGAAGGGAAGAAAAGTAAAATTAAGGAAGGAAAAGTAAAATTAATTGATGTTGATTGATCTAAAATCTTGAAAAGTGCTTCGATACTAACATTTTGCTACTTCATTTCTGAAATGTTTACCCTTTCCTTTCTCTAGAACCACTTCAGAAAATTCAGAAGCTCCAACGACGTACGTCTTGCTTACTTTGCTTCTTAATAGATTTAGAAATGCGACACACTCACATGCACAAACCTTATTATTTTACATTTATTTATATTACAAAGACTGTAGAATTTACCTGGGACAGTTTCTCCATAGTCAGTGTCACAGAAGCACATGAAGACAACTTACTTCCTTGCAGAAATTTATTTTCACATAGTTTAGCACATTTAATTGGATATTTATTCAATTTGAAAAACCAACTGTAACTGCAGAAAAAATTAAAAACTGCTTCGCAATTTTACTTCCAGAGTTATATATATTGCTAATGCAAATACTCCTTTACATTAAACTGGTGCTCTAAAGAAAGAGTGAAAAAGAGAGCCTGAGCAAAATGAAGAAAGTGGTAAATTAGAAAGCTGTGCACTTGCAAACACTTCTAATAGAAGACATTAACGTAAGATGAATTGACGTAAAGTAAACTTATTTAAATGTCTGCAAAGGTTGCCTTAATTTAGAAAATAAATTTATTAAATTACATCATTAGCTAAATGTACATTTCATATGGCCTAAATTAGGAAAAATGTTATTTAACTAACCTGTAATTTCATGGTTTTTAATTAAGACAGTTACAAAACTTGTCCTAAGAGAAATATTCTTTGAAGAAGCATGTAAATCTCACATTCAACTGTATCATCCACCTTCTCCCTTTCTTGTACTTTGTTATAATTTTAGTATTTGTGTAGTGACCAATCTGACTGTTCACACAAAGAAGTAAAAATAAGAAAGTGTAATTGTTGACTTACAGTTTTTTAAAAATCAGTAGTTTGCTAAATAAGTAAAATGTTAGCCTTCACTAAATAAGCAAATTTTACTTAGTAGGTCATAGAAAAGTATTTAAAAATTCCTTTATTACTAAAATATTTTTGAAACAGTAAAGAAATTCTACTTTATTACTATATCCATACTAGCAAAACAGCTAGTCTTGGAATACTAGTTTTTCAAAAGGCTCAGTGAAG